>JAZGLO010001301.1:10000-610000 GCA_036873155.1 Biomphalaria sudanica
ACGTAATCATCATCTTTTTTTTTTTAAAGTGACGTCTCTATTTTATAAGATAAGGACAGGTCCGTTGCAGAACACGGATCAGGTCACTCACTCTCTCACTTTCTCTCATATCGCTTATTACATTCGACCTAATTGTGGATCAGATAACCTCGTGGACGGACTTGGGGGGGGGGGGGGGAGGAAGGTCACTGACCATACAACCCGGTCCACTAATCGCGTGCTTTCTGATGGACATCCAAACCTGTCCGCATTATACAACAGGCAGTAACTTCACCGGGCTGCGTCCCTGAATAACTTTATAATCATATGTCAATCTACGCCAATCTACGGGATTCTTTAAACTTGAAAATACAAGTGTTTGTGTCTGATGTAACTTTGGGCAGAATTGAAGCAGATGACTTGTGATGAAATGGGACTGAACGGAAGTGGAAAAGTGACAACGTATTATAGAACCACGTGTGTCTATAGTGTGCCAACCAGGGTCGGACTGGGTGTTAAAATCGGCCCGGGCATTTTTATACAATCCGGCCGACAAAGTTTAAATCACATGATGTACATCCATTTCTAGGTCTACCTGTCATCAGAATCATTCTGTTGTTAAGCTTGATAATGTATCGATAACTGATAATTGTATGCATACAATGAACTCTGTATATTTTTAAAAACCACTTAGGCCACTGCAAGCATACAGTGGGCCCCACACTTACATAGGCCCCGCTATAATTCTAGGTGTGAATTATTAAATTAAACCATTTTAACTGATATATAATAACAGTGTTTCCGCGGCCCCCTGATTTTTCAGGGCATCCCGGACATCTCATGTCATTGTAAAATATATCCATAAAAGTCTTGGAAATCTCCTGAAATGATTAAAATCTCTTGAAAAATAGTCAAAATTGTCATATCGCATAGGGCCCCGCAATTGTTAGGGCCGGCCCTGGCGTTATGTTTCTTTTAATCGCTAAAATTGAGACGAAAAGGATGAAGCTTACTAGTAGCACTGACTACGGATGTAGACTATTACATTATTTCGAAAAATGTGTTAGATTAAATTATCATTACACTGTATTGTCTCGAAAAGATTTTTTTTTATACACGACGCTCAGAGGGCCCCTTTTATTATAAGAGGATATTATAAAACCTTGAACAATTTAATACGTGCCATAAAGGCATTCATGAGTTCCTTTAGGTGGCCCTATCGGCCCATTTGGGTACCAGCCCACCGGGCTTTTGCCCGAAGGCCCATATAGCCAGTCCGCCCCTGGTGCCAACTGTGCTAATTTTGAGTTGAGCAGAAATTAGCTTATATGCCATTCTGTAATTGAGGTTCTTTTTCAACTATTTCTACACTAACATTCAAAGCTATATCGACCAATATCATTCAATGCAATGTCCAGTCTATTGTGTTTGAAAAAAAAAGAAAAACTTCTCAATGTCATAAAAAAAAAAAAAGTTTATATATTGAATGTGATGGCTGCCTGGTCGTGCGGTTTGTCGACGGTCGAGGGTTCAAACCCTGCCCGCTCCCATCCCCCGTCGTCCTGCGGGAGGTTTGGACTAGGAAGTAAACTATCTTCAACTCTGAAGGAACATCCGAAACATGTAAAACAAAACATTTAACAAACAATGTATTATTAACGTCAAAGGTAAGGAATAATATAATGAATTGATATTTTAAAATGATAGTGGCACATACTATTATAATTTCATGAAAGGGATTTAACCCAATTAATATCACAAATAGCAATGTCAATACAGAGTTACTCTTACGTTTTACAATTTCTGACAATGAGAAAATAAAGAAAAAAAAATGTACATTGAGTGTAACTGTATCCTTTAGGACAGTCATGTCATTTAAGTTGTAGAACTAGACTAACAATAATCAATATGTGCCAGGAAGGGACTGGGTGTTAAAATTGGCCCTGGCATTACTATACCATCCGGCCCATAATTTGTATATCATATTGATGGGCATCCAATTCTACTCCAATGCCCATATAGCCAGCTCGCCCTTGATCTGTGCGATTAGGATTATTTTAATTAATTATTTTTGTTTAGCATAATTTGATGCTATTAGCTTTCTCAATACGATATGACCCTATCACTTGTCAGAACCAGCTGGGATAGGGTTAGGGAAGAGAAAAAGGGGGCATCTGGGTAATCGCTTTTTTTAATGTACTTATAAAAAAAGAGGAGAGACCTGATTTCTAGCTCGAGGAATTAGGGCTCCTCAGACTTCCTCTCCTCAAGCCAATACAGTAACAAACTGTGCCAGGTAGTTGCTTATGAAAATAGGCTTTATAGTTATTAACAAACATTTCTTTCTACAAACAATAAAAAGAACTAATTCAACTTATGCAACCTTATCAGTCAAGTAAAATTATTTATTTTTATTTTTAGCGGTGCCCAAAACGGAAAAGAAGCTATTAGTTTTGAGTGGTCTGTCTGTCCATCCGTCCGTCCCGTTTAGATTTCGTAAACTAGAAAATTTAGTAAAAATCTGACGTCTTAGTATTTTAGACCATTCAAAGTTGTGATGCAACGGCTACTTTTTTCTTTTCAGAAAGCGATAAATCTATTTTTTTAAATCACATGCAAGCAGTTTTTTCATAAAATACACTATTTTTACAACTATTCACTAGTAACAACACTGGGGGCTATTTAGTAAGGAAGATGACAATTAATCATATATTTGGCTTCAAATACAAACGGTTATAGATTTTTTTTCCCAAAAAAAATTGCAAAGTTAAGTAAGTTCTGTCATACTGACTACTACATTTACAAAAAAAAAATGTTTAATTTTTTTTAAGAAAAAAATCTATTTAGTATGCGTATAAGTGGAACATAATTTAAAACAACAATTAATAAATAGTTTTTCATATTATCGCGTAAACGGCAAAGATACACAAAGGCTACATAACACTTAACTAAAAGAATTTATTTTTACGGAAATGTGTTGTTTTTTTCTCTAGGCTTTGAATAAGAGATTGACCCTTTCCAAAACAATTAGATAATCATTTAAAAACATCTGTTAGGCCATGTCCATATCTAACTTCACAGTTACCTATTCCTTTGGTCTGCGGAACCCTTGAGACACCACACAAGATCTGTCAAACTTCTTTCTCCATTCTTCTTTGTCATTTGAATTTGATAGAATTTCCTTCTGATATTCTTTTTAGAAAATATTGATACCTGCCTTTTTACCTACTTTGGTGGACCACTTCGGTGGCCGATTTTGAGCTTGTTTCCACACAAACTGTCTTTGTAGCCTTGTTTTTATTAACTCTTGTGTTGGAAGATAAAGAAATAAATGTGCCAAATTTCAGCTTGACCCAAGAATGAACAGACAGAGTTGCTTGATATAACCTTTGTAAAAATAATTTACATTGAAAATAACCAGATTCATAGTAGAAGAAAGAATCCAAAGATTTGTGGAAGAGGAGTGCTTTGACGTGGTAACACTGTTATAGTGTATCGAAAATACGTCATGAGTGTCAAGGACGGTTATGACCTTGACTTAAGCTTGCAGTTAGTTCTAAAACATTTGATTTAGTTCTTTCTTTCTTTTTTTTTTCAAGCCTTGTTCCCTAGTTTAGAAGCCAAGCCTCCCTCTGCCCTCTCACACTCTCTCACACTCTCTCACACACTCTCTCACACACTCTCTCTCACACTCTCTCACACACTCTCTCACACACTCTCTCACACATACTCTCACACACTCTTCACACGACTAAAGTCACGACCAATCACTCTCCTACACTCTCTCACACACTCTCTCACACACTCTCTCACACACTATCTCACACACTCTCTCACACACTCTCTCACACTCTCTCACACTCTCTCTCACACACTCTCTCACACACTCTCTCAATCGTTCTCTCACTCTTTCACGTTTACTCTCTCACTCTCGATTTCTCTTAATGCTTGTGTATGAATACTCTTGACAGTGAAAACTTTTGTCTCGAGAGCTTGTCAAATGTTCTCAAGATGATTAACACCGAAACAGGATGTACTCATTTGTTTCACGCCATTTTTGTTTGTAATTCTTCTGTTTGTTTGTTTTGTTTTGTTATTGTAGTGCAGAAGTTCATTTGTAAAACAAATTAACAAACATAGATTCTCAAGTAACATCCGAAGATGGTTTTGTATATAAGGATTTTTTCCGATTATGAGGCTGGTCTCATTAGCCAGTCGTCTGATTATCAGGATCCGACAAGATCTCTCTGTATCTTTCAGATGTAAAAGATTATTCCGAAAAAACATTTTGAATTACAAGGTCTGATTTTTTTAAAATCTAAGTTCAACTTTGTAGGCTACACTTAAATTATATTACACTTACGAGTGAGTGTAATTGAAGTATAAGAGTTGGCATTTATATTTACATTAAAGTGTTTCACCTAGTGAATCATTATCTGTAGACCTTATACCTAAAAAGGAAGTTACACAAAACCGTGTTAGTTCTAGGGTTAAATATTAACGACAAAGTGATCCATATGCGATGTCCACATCGGAATAGTGAGCCTCATCTCCGCAACACTCCAACAACGTCAATGTTGATGTGTGATTGGAATTTTACTTCAAGTAGAGGACGCGTCGCTAGGGCTAGTGTCAGTCGATGCGGCTAACTCATGGTTCCATTCACTCACCATTCTTTCTCCCCCTCCAAGTAAAATGCTTTTTTCCGATAATATGTTGTTGTTTTTTTGGTACAATGATTCTATTATCTAATTTCATAAATCTATACATATCTATAAAATATGCATCTATTGAGTTGGAAATTTTATCATTTTGTAGTTTTTACCAACACTTAAAAAACAACACTAAAATCAAAGACCATTGATCTGTATATAAAAATAAAGTTTCCCTTTACGACCTTGTCATCTATTGAGCAGATGATATAAAAGTCGTGTGTTTCTAAGGAAACCATGGTTTACGATCCTGTCATTTGGCTTGCACAACGGCCAATCGATTTTCTTTTCTGGATGGAGGCGCCCAAAGATGCCGAAATAAAAAATCACAGTCTTCACTAGGATTCAAACCTGGATCCTCTGGTTCGGAAGGCAAGCGCTTAAACCCTCAGCCACCGCGCCTTCTAAACCAGTATATCAATTATGTCTACCTAGAAGGGTGTCGCCGTTTCGGTTTGCGTCCCCTCGCACCATCGTAGTGAGGCCAATGATAATACATTTGAACATTGAAACTTTCTTTGATCTAGTAATTGAATGATATGTACACCTTCCAAACTTAGTACAAAAAGTCACAGAAACTTGAACATAGTTCGTGATGTCAGTAATTCAGCGAACTAGAGTCGCGACCAATGAGCCAGCACAGGTTGTTGTAAAAATAAAATTCACTCTCTCTTGAGAGAGTTACAAATCGATACGTTAGTCATCGATAAGGTCGCGACACGTAATCGATCAACATATCGAATCAGTCTTTAGACTTTTTCAGGAAAGTCGTAGTTTATAAGAATTTGTAAACAATCTGATACCAGTGCATAACATAATGATATTATTTACGACCCCTCTTATCAGCTTGCAAATTCATGGGTGGAACCTGGGTGGACGGGTATCTCGAAAACGGCTCCAACAATTTTTCTAGAAATCGGGTTTTAATGTTTATATTTGTGAGAAAAAGTATTACCTTCTTGGCCACACGAGTAAAACTGCTTTAGCCGTTATTTTATTTCGGAATATAATAATGTGAGAATTAAATGTGGTCTGGAGGTCAAGACATTCTGTATCTTGAGCCTATACATCAGCGGGTATTCGGTTTAAAAAGTCACCGTCTTCCAAGTCAGGGTCTATAGGTCGATAATTGAAAATTGTATATATTCTATGTCAGGGGTTGGAAAATTACGGCCCGCGGGCCACATTCAGTCCACCGGAGTGTTTTATGTGGTTCTGTTTGGCTTTCTTCCCCCCCTCCCCTAACCAGGCTGGATTTATATTTGATAAGGCCCTAAGCTATTAGGGATATGTGGCTCTTTATAATGCAATTTTTTTTTTACATTCACTTTATCTCCAAAACGATGGAATAAATCTCTGTAATCATTTAGGGGGCCCCAAAAGCAAGCGGCGCCCTATGGGCAAATCAAACACTGCCCCCCCCCCTTTTTTTTTCATGGCAGTGGGCCTGTTATTGCCAATAAGAGTACCGCAATGTAAGAACTAGCTTAAATTGCAGGGTATGAAAAACATATTTAAAAAAAAAAGTATATCTTTTTTTAAATGTCTTCAGAATAAACTGACATTCGTAATGTGTTCTTCGCGAATTATATCTTATTCAGTACTTTAATGCATTTTATAGGAGACTATATGCTATTCAGCTCATGGTCAGGATTTTTTCCAAATGTGGCATATTAATTAAACATGAATCGGCCTCCAGTGTCGCAGCAATGTGCCAAGTTGCATTTGCATTAAATTAAAATTAAAATCTACTGCTCATTTGAAGAGTGGATCCCAATTTTTTTTTACATGTTTGTTAATAGAATATTACCAGCAATTAGGTAGCCCAATCTGGATAGTATTTCAAATAATTTCAATCAGTCCTCATGAAAAGCTGATTTAACTATTTGGCTTCCAAAGAAAAATGTTTTCAAAAACAGCCAGATTTTAACACAGATATTTTCGATTTTTGTTTCGTTTTTGATTTTAAAAAATGTAGAGTGTTAAGCCTTATATTATTTTTGGAAACCTGTCCCCCCCCCCCAACTCACCTTTATTTTTCCACGTGCGAACTTGATTTTTTTTTCTTTATGCTGGAAAATGTCCTCTGGAGTAGTCTGGAGTGTTCATGTTTAAAGGAAACAATAGTTTGGATTTCTTCATATTGAGGATTGTTTTTAGCGGCCCCCGAAAAGAAAAGAGTTATAACTGTGGCCGGAAGAATCGGTGAGTTATTTTTTTGTGTTTAACTCAACGCCTTAACAATATAATTCTTTTTCCTTGTTCTTCAGTATTATGTTGAAGCGTTCAGATAACTAGACCAATATATGAGATGAACTGTTGGAACGTTCAGATAACTAGACCAATATATGAGATGAACTGTTGGAGCGTTCAGATAATTAGACCAATATATGAGATGAGCTGTTGGAGCGTTCAGATAACTAGACCAATTTATGAGATGAGCTGTTGGAGCGTTCAGATAACTAGACCAATATATGAGATGAGCTGTTGGAGCGTTCAGATAATTAGACCAATATATGAGATGAACTGTTGGAGCGTTCAAATAATTAGACCAATATATGAGATGAGCTGTTGGAGCGTTCAGATAACTAGACCAATTTATGAGATGAGCTGTTGGAGCGTTCAGAGAACTAGACCAATATATGAGATGAGCTGTTGGAGCGTTAAGATAACTAGAGCAATATATGAGATGAACTGTTGGAGCGTTCAGATAATTAGACCAATATACGAGATGAACTGTTGGAGCGTTCAGATAACTAGACCATTATATGAGATGAAATGTTGGAGCGTTCAGATAACTAGACCAATATATGAGATGAGCTGTTGGAGCGTTCAGATAACTAGACCAATATATGAGATGAGCTGTTGGAGCGTTAAGATAACTAGACCAATATTTGAGATGAACTGTTGGAGCGTTCAGATAACTAGACCAATATATAAGATGAGCTGTTGGAGCGTTCAGATAACTAGACCGATATATGAGATGAACTGTTGGAGCGTTCAGATGACTAGACCAATATATGAGATGAACTGTTGGAGCGTTCAGATAACTAGACCAATATTTGAGATGAACTGTTGGAGCGTTCAGATAACTAGACCAATATATGAGATGAAATGTTGGAGCGTTCAGATAACTAGACCAATATATGAGATGAGCTGTTGGAGCGTTTAGATAACTAGACCAATATATGAGATGAAATGTTGGAGCGTTTAGATAACTAGACAAATACATGAGATGAACTGCGCAGTGGTTTCCAATTCAGGGAGCTCTTCATATAGTTTCCTTTCAATCTCGTGTTTTGGGGGCCAGTGTCTTGTTCGGGCCTCTTGGTAAAAAAATCAGTTTTAAAGGACATGGTCAGCATTCTCTAGTGACACTCCACGTGGGCAGATTTCACTATTTTCAATTCTGAGCTTCCGTCTCATTGTGTTGTGTTCGCTTCTGAGACGAAAGATCAGACGGTAATCTTGTCGGGATAGCTTATAATAGGCGTCGTCTTTCTTGTGATTAGGATGAGAGCTTGTCCGTTTCTCATTTTAATCTGTTCAATATATAATTCAAAGTTTTAATAATAAAGCAACGATACAAACTGGCCAAATTTAATATTCCTTCTTGCGACACAAGAACAACTTCAATACATTTGGCTTCACAATGATGAAAATTTACCAAAAAACGTTATATTGTTATATTTTTTTAAATACAAGAAGTAGCACTAATGATTCACATAAAGAACTTGGAAAATTTAACCACACACTTAGGAAATTGTGTATCAAATCACTTCCTTTTTCCTTTTTTTGTTGTTTTTGTTCAATCTTGTCAACTTAATAGTGGACGTTTAAACTGAACTGAACTGTGAAATAACTTCCAAACACATGCTATTTTTAAACATACAAAGTAATAGGCAAATTCATCTTAATATAGATGTTTGCAATGCATCGTACTGCTGTGATACTGATTATCTATTTTATAAGCGTGTCAGCGGAGAGAGCTCACGGTTAGTTATTTTATGTGCTTGCTTTATTTTCTATTTACTTTCAACTTCAAATAACGTATCAGCTATTTCTTCTTTGACTCTAAATGAGACAATTGTCCAATTACTATTTTAGGTAAATATTATTTGCAATATTATTTTTATATTGTCTAATCTCATTTCTAAATCATACATTTTTGTTCGTTTACTTATTAATAGCTCTTGGGGTGAAGAGATAATTAGGTTCAATGTTTCAAAAATTATAATAATGAAAAATAACAATAATAGCCTGATAATAACAAAACGGTAGATTATTATAGTCATGATCTGCTGTTCATTGATAAAAAAGCAAAAGCCGCTTCCATTATTGGCATCGCCGCACCACTGTCTCATACTTTAAGAAAAACTGAAAAAAAAAAACAGAGAAAATATGGGAACCTTAGCATGGAGATTAAACGTTTGTGGAAATTATCCAAAATAACACTATACCCCATTTTATATCAACCAAAGGGATAATAGCTACTGACCTCTCAAGTACTTTCAAAGCCATTAATATTTCTAGAAACATTCTCGTTGCCTATCAGAGGGTGGTACTGTTTCAGACCTGCCACATCTCCAGAAACTTCCTCAGTGGAAACTGATAAGGGAACTACAATGAAATTTATTTCTTTTTAACGAAACTCGACCCTGGCAGCGCCAGAGAATGAATACTCGTTCGTTTCTAACATATCAACTATAAATTCCTAAGAAAACTCACTTAGCCTGTCAGAGGGCAGTACTGTTTCAGACCTGCCACATCACAAGAAAATTCCTCCGTGGACAATAATAAAGAGACAACGATGAATTTTGTTTCTCTCGAACAAAACTCGACCCTGGCAGTGCCAGAGAATGAATATTTGCTCGTTTTTAATATACTCTGCTTATTTCAGTAGAGTTAGAAGAGTCGTATCAAAGACAACATGTTGCAATGTTTGCCTTTATGTGACAAATTACGCCAAATTTCTTTAAACGATTAAAACATTGGTGAATTTGATGGGGGCCGCCTCTGAGTTTGTATAATAACACAAACTCTCTTTGCAATCTTGTTTAGGCGTTCAATCTTCAGTTAAACATTTTAGTGAGGCTGCGTTAGAAGAAACACAAATCTATATTCGCAGTTTTAAGATTGAAAACGAATATCTCTGCCCGTAAAGCACATGGTACTATCACGGATAAATGTGTGTATGTATGAATAATCTATTTTTACAATCTGCGCGAATGACCGGAAGTGTGTTTTGTTGTCAGAGAGAGTCCAGCTTGTGTGTGATATGCAGTAAAGCTGATTAAAGTTTATGTGTTTGATCTAGTGGTTTAATTGTTTTATTTCGTTAACTAGAACTGAACCAGGGACACCTAGACGTATCGAGACCTAAGGTAGATTCTATCGAGTTTAAAGTAGATAGAGTTATATAATAGGAAGTCTGTGACAGGTACAATGGTACAATCTTTAGATCCCCTAAAATATGGTCAGATCATTGATACATTCTTAACACACACAAAAATTAACATTAAAGTATTTTTTTTAAGTTTTTCTTGTTTTATTGTTTGCTTTAAAAATTATTGGATCCATGTTGTGATTTTTTTTTATTTTTTTTTACAGCTAAAGAGTCGATTTCCTGCAGTCCGACTTTGGAAGGCTCTGAACTTATCGTAAATGCAACATGGAATAACACTGTTGATATGTCAATCAAACACAAGGACGTCATAGTCTTGATCTGCAAGCGGAAGAAAGCCTGTCAACCTATTAACAAATTTCCATTCGAACTAGAGAACCCGGTGAAAATAATGGACAGCATATCGTCACTCACACTGAAAGTAGAGACCGCGACCAGAAAAGGTTCACAACCAACGGGAGACAAATGGAGCCTACACTATTACGGAAAGGGGGAGATGGTAACGACACACTGCTTAGTTGTAGGTAAGTTTTCTTAAGAGCTGTAACTATGTTTTTACAGTTATGAATAAGTGCTCTTGCCACTGGCTGATCTCATGGCAGGCAAATGACATGTATAATTAAAAATACATGTATATGTTTCAAATTAACGTTGTTGTTGTTTTTTAATTTCACCCTGTTATCGTTCGTCTGTCCAGTCGAGTCAAATTTTGACAAAAACAAAAAATGAGCAAAGTATTTTGTTAGCAGTAACAACAGTAGCAGTAATAACAATAACAAAGATAAACAAAGAAAGACACAAAGTTAAAGGCACATTCCTCGTTCCATATACTAGGACAAATTTGTACACATGCTCCTTCTTCCCTAGTGCTTTTAGAGCATGGAGTGGGTTGCCTAGCAATGAAAACCAGTGACTTAGCAGAATTTAGATCAGTGGTTAATATGCATGACTAAAGGCATGACGCCTAGGACGTAATCATCTTCTTTTTTGAAGTACTGTCTGTATTATATAAGATAAGACAAGCAACAAATAGATTACACACCTCACGCACACACTTAAGTCCCGGCTGTACGGCCCAGGATTTCAACAACTACACAACATTGTTCTGCAATAATCAACCGGCCCGATACCTGACTGAATCACGTCCCTAGAGTCAGGCTCGATAAACAGTGGACAATGTAACATTTAAAGAACTTCTCAGGCAGATCAACAAGAGAGAGAGAGAGAAAAGAATGAGAAAGAGAGAGAAAAAAGAGAAAGAAAAAAAGAGAGATAGAAAGAAAGAGAACGAAAGAGAGAAAGAAAGAGAAATAAAGAGAGAAACAGACGGAAAATAGAGAAAGAGAGAGAGAGGGAAAGAGAGAGAAAGATAAAAGGGAGAGGCAGTAAGAGAAAGAGAGAGAGAGTGAGTTAAAGACAGAAAGGGAGAGGCAGTAAGAGAGAGAGAGAGAGTGTGTGAGATAAAGAGACAGAGACATTCCCAAATACTCTTGCGATATAATTAGTAAACATTCTTTACTGGTCACTCAGCTTAAAATCTTGATTCTTCGGCCTACTTAGGATACTATTTCCCAATCTGGTTACTACCAATGAGCGCAATTCATTTGACTGAAAATAAAATTCTTTGGAATCCAAAATCAATTTTAAATAACCTATAAGTAAATTTTTGCGGGAAACAGATAAGGCATTTCAGTCTTTCATCATTCACGTAGACTATTTTTTTATCTTCTTCTATTTTCTACACTTTTTAAAATGTTTATTTATATTTTAAAAAATTAAGAAACTATAGATAGTTACATATATTTTTATTTTATAAGTACCAAAGTTTCGATCTTGTTTTGTAGGTTTAAATTGTGGCTAATTTAATATATCGAGACAGAGAAATCAAATCTCTGGACATACTTTACACAGACATCAAGGTATTACCACAGTGTTGGAGAGACACTTGCTTTCTCTCCATTCATGACAGTATTTATTAAATTGACCAACAACAGGCCATCCCTTGATTTCAACAGGATCCATATTCTACACAACCAAACCATCCGCCCACTTTTTTCATAGTTACCCTAGAAACACACACATGCCTTTCGTAACAAAGGTTCAGATAACTCTTCCAATGACTGAGATAACTGCACGGTGGTTTCCTGAGATGAACTGCCCTCGTGGGCTCGAATGCTCTGGTCATCTCTGTAAGCTGCCTGTCTGGTTCACTCCTATCCAAAGAAACCAGTGTTTCGAAAGCTTTTTCCCTGACGGACACTTCACACATTCGGAGTATTTATCGGAACACTTCACACATTCGGAGTATTTATTGGAACACTTTGATTATATTTTAAGGTTGGATTTTTTCTATTAAAAATTAATTAAACCATTTTCTAAAGTAAGCATTTTTTTTTTCATGTAAAAAACTTGTTAAAAATCTCTCTATGACCTTTTTCAGTCGCGAAGCGACCATGAATCATCTCATTGAAATGAGATGAACGCCTCGTCATTAGCTGTGGTCGAAATGTTTATGAAGTCTTTCAATCAAGGCTAATCCACCTTTTTTGTAGATCTCTGCGGGAATGGAGTCAGCTCCTGGGGCTTTTACGCTTGCGAGCTGTTGAATGGCAAGATCGGTTTTACTTTAGCGTAGGATCCAAGCATCACTATAAATGGACAGGTTATAAACGCAGTGGACAAATTCACATATCTTGGCAGCATACTCTCCAGAAACGGATAAATCGATATTGAAATCGACCTGCGTATTGCCAAGGCCAGTGCATCCTATGGCAGACTGTCTACAAATGTCTGGAACAGACGTGGTATTACCACAAATACAAAGCAAGGGATCTATCGAGCCGTCATTCTCCCTACATTGCTCTATGCCTCAGAAACATGGACAGTGTACAGTAAACATGCAAAGAAACTGAATCACTTCCACATGACATGTCTGAGAAAAATACTAAATGTCAAATGGCAAGACAAAATACCAGATACTGAAGTCCTTCAAAGAGCGTGTCTGCAAAGCATCCACACAATCCTGATGCAGTCCCAGCTGCGATGGGCAGGTCACGTCTGCAGAATGGAAGACCGCTGCATCCCTAAACGACTCTTGTATGGCCAACTAAGCCTTCACAAGGTGGTCAAAGAAAGCGCTTCTCTGAAGGCGTTCAGCATAGACCCAGGCACCTGGGAGACAGAGGCACATGACAGAGCATCATTGCGTCGCGCTGTGAAAACTGGCGCACAGGTTGCTGAGGAAAAAAGAACAATGTTGGCAGAGGAAAAACGCCAGAGAAGAAAAGCAAGGCAAATGACACTAGCTCCAGCTGGAATAACCTGCCTAGTGTGCGGCCGAACATTCCGGGCTCACATAGGTCTCACCAGCCACAACAGGAGTCATAAAACCCCAGTGCAAAGCCCTCAGCCCCCTGGATGAAAAAGTGGTCATCATCGAACCACGATGGACGAACTATAGAGCTGGGTGGACTCAGAGGCGCCCGAAGATCCCGAATTGAAAATCCCAGTATCAGGATTCGAACCCCGGACCCCGGTTTTAAAGCTAACCGCTAATATAAATGTATATATATATATATATATATATATATATATATATATATATATATATATATATATATACATACATTCCTTGAAACACTATAGTAAGTAATGTTTTGTTTCGATAGTTAGCCTGCATTTAATTTTCTTTCAGCTATCAGTGACATCCAATGTGAAAGTAACACGACAACCTCTGGTCTGGGTATCCATTGTTTCGCAAGTGAAGTTTTCCCTCAGGCTCTGTGGGATATCAGTGTCAACGCTGAAGGGGTACGTTTATTCTGTCTTCAAATACTCCATCCATATCATAGTAGCCAACTGTCAACCACCCTACCGCCTTATTTTAAATCCTCCATAACTTTGTCTATAATTTTTATTTTGTTATTTTTGAATTAGAATCTACCCACCCCGAACACACAAACACATTCTAGTTTCACATTTCTAGCTTTCTCCGTCACCACCCCCTCAAACAATTATTTTCCATACAATCACTTTCTTGGGTTTCTTATTTCAATATGTAATGTTTTCATCTACTTAAGTCCCCTTTTTTTATCGTAACGTTCTCTCATTTTCTTTTGTTTACCTCCCTTAGCTTACAAATTGACTAACATTTCATTTTGTTTGTATACACTTTTACGCACAAAAACATGTATTCAGTCATGTGACAAAAAAAAAGATTGATTTATACAATGTTTATAAAGCTTTTATCTTATCTTATCTTATATAATACAGACGTTACTTCAAAAAAGGAAGATGATTACGTCCTACTCGTCCATGCATTTAGTCATGCATATTAACCAATGACTTAAATTCTGCCAAGTCACGGGTTTTCCTGGCTAGCTCAGGCAGCCCATTCCATGCTCTAATAGCACTAGGGAAGAAGGAGTATTTGTACAAATCTGTCCTAGCATATGGGATGAGAAATGTGCCTTTATCTTTGTGTCTTTCTGAGTATTTTATTAAATTTTGTTTTTGTATTTGAAGATTATGGTTCCGTGTTTTATGTATAATTGCTACTTTACTTTTGAGTCTTCTGTCCTGAAGGCTTTCTAAATTTAGTGATTTTACTAAAGGTGTTACTTCAGTCAAGTGTGAATATTCATTTGTTATGAATCTCACTGCTCTATTTTGTGTCTGTTCCAGTTTCTTAATGTTTTCTTGAGTTGAGGGGTCCCAAACAGAGAATGCAAATTTCACCCAATGATAAATGTGCATACAAAAAACAAAAGTTTTGATATATTTTTGGGGGTGAAATTTAACCTTGCTTATTTCAAGGATATAGATTTTAAAACTTTACTCCTAAGGTGACACAGTTCATAACGCAAGACCTGATTATGCACACTCACCACAATACGTCATCAGAACCTGTGTACTACAACTCCAGCTGTAGTTATGTGATCCCCAGCAATGACGTCACAGCTTCAGCCATCACAGTGGATGTTTACATGTATCCAAATGTTACCGGACCAGAATCTGCTCAGAAGTTTAGAAAACATTCCAGAATCTCCTTTGACTTGGGTTAGCATTTATTTCACGTATTCTTTACTTCTACCTAAGTAGCTACCTGATACACACCCAGTTTGAGATTTTTTCATTTGTGGTAGAAAAAAACTATAGATAGTTAGTTTATTTCTTTGTATGTCTGTCTTGGTGTATTCGGTGAACAGAATAAAGGAAATGCTGGTAAGCAATGTTTTTTTTTAAAGAAGACTGCTGCTTGACTCGTGATTCGAACCCGATCCCTCTTGTTAGGTTGTAAGTCACACATCCCTAATAGATATTAAGTATTACACGTTTAGGTTAGGATTTTATATGTATTAAAAATGGGGGAAACTAACTAGAGGTACTAATCCAGAGTTGTTTTTTATTTCAGCGGTGTCTACTTCCTGTCTGCCTGCACATGAAGGGGGAACAAGCCAGATGAAGATTTCTTTCAGCAAAACTGCGTCTGTCCAAATCAGTCGAGATGATGGATACATCAATGTGTTGTGTAAGGCAAACCAAATCTGTACGGTCTCTGACGCCCTCGGTTTCATCCAAAATATTACGGAGATCACTTTGAATAGTAGAACCAGTTTGGCAATAAGCGTCACAAATGTCACTCGTCATATTTCCGAGAGCTTATCAAATAACTGGACCGTGACTGTCACAGGAGCATCGCGGCCTATAAAACAATCTTGTAGAATATATGGTAGGTATTGCATTACTAATCTTGACCATGAATTTTTTTTTCTTTGGTATAAACATTTTTTAATCAGTACTTTTGTGGAAATTCCAATGTCTTGTACATACCACAGAAGACTACAAAATTTTAATTATATTTTTCAAGTTTTGTTTTGAGACCTACAAACATATTTACTGACTTATGTTTATAACTGGCATACAAAATGTTAACATCATTAACTGAGAAAATTGATTTTAACTTTATCTTGTGTAATTTTTGTATGCACATGTAAACTCTCTGATCATTTGGATTCTCAACTCTAGTCTATAGTATAAGAATATTACACAAACTCGCTCATAAATGATGCATTGATGATGTTTGTCTGCACCCTCGCAGTTCCCCTTGCTGGATGAAAAGTAACCTGCTGAGTGCTGGCTCAGCAAAACCTTTTCTAGTATACAAAGAATCGTATAATAATGAAACTCTTAGTTTTAATGAACATTATGGTTGGATTCCAAATTTATTGTGAATATATATGCGACATAGGACAGGAAATAAATGTGAATCCTAAGCTCCCCCGGACCAGACTGAGGAAGCTGCCCAACTGGCTTAGTTGGGGGGGGGGGGGTAATAAACTTTTTTACAAAGCTTACATTAACTCACTTTGTCTGTCTGTCTGTCTGGTAAAAGTTTGTAAACGTTATGTCTCCCACACTTGATCTCGGATCAAGCTGACATTTTGCACTATAATTTATTATGCATGACAACACAAGAATCAATTTTTAAAAATGTATTTAACTTTTTTTGTTTGGTATCTCGAACAAAGGAAAGAAATTACACTGCACTGACGTTGTGGTATAAGCTTAACTAGTCCCCTTTATACTTTGAAAAATTTTGAAAATAACAGTAGATAACTATAAAAACTTTTATTTTCTTAAGCACTTTCCTAGCAGAGGGATTTATGTACTGGCCTGAGGAGGCTGAGGAGGTTTAAATCTCGAATTCGAATTCATGTTGTTCACCATTTTTGTATAAATGCATTTAAAAAGCGATCACCTAGATATCCGCTGCTTTCTCCCCCTGCCTTTTCAACTGGTCCAGACAAAGTGATAGAATTATTATAGCTTTTATATAGCGCTATTTTCATGCTTATAGCATGTTCAGAGCGCTTTGTACCAATAACATTTGTGGACCAGTGCTGCCTTTAGGCGCTCAGTAAACGCAACTCTGCCCGAGTCGGGTGTCGAACCTCGATCTTCTAGGTAGCCAAGACAAGCCAAGTTCAAGCGCACTTAGCCTCTCGACCACGCTTCCCATCAAAGTGTATTGAGAAAGCTAGAAGCATGAACATGTGCGCTAAACAAAAACTATTGGTAAAACATTGGCTACTGCATTGATTTATTGATTTTCAGTCTAGATCTATTACAAATTTAATGTCATGACTAATTGATACAGCTACGCTTAACATAAGCTTTGTTTTTATTTTTAAAAATTTAGTGTTTTGTGTGTGTGTGTGTGTGTGTGTGTGTGTGCGTGTGCGTGTGCGTGTGCGTGTGCGTGCGCGCGTGCGTGCGCGCGTGCGTGCGTGCGTGCGTGCGTGCGTGCGTGCGTGCGTGCGTGTGTGTGTGTGTGTGTGTGTGTGTGTGTGTGTGCGTGTGCGTGTGCGTGTGCGTGTGCGTGTGCGTGTGCGTGTGCGTGTGCGTGCGTGCGTGCGTGCGTGCGTGCGTGCGTGCGTGCGTGCGTGCGTGCGTGCGTGCGTGCGTGTGTGCGTGTGTGCGTGTGTGTGTGTGTGTGTGTGTGTGTGTGTGTGTGTGTGTGTGTGTGTGTGTGTGTGTGTGTGTGTGTGTGTGTGTGTGTGTGTGTGTGTGTGTGTGTGTTTTTACTTCTTCTGTCAACTTTCTTCATACTTTTTTCCCCTAGTGACCCACGCATTTGTTTTCACAAATATTTCTTCAAGAACTTTCCGTTTCGATAGACACAATTAGCCACGACCTACCCAATCAACGTACTCTCGGGCTGTTGTTTCAATAATTTACTGCATTATGGCCCATTTTAGTTTTAAATATGAATTATTATAATCAACACTAAGACTATCTATTGTATTTTGTACAACAGAACTGAGCAAGGAGATCGCCTGCCAATACTCGCCTTTTTTAGACAGTATTAAAATGACTTGTAATGCTCCGGGAATGTTTCCCGCAGGGAAATGTCGTTTTCAAGCTACGTTTGGAACAGTAAGTACAACACATGGAACATTTTGTTTCACATTGTCAGAGTTGATCTGTGTTAGGTTCGTTACGCCCAGGACGTCCGGGGACAGAAGCGGACAGGCTCGAACTCGGTACCATCGTAGTTACACTCCGAATCACATACCACAGGACCAGGTAGCCATTATAATCATAGGATTCTATATTTTACATCTATTATGTACATTTGTCGCATATTTTGTTTAATTGGGCTTCTTACTTAATTGTCTATTTTTTTGTATAAAACTAGTTCATGCATAAATGCATACTTAAGCATGAATAATGTTGTAGCTAGTGGATGAAACATTTAAAATATTTGTGGGACACATGGCTAAGTTGCATAAACAGTGTGTCTACCTTGTTTTAGTTCGACTCAAGCTGAATTGTAATACCTGAACGCCTAATGATGCTCCCTTCTCTGCAAAAGGTTCACAAAAGACCAGAGCACACTGAGCATGATATCTGCTAAAAGAAAAATGCGCTATACAATTAAGAATTTGTAATAAAAAAAAATCAGTGGTTAACTGTAATTATTTTTATGTCAACAAAAGAAATTAATCTTTCAGTATTCACAGATATTGCTAAATATTTAGGGTTTCCTTCACATCATTTTTTTTCACTCATTCTAGGATCATGTTGAAAATTTAAGCAACAATTTAAATTGAATCAATTAGTCAATGAATTATTGGTAATTAATTATTTTGTTTGATATTGGGAAGGGAAATAACCTCTACATTTTTAAGAGATATGCTTGTAAGTGCAGAGTTACTTCCTTTAGATATTAAAAAAAAAAAGGATTTTTAGCGGCCCCTAAAAGAGGAAAAGACGCTATTAGTTTTGTGTGTAATGTCTGTCCGTCTGTCCGTCCGTCCATCCGTCCTGTTTAGATCTCGTAAACTAGAAAATCCGACATCATTATATTTTAGTTCATTCAAAGTTCTGATGCAGCGGCAACTTTCTTCTTTTCTTAAAGCGAAAAATCTAATTTTTTACATCACTTATGCAAGCAATTTTTTTCATAAAAATACACCACTTTTACAACTATTTACTGTTTATAGTAACAAACACTGGATGCTCTTTAGTAGTGGAGATAATCGGGTACCATACTTTTAACACACTTATGCAAACAGTTTATGATTTTTTGCCAAAGAAACATTTTTTGTCTTACACTTGTATTGCTAAATTAATTAAGTAAGTTCTGTCATACTAACTACTACATTTAAACAAAAAAAAAACGTTTACTTTTTTTCAAAGAGAACACATCTATTTAATATACAATAAGTAGTACATAATTTAAAACAACAATTAATAAGTAATTCAACATTCTATCGCGTGAACTGTAACTATCCAATACCGATATAGAACACTTAACTAACGGATTTATTTTTTTGAGGGATTAGAGATTGACCATTTACAAAGTAATTAGATAATTTGATAGTCATTATAAGACATCAGTAAGGCAAGGTTCACATTTAACTTCACATTCACTTTCACCCATCCTTTGGTTTGCTGGACCGCTGGGGCACCGCACAAGTTCTATCAAGCTTCTTTCTCCATTCTCTGTCATTTGTCTTTGATCGAATTTAATTCCAATGTTCTTTCTGAAAATATTGATATCTGCCTTTTTACCTGCCTGGGTGGTCCACTTTGGGGGCCGATTTTGAGTTTGTGTTTCCACACAAACTGTCTTTGTAACCTTGTTTTGTTTATTTTGCTTGTTAAATATATAATAACACTTGTCACAGGGCAGAGCCGTAGGGACACAGCATATCAAATACAGCAAGTCACAAGTGTCTAAAAACCCAGACTACTACAACATGACCTGCAGTGCTCAAGTTTCTTGGGACTTAATTAATCAACAAACTCCGAGTATCCTGGTTTCTGTCTACCCAGATCTCTCTGGAACTGAACAAGACGTGATCTACGGAACAGACCGAACAGAGACAATTAATATGGGTAAAAAAAGAGTAGTATTAAAAAGTCTGATGTGTAAGTGATTGGTTTTATTTCATGGTCAATATCATGGCACGATTTACATAATAATGTATCTCTAATGTGGACGCTGTTGGATTTCAATATGTCATGTGGCCAGCACAGCGATCAACCGCCTTTACTTTCACCAACTTTTGTCAGGTACCCATTAGAGTCGGGTTTTGTCACGGGCGCGCTGAAAATTGAGAATTTCGAAATCACAGTCTTCACCGAGATTCGAACATAGGACCCCAGGTTCCGAATTCAAACGCTTAACCGCCCAGCCACCGCGCCCACTGCTACGGAGATGTACTGATAATAAAAGATATCGGTTTGCCATGCGAAGAATGCTTTAGAAATGTTTCCTGAAGATAGTTGGGGGGGGGGGGGGGGGGGTTGCGAGCTAAGTAGGCATTGCAATGTAATTGTACAGCCTAATGTTGCCCTGTGATTCTATTTCGTATTTCCTTATATTAAATATGCTATTAGTAGGTGATACCTAGTTCATCGAACAAAGAAAAGAATTGTCATTCTTAATAGTGTAATTTTTTTTATTTATTACCGTTCGTTGAATAGTAATGGTATGTAAATTTATGTGAATCCAAAAGAATTTATTTTTTCACGTCTTGTTTTATTCTCTCGGTAGAAGTACCACCCGTAGAGTTGGATCGTTTTTGCCCGCCATCAGTGGAAAGAGGAACCCAAAACAACGTGTGTCAATGTCGGAGCTCATCCAACGATACTCAAGCCATTTGGAGCTCTAGCTTCAATGAACATGCCATTGAGTCCAACACCCTGACATTCAACGCGACCAGCTTCACTGGTAGGTGATGTTTTAATCATGCTTATTACAGGAAAAAAGAGAATCAAACACAAAATGTCTGGTTCTTCTTTCCCCAAACAAAACTCCACATTCATCTGCGTTGCATGTGGACGGGGATGTCTCTACAGAATAGGGCACTACAGTCACATGAACAAGTGATCCAAGAGATAAACCGAGACCAATCCTCGTAGAAGGCCTGAACACTGACCTTCAACGTCACTACATGGGGGCAGTTTAGACTAATGGCTCGTTGTCACATCACAGGTCTGTACGACGTGGTTGACCGTTATATCGGTTTGAAAATGTTTCATTACCGAATAATTAATTTTAGCTAGAATGTTTTATGAATGAAAATTTTCCTTGACGTCAAAGGGAAACAAAAACACCGCCTACGTTACTTGGCTTACAGCAGTATATTACAATATTTCTTTGCAAACATGCAAAACTTTTAATGAATAAATAGACCTAACGAAAGATTTGCACATCATCTTATTGTAAGCTCTATTAGACTTGTCAACAAAGTAAAAGTCACATACACGGTTTTCCGCAATTAAAGTGTAAACAATTAATAAAAATCGCAAAACTCAATAACCCTAGTTTCATAATAAACAAATCTACTAAGTGTTTTTAGGAGTCTTTGCATCATTAAAATACAAAATACAAAGTAGTTACGCTGAGGAAGTCAATTGTAGACAAACTGAATTTCCATTTGATTGGACCAATAACAATTTTCTTATCTTATCTTATCTTTATGAATTGCATTGTAAAAATTGAATAACTTTTTAAATAACTTTTTTTAAGTGCAACTTTCATGCTTATATCATTAACAGAGTGCTACGGTCCAATCTATATGGTGGGAGGAGGTGGTATTTGGAAGCAGGTTTTCTTGATGTCTTTATACAAACCTTGTCTTCAAGTCCGATGATTAAGGAGGAGTGCAGTATTTTACATGGTTACGCAGCACCAGCTGCGACCCACATAGTTTGCCACACGCAACGAAAACATAACCATTATATGCCGGTGGTCGATTTGGATTCTCTTCTCTATGTCTGTCCTTGGCAGCGGATTTTTTTTTGTGAATCCCGCGGCCTTTATAAAAAAATCTCCATCCATCTCGTTCTGAAGACGTCTGCAGTCGAGTACTCTCTTCTATGTCAGTTAAAGCAAGTTGGTGCCTAAGCTGGTCTTTAAAGTGTTTCTGTGAGACATCTCTGTTATGTCTACCACCTTTCAGCTCACAAAAAGGACTGCCTTTCGCAAACGTTCGTCCCCCCATACGGGATAGTGCATTCTCCAGCGTAACTGTCGGACCAAAAGAAGTCCCTTTATAGAGTCTATACTGTACATACAGGCGTTCGCTAAAACATCACTATTTTTAATGCGGTCTTGCCACCGTATGTCCGTGACGGAGAGAAAATATCTTTGGTGAAAGCGTTCAAGAAGTCTTAGTTGCTTTCTGTATAGTGTCCAAGTCTCAGATCCATATATAAGGTTTGAATGAACCACTGCTTGGTAGATACTGATCTCTGTAAGCAGGCGAAAGGATTTATTCTGAGAACTCATTCCTGGGGGCGTCCAAAAGCACTACTGGCCCTGGCCAGACGGTTATCAACTTCCCTTGAAAACAATGCGTCTTTCGATACCATGCTAGATATAGGAAATGGTCTACCAGGTTAAAGGGATGTTACAGGTGTTACTTCAAAAAAATGAAGTTGATTACGCGTGTTATAGGGACTTAAGAGACTTTCTGTTAAAATGGCCATATACATTGACATTTAGAACTAAAAGAGCACGAAAGCAACTCATCGGATTGGGAGTCTTTACCTGATCGCTCATTTTTATCATTACAAAAATGTTTCCAAAATAAATATTTTTCCTCAACAAATTATTCAACCAAGCGAGTCTCGGTCACCTGGTACTAGTTCATAAAATACTGAAAATATAATTAAAAAGTACAAAACAAAAAAAATACTTTAAGGGAATCTCCAGGATAAAGACACATTTATTTGTCCATCTGTTAGGACGAACTCTTATAAGTGCAGCTCTATCTTTCATAGCGCGGCCATTAGACAAGGAAACGGGTTTGCCTGACAAGTACAGAAAAGTAAAGTTCCCCCTTCAGACCTTGCGATCTATAGGGCAGATGATGTTAAGCTCATCTGTTTCTTTGGCCAAACAGTTCAACGACCAACCGTTTTTACTTTCACCAACTAAAGTCAGGAACCCATTAGAGTTTGGTGGACTCGTGGGCGCAGTAAAAAAATCCCGAAATTCAATATTCTAGTCTTCATCGAGATTCGAATCCAAGAACCCAGGTTCGGAAGTGCTTAACCACTCAGCCACCGTGCCCACTGACTTAGGCATGCAAAATCAATGACTTAATAGACTTTAGGTCACTAATTAACATACACGTTCTTAACACATGGATACGGTTAGGTTAACACATGGATACGGGTAGGTTAACACATGGATACGGGTAGGTTAACACATGGATGCGGGTAGGTTAACACATGGATACGGGTAGGTTAACACATGGATGCGGGTAGGTTAACACATGGATACGTGTAAGACTTAAATATCTTATTCTTTGAAAAAAAAAGTCTGCATCCTAATATCTAAGATAAGATGTTTTTTTTTATTAGACTTAATCTTAAGCGGAGCACGTCACAAAGTCCTATTAGTAAATAATTTTATAAGTTTTTACATTATCTAATAAAATCAATAAAATGATTTCTTATCTTATACATTACAGACGTTACTTTAAAAAGACAATAATGTCTCACGTATTTCACGTGTCAATCTAGTCATGTATTTTAATCAATGATAAACCATACTTACTCATATTCACCTTTATAATTATTACCTTTTGTGACGTATTCTTTATTTAGTATTTTACTGCCATGGAAAGAACTCGCTGGGCCGCTTAGGATTACCAAAAATTTACAAGCCTAAAATTACATGTAAGTCTAATGAATCCAATTTTTTGACATAATAATATGTATCGTTATAAAAATGTAAAAATAAAGCATCAAATTAATTACGATTTACCCTTTTTCCTTAAATAAATCAAGTTTTCATTGTATTTCTCTGACATCAATACTGCTTCGCTTTCGTCTATTTTTTTTTTAGAACAAAGCTTATGTCTCCGTCTGTCTGTCTGTCTGGGTGGAACACGTTTTTTTCTCCCGTTTTCCATTCTCAGATAAGCCTAAACTTTGCAGACTTTTTCATTGTTGATAACATGTGAAACAAACAACTGACCGATTTAGCCAATCAATTAGTCGTAATTAATTAGTTGTTTTATTGTTAAATGTACTTATTTCACGGGAGATAAGCATCGCAATAATGAGAGATATGGCAGCAATTGAAAGGTTCTCTCTGACTTGATCCTAGACTGAGAAATTGAATCAGTTATGTAATTATATGTTCGATTGATCTAGACATAATAAATCCGTGCGATTAGAAATATTTTATTTACAATTGTTATATCAACTCTCTGTCTGTCTGTCTGTCAGGTAAAAAATTTTTCCCTTCCCCATTCGTGGATCAAGTTAGAACTCCACAATTATTCAATGAACCTGAAAAGACATGAATCAATAAAAAAAAAATAGCTTATTATTTAATTAATAATTTTTTTAATTAATTTTTTATTTTGATTTTAAAAAAAAGTAATTGATACAATTACACTTAATATAAGCTTTTTTTACAGTATTTTTAATGTTGTTCTTGTTTCTAAAAATTCTAACAAAAGATCCACCGACGATAGTAAAGGGTGATGAAATAACCACCAACGAATCTGTATATGATGTCTCAAGCTATTATATGAAGTGCAAAGCAACCGAAGTCTATGGAGCTGGTGTTAAACTGGTCAAAAGGGACAAAATTTTGGGATGGAATAGGGAAGAACACACAGCGCAGACACACAATAACGAAGTTATCTGCCCCGATTCAGTTTTTTACGACTGCGTGGAATCTGACAGTGAGAGCGTTGAGACTGACGTTTTAAAATGTAAGTATTTAGGAAATTTGTCAGCAACCTAATATAGTTCTAGATGTTATCTGCACATTTTTTTTTAAACACGTCTTAGTAGTAATAAAAGAGTATTATTTTCGGCCTGTCCACGAAACGGTTACTCGCTTGATCCGAGGTAACCATTATCTCTCTCATATATATTCTCAAGAATTGTTTTTACTCAATTATCCCATGGCCGCCCTTAGGCATAGGCAAATTAACGTTTCCGATTCATTGGGAGGGGGGGGGGTCACGCACAAGTCTCAAAACAATTTTTTGAGAAGAAATAGCGAGATTTGGAGTAGATTGGTTTAAATCCATTGCGTTCTTTTATTTTATTGTTCACTTTTTAATTTTTTATTTCGGGCCACCAAATTCACCTCGCCTTTGGGCCTCTAAGGCTGGCCCTGATTATCCATAGCAACAATTGTAGCTATTGGGTTAATCATTTATGTTGACTTATGGGAAGACAGTCCTTAAGCTTTAGTGTCCAAAGTTGTTGTTTTTTTAATGCTAGTGTAAGTGGTACTATGTTATTTGCAGAGATGTCTTTCTGTTTCCACAATCCTATGACATACGCGGCTTCGGAGTTTCCAATAAATCTTTGACAACTCACTGTTAGGGTACACTGGAGTAGCACAGCACGGAACATATTGTACTCTCCATTGATTACATTTTTGTCCCCTATATCTAGTTTTAACAAATCCATTGTCCAGAACTATCTACTCACTATATCCCGCTCCTTAATGTGACCTGATAATACGGACTACTACTGGTCAGTGGTTATTGTGTGCTGTCAGACGTGACTCTATACACACGCATGTGACGAGCCCGCTCATTTCTCTTCTGATGTAGACACTGCAGTGAAATGCAAAATTTATTTTATTGTCTGTGATTTTTTTAACCTTTCGTTTCTAAAGGTAAAAAGGTGGAAACGAGCAGCTACTCCAGCATTGCAGTTGCATTAGGTAAGCCTTAGAGTAACAGAAAAAATACTTTTTAGAAAAAATACTTTTAAGAAAAAATACTTTTTAGAAAAAAATACTTTTTTTTAGAAAAAATAATTTTTTAGAAAAAATACTTTTTAGAAAAATTACTTTACAAAACTTGTAGAGCGATTATTTGGCTCTTAATAACCGAAGGGCGGGTGGTTGCGATTTTGAATTTCGAGCTGTTTAGGGCGCCCCCGAGTCCAACCAACTCTAATGGGTACCATTTTGTACTTTGGGAAAGTAAAGCTGTTGGTCGTTGTGATGGCCGGGCCACATGACACCCTGTGCGTAAACAGTTGGCCAAAGAAACAGATGAACTTAATATCATCTGCCCTATAGATCGCAAGGTATAAAAATGGGAACTTTACTTTTTTTAAAACCTAATAACTAATATGAGAAAGAATCCTGGTTAAGCGAATGTATAGATCTACTACACTTTATAATATTCCAATGAATCGGAGGATCGGAGTGGGCAGGGTTTGAACCCTCGACCGTCGATAAATCCGAACGACAGTCCAGCGGGCAAACCGCACGACCGGGCAGCCCAGCTATATACAGAAAATGTCAAATTTATTGGAAAATCGTTAGCTCCGTTTTCGAGATCTGTCTCCAAATTTTTTCACCCCACTCTGTGTCTCTTTCTTCCTCTCTATTTTTCTGTTTCTGTCTCTTTCTGTCTTTCTCTATCTGTCTCTGTCTATCTCTATATCTTTCTCTCACTACTGTCCCTCTCTGTCTCTGTCTCTCTACCTACCTACCTACCTATATACATATTAAATATATATATAGGCTAATTCAAATACGCATGAATCCATCTTTACTCTTTTATTTCTACAGCTGTCTGCCTCAGTGTTGTTTTTATCGCCATTTTCATCGTAGCAATCGTTATTATTTGGAAAGGTAAATGATTAGTTGCTTTTTTGGTTTAGTTGTTGTTTTTTTAGATTGGGACGAGAAGCCTAATGATATTTAGTGAATATTAATGTCTATCCAGTTTTCGTATCAGTATAGTATATCACAATAGAAAAAATGTTGAACAGTCTTTTACAATACGCTGTTTATTGACCGGCCTTAAAACCTGGCTATCTAAACCCTAGACTAAAGTACTACCAAATATCTTTAAAATTTTGATTATATCTTAGTAAACCTTAACAAAACATAAGAATTGAGTGACTAAAGGTGTTCAAACTCATTTCATCAAGTCATTTTTTAAAATATAATTTTGAAACGTTGAAAAATGAACCCTAATGTTCAAACGCAAATAAATGTCAGGACTCGAACACTCGTTTCCAACACTAGAGACAATAATGTGCAACAGACGTAACAGCTTGGAAACAATAATGTGCAACAGACGTAACAGCTTGGAAACAATAATGTGCAACAGACGTAACATCTTGTAAACAATAATGTGCAACAAACGTAACAGCTTTGAAACAATAATGTGCAACAAACGTAACAGCTTGGAAACAATAATGTGCAACAAACGTAACAGCTTGGAAACGATAATGTGCAACAAACGTAACAGCTTGGAAACAATAATGTGCAACAAACGTAACAGCTTGGAAACAATAATGTGCAACAAACGTAACAGCTTGGAAACAATAATGTGCAACAAACGTAACAGCTTGGAAACAATAATGTGCAACAAACGTAACAGCTTGTGGAAAACTTGATTCTATAGCTCTAAAGATTGTTCCGACAGTATCATTTCACTTTTAAAACACACAGCTATTCAACGTTTATTTCATTATGTACACCGGGTACACCAAAAACATAGGTGAAAATACATGTGGGCATAATTGACATTAATTTATATGGAATTTTCTACACTTGGAAATGTTGGGTTGGCTTTTTTTTTGTGTGATTCAGATTTCTGAAATTAAAGTGTTCTTCTTTCATAAACAGTATTTTGGTAGTTTCATTCCAAATGGACTATTTTGCGTCTAGGCTTGACACTAGACGTAACTTCTGCTATTATGTAAACCACCCCATGACAGCGTACCACGTCTGCCTGTGAAATACAAAAGTGAGAGTATCACGAGAAATGGAACAAAAAAACAACAACTCGTTTATTGTTAGACTGAAAAATCTCGAAGACCATGTGGTCATTGGTTAATGTCCATGACTAATTTGACCTTGGGACACGCGTAGAACGTACTCAACTTCTTTTTTCAAGTAACGTCTGTCATTTATAAGATAAGATAATGTACATTCCCAAGAAACAACATATTTCCTTAAAAGAAAAAAAAAGCTAATGACAATGAACACTTTGCTTACTCTTTCTTTATCACTAGACAAATGTTTACAAAAATGGACGTAGATCCAAAGACCAAATACAAAACTCGGAACGTAGAATGTGGCGAATGTGTCAGCCTATATTTAATGGATGTCACGTCAGGGGATAAAAAAAGATAATCCTAAAATTGCGTTAAATTTGAAAATATTAGTGGAAAAACAAATGTTGGTATTTCAAACTAAGATTTCGCAAATATCGACTAAGTTGATAATTCAACCTTATAACTCGACTGTCGTGGGCTCAATCACATATTTATCTTTTTTTTCTCATTATTTTTCAATCACAAATAAAGCTGAATGTTTAATTTATTATATCGACTGAACACTAAGTAAAAATGTCCATACTGTATCACAAAATATGACTTGATAATGCAACCAGATCATTTTGTCATTTGAGGATGAAAATGAATCAATGTCCACATCCCTCAAGTCTAATCTATCGCTAACACCTGTATGTTTTTTTTTTCTGGTTACAGGGAAACCTTCATTCCTGCCTCTCCCATCGCTCAAAGCGAGAAAAGAGACGTGTTATGATGACCCAGGCGATTACACCTATGCTTCTGGTAAAGACATAGACAATTCATACTTGACCCCAGCAGTCAGCCAAAAATTGTTTCAGACCCCAAAGCCTATCCTCAGACCTCCCAAAGACGATTTGTACATAACAGTCTCAGACGAAAGTGGGATATAGTGTGTCTACGCAGTTGTGACCTAACTCGAAGTCGTTAATTGGTGAAGTCGTAGAGTGGTGAAGTCGTTCAGTGGTTATATCTGTACTGCCACACTATACTGATTTTATTTATTTCGTATCATTAAAATAGTGAGATAAAAAGGAATGGATATTGCATTAATCGAAAACAAATATGTCTGAAATGAAAAATATAGTTCATATATAAAAAGACAAGGGAGATAATTTATTGTTTACTTTTATAGAAATTTTCTGCTATTACCAATGTATTATTATATACAGTGTTTTCGGTCATTTTGTTTTTATGCATACTAATGCATTACGTTTGATGTTAAGTATACGAGTGTTCGTTAATAGATAACTTTATTTTTTTGTTGTTGTTTTTTTTTAATTGTTTGAAGATTGTCATTTAGAAATGACTAGTATTAAGGTCCCTAGTTGTATTGAGTGTACGATCTAGACCAGTGATGCCCGAAATACGGCCCGCGGATCTGGCCCGCGACATGGTTCTCGCCGGCCTTCCAAAACATCGGCACGAAGTGTAGAAAAATCCTCCCCCCTCCATTTTTTTTAAAGGTGGAAAAATATATATCTTTACCTACGTTAGGGCCCTCCATTGTTCTCTAATGGATTGGTACCATGGCCTTTAACTTTTGTTAAACTATAAATTGGGATAAACTACGCCTAGAGATTGGAGGATCGATGGGAATATTTACAAAAAAGAAACAAGAAAATCAGTCGGTGGTCAGCTACAGTGTTGCTCATATTTTAAATAGAGAAAAGCAGCCATTTCCTGACGCATGAAAAAAAAAAGTTAAATTTCAAATATCCTTTTGATTAATGAAGTACTGGATCCACTCAAATAGTTTCAGGTCCATTTCAATTGGTTTTTTTACCTTTTCGTTCACGTGGCCCGAGACACGAGGGTTGGAAATCAAATTGGCCCGAAGGTCGAATTAGGTTGGTCATCACTGATCTAGATAGTACCTGTAGATTACAAAGGAAAGGAGCATTAATTGTTCGTTGATGAAGAAATGGAGTAAGAATTGTTAGTTTTGTAGAATGATGCGAGATAAGACACTACCTGTAGATTACAAAGGAAAGGAGCATTAAGGGAAGCGGCCTAATATAAAATGTATATATTAATTCAACTAATTTTGTTCACAAACTATGATTTCTTCAAAAAAGTAGGACCACGCCCCCCCACTCAAAGAGTTTAGGTGGGATGTACAGTAGAGATATTTGCCCCCCATCCCCCAATCGGCCAACAGGGAACGACATTATATAAAGATCGATTAAAATATCAATAACAGCTTTTAATCATATAGATATTTAATTGATTCTGTTAGCAAGCTGTGATTTCTACAAATACATTGGACCGCCCCATTCACTCGAAAGTTTAGGGGGGGGGGGAGGGGGAATTGATGCCATCGCCCCCTCCCGACCCAACCAAATCGGTCAACATACTAGAAGGGGGGGGGGGGAGCGAAATAATCTAAAAATATGTGCGATCGCCTCTACCGCTTCCACCCCCTGGATTCGCCAGTGCCTGTGACGTGGCAACGAGCTACTTGCCCACAAATTCCGACGTTGTAGGTCAGTGTTGATGCCAGCTATAACAATTGGTCTCGCTTCTACACTAACTCTATTTTCTTAATTTTCTTTGCTTGTTTTCGATTAATTTTGAAATTACTTAATTTTTTTTTTACATTAGAAAACTATAGGAAGTAACATAAATTACTAGTACATATACGCAAAGTTTGTCAATATTTTGGTATAACTACTATACTGCCATTATAACACTTTATCGAGACAAAGAAAACTCTCTGGACATGCAGCATGAGAGCAGATATCTATCAATTTACTACATATGGATGCGGATTCATTTTTGTTAAATTACTATGATAGTTTAGTATCTAATTTAGGCATTTTAATGCGCTTATTTTTTTCCTGCTAACCATCTACTGTTCAGATCTGGAATATGACAACAAGCCCAGCCATGAGCCCCCAATGCTGTTAGACATGTTAAGACCTCTAAGTAGACTATCAAAAGCAATAAACTACGTGCTACTACCAGCTGAAACCTTAAACTTACCCATACACAAAGTGTTCACTTGAAACCTGATGGACTGCGATGAATTCTCACTTTTCCATAATCCTGTACATCAGTGTTTCACACATTTATTTCCTCAAAGAACACTTCGTCCATTCTGAGTATTTTACGAAACATTTTGATTATGTTTTAAAGAGATTAATTCACGTGGCGGCCTCTGTGGCATTTTTACGTCTCGATCGACGATCTTTTCCCTTTGCAACTTCTTGTAGTTAACTATTCCAGTAGTTCGTGAAACACCTATTTAGGCCTCGCGGAACACTGGGGTTTGGCGGAACACAGTTTGGGAAACACTGGTCTACATGTTGACATCGAGATGGACAATTTATGACTCCGTTGAAGTCCTGGTGAGTTTTCTCGAGACCAGTCGTTGTTGTAGGCCTCAGCACTTGCGACGTAGCCATTGGTCTAAACTGCCCACAGCATGCTACGTCGCAGCTCACTGTTTTTTTTACATTGTTTTGATGTGAGATTTATAATCCAGGTTGGAGTGGCTCGTGGTGCTTTATTTGTACTGGGGACTATTTAACAAAAAAAAGAAACATCAATAAATAAATAAAAAATTGCTCACAGATACTATATTTTATCTTTTTAGTCTGTGTTAATTCTAACAGAACTCCAGGACCTCTCGGTGTCAACTGGTGGAGATTAGTTGTCCCGGGACTTCATTGGGGAAAAAATTATCGCCAGACCAGACATAATGGAATTCATAATTAATCTTAGATTATATCTAGTCCTCTAAGTTCCTAATGAGCTCACTACAATGCTGTGTGTCCTCAATCTTAGGTTGACGACAAGTTAACATCTATAAACCGGTACCGGTCTGTAAACTTGTGGAGGTTTCTCTACTTGTGATTTGGGAAAGCGGTCATAGTAATAGAGTTCAACTGCATACAATGGCGTGGGACTTATGACTGAGTGATGTACACGAACAATTTTTTTTTTGGACAGTTTAAGAAAAATTTTAACGTGAACTGTTGTGTAATTCGTAATCTTATGTTAGTGTCTTATGTGTTTTTCAGTACTGAATAAAAAAAAGCTACAAAATACTTTTTAAAATTTTTTTTTTAAAAATCTCTCGAGACAGAGAAACTCTCTAGACATTAAAACTGCTGTGTGTGTATGCCACCCCACCCCACCCCCATAAACTTTCGAGTTGGGGTGCGGTCCAATGTATTTGTAGAAATCACAGCTTAACAGAATCAATTAAATATCTATATGATTAAACCTTTTTATTGATATTTTAACCGATAGTTATATTATGTCGTTCCCCTGTTGGCCGATTGGGTAGGAAGGGGGCGAATATCTCTAATGCCCTTCCCATCTAAACCCTGTGAGTGTGGGGGGCGCGGTCCTACTTTTATGGAGAAATCATAGTTTGTGAACAAAATTGTTGAATTAATGTATACATTTTATATTATAACGCTCCCATTCTAGTATCTTGGCCGATTTAGTGGGGTGGGTGGGGGCGATTGCACGTACTTTCCTCCCCACTCTATCCGAGTTGGGGGCGGTCCTATTTTTATGGAGAAATCGTAGTTTGTAAACAAAATTAGTAGAATATCTATATAATATAAACTAAGTATTGATATGTGAAATCATTGTATACTGTGTCGCACCACACTCTATATTATTATCTCAAATTTTATGATTAGTAAATATAAAATAAAAAAGGTTTGTACCAGGTGGGGGGGGGGCGATACTTGCAATCGCCTTTCCCCCATCGGACAAACCAATGCTTTTTTCTTTTTGTTTTATAGTTCAGAAATTACAAAATAAAAAATCTGTCACTAATATAATTTAAATATGCTATAAATTTAATTCTTATATCGAGTCGCCCATGCCCTTTTCTTTAATCCCAAACTCAATCATTAGCAGGAATTATAAAAAAGGAGTGAGGAATAATCGTATTCATTCTACCGCCCCTCCCCTTTCCAGACAGAGTTCATGTAATTTCACATGATTTTATCATAATTATTTTAAGACACACTTTGCTTTGGAAAATCTAGAATTGAAAATAAAATTTTCAGTATAAGAGTCACGAATGAAATGATTTAGAAACCCAAATACTGTTTTCCTAGTCGCCTTTTTCCAACCTTTACTCAATCTGATATTTTTCTAGTTAAATAAATTTGGGACTATAGCTCACAATTTATACTTTATCTTTATTGAATATTATTTATCGAATAATTTTTCGGCGGCAATACTCAAAGCCTTAATCTCAATATGTGGGGTATCCTATCTTTTCAAGGAACAAATTGGTTTTATTTGCAATGCATTAAGGGCCTATAAATTCATATAAGAATATTTTTCAAGTACGACATTATTCAAAAGGTCCTTTTTAAATAGGATAAATTATGAGCTTTAGATCAGGAGAATGCGTTTCTTCAGTGAAGAATGCAAGTGAAAGGCCTCAATATGACTGTTTTTGTTGTTTTTTTCGCGAGAAATACTGCTTTTTTTTATTCTCATAAATATATATATATAAATATATATATATATATATATATATATATATATATATATATATATATATATATATATATATATATATATATATATATATATATATATATATATACTAGTATAGAAGTATATTGATGTGTTTTCCTTTGAACGAAAAATTTAGAAAAAGGAGGAGCGACCTGACTTTTCTCAAGCTTCTCAAGCCAAAACAGTAACTCAGCTAGTGGAGAGCTTATGATAAATATCTAGAGTTTTGATAGTTAAAATCATCTGTTTCTTTGGCCAACGGTTAACGAGCAGGGTGCCATATGGCCAGCACAACGACCAAGTGGCCATTACTTTCCCCAACTAAAGTTAGGTACCCCATTAGAGTTGGGTGGACTCAGGTAACCCTAAAAATCTTGAAATTTAAAATTCCAGTCATCACCGAGATTCGAACCCAGGACTCCAAGTTTGGAAGTCAAGACCCTGACAACTCAGCCATTGGATCCGCCAGTGATCATAGCGTATTGAGAAAATTAAAAGCATGAAATTGCGCTAAACTGAAATAATTGGTAAAAAATATTTATGTATTATTATTATTATTGTTAGTCTAGAATCGTCTAGATCTATATCACATTTAATCACATGACTGATTCAAACTGATTGATAAACTTAATATAAGCTTTGTTTGTGATTTTTTTTTTGAAGTATTTTATTCTAACTTGCTTTTGTCCCGCTGACTTGTTTGACAAAGCAAACTGTGTACTTTATACTGCAGCAAAGGACATAGGGGATGCCAAAATGGTTAGCCAAACATAATATGTAATATCCTTGGACCTGATCATCTGTTGCTACGATCTTTCATTTCCATAACATTATATGTAAGTTTTAATTGCTTAGTGCTGACTGTTTTTATGCCTCACCAATATGAACTGCGTACCGGGGACGGCGCCGACAGGTCTTTCAATCTCGTTCGCTTGTTACCCCTTAATATGCCACTGGCGATATTGTATTTACCAGTGGATAGAATAGATGGCTAGAAATGTTTGAATATAACATATAACTTTTAATGTAGTATAGCATGTAACATTTTGTATGCCACATTTTTATGTAACATTTCGCATGTAACTTTTGTAAAAATTAGTAGGTCCAAACAATTTTTGTATAACAATTGCTTTTACCCTTTGTAAAAAAAAAACTTTTAATATGTTTGTAGCATCTGTATTTAACGTATGGAAATGATTATATAAATAATCTTGTAGAAAATTTACGTCTGTTATGGAGTGTGTGTGTGTGTGTGTGTTTCTATGGTGGTGACGGTGCGAGGAGGTTGGCGATTGGTTCTGAAGGATACAAAATAAACGCATTGTCGTCAGCGTTCTTAGTGGAGATGACTCCATGTTGCCAGACTGCAAAGACGTGTTATGGTAGCGAGTCAGATGTTGTTCAAAATACCATTTTACTAGTCGACCTACGGCGTAGCATACTCCGTTATTTTGCAGGGCCGGCCTTAGGCCCCTGCAACCTATGCGACCGCAGTGGACCCCGCTTTTTTTATAGAATTCGCGCTATTTCTAGGTGTAAATTATTTTAACTTATAACAGATTTCCCGCGGCCTCTTAATTTACCTAGAGCTCCTGGAAATAAATGAGTGATCTTTTCATTACTTCTTGGTGTCCAAACTGTTGAGCCATGAAAACAATTATATAGATAAATATTTTATATATACTTCGACATTTAGTTCCTTTCATCACAAATTGATTTGTTCATTTCAAAATAGAAGTTGTATTTAGTTTGTTCACAAAGAAGTTATTCAAGTTTTATAAGTTAAGATATATGTATATATATATATGCCTACAGTGGTTTAGTTTAAATTACAAATGTTACTTTCAATATATATCACAGACAAAAGTTTCATTTATTGTATACCAATCATGTCATAGCCTTAGAAGGGAAATTACTAACAAAGTCATAAGATAAGATGCTAATGGATTTTAAACAGCAATAAAAAAACAGTAACATGTCTTGGAAATTAATCAATAGCAAAATACAAAAATGTCATAAATCACAAAATGCAAAGATATGTTGGCTTTGCTACAATAAAAGTTGTAATTGAATTCACTTTTATAGTTTTCAATTGTAAACCATGTACTACAACTGTTTTAATAGTATAAATAATTATGTTTCTGCACTTTCTACAAGACTACAATGTATTTCTTCTACTCTGTCTGGTGACATGTTTGTACGCGTTATTCTTCCTACTCCCAATGACTTGTTTTTACATGGCAACTTAAGAATATTTAAAAAAAAAAACAATTAGTTATTTGGCCATTAATAATTATTTTGTTTGGAATCTCTACCAACGGGGAAAAAAAATATACTTGGCTGAAGTAGTAGTATAAACTGAATTAGTCCCCTTTATAGGTCGTCGACTGATTCATGAAATACGACGAGACTATTGAAGCAATATATAACTCTATATCTTCTATGTTTATAAGCACTTCACTAGCAGAGTGGTGACAATGTCGGCTTGGTGAGGCTTGAGCCTCGAATTCAATTTCAGGTCGTTCCCCCTTTTTATTACAAAGCTTCTATCAACTCACTCTGTCTGTCTGTCTGTCTGGTGAAAAGTGTGAACACGTTATTTCTCCCACACCCATTCTCGGATCAGGTTAGGCCCTAACACTTCCTTTAATTATTTATTGACATAGACAAGACATGAATCAATTTTAAAAAGTAACCAATTTGACAATTAATCACTGGTACTTCATTATTTCGTTTAATAGCAACAAGGGAAACTAAATCTTTAGTATTTACAGATATGGCTAAATTTGTTTCGGTTTATTTTCTTAAATAATTGTTAACGTTATTTCTCCCTTACCCGTCTTTCAATCAAGTTAATACTTTAAACAATTATTTATAGAACCTAACAAAACATGAATTGATAGACAAATACTCAATAAGTCAATGAATTATTGCTAATTAATTATTTTGTTTGATATCGAATAAGGGAAATGACGTGTACATTATTGGTAGAAATAGTTTTAATGACGGAGTTCTCCCTCTTTAGATAAGCTTTGGTTTGTTTTTTAACAAGAAAAGATTTTTATATTTTCTTGTTTATATTATCGTTCCAGGTCCTAGACAATATTCTTTGGATACACTTTTTAAGGTCAAGTTCTAATTATAATACTCACACAGTACCACCTGTAACGTGTAAGGCATAAATTCAAAATACAAGACATATTGCAGATTAAATTTGATGTAATGAACATTTTAGACAGTTTTTTTGTATAGTAATAAGCCCTTAGCTTATATCGGATAGACCTGCGAGGCCCGCTGAGCATATCACAAGGTCTCCTGAAATTTGAAGAATAGCAGTTTACTTCACAGCTCCATTGTTGATAGTCGTATGGAAATGTCCTTAAAGGTGCGGAATACAAGCCGGATGAATGTGTTTTGGAGAAAAAAAAGAATTCCTTATTCTTAAATAACTTGCAAATCATTCACTGCAGAAGTCGAATTAAATGTTTCTTTAACTAATGGTGAACGACCAAACGCCTTTACTTTCTCAAAATAATGCCAGATGTCAATAGATTTAAGTAAACTCAGAGGCGTCCTAAAAATCTTAAAAGTCAAAATCCAAGACTTTACCTAGATTTGAACCCGAGAACCCTCGGCCAAGCTCTACCAAGCCACCACGTTTCATGAAGAGGCCAAAGAGTCTGCATAAATGTCTATTCCTCATAATTCTGCAATTCACAAGGCTCACTCAGAGTTTGTCGATAAACTCAAACATAAATGGAGATTGACGCTATGGTGTTCAAATAAATGTCGACTAGATATTTGACATTTGACAAACTCGGCGTAACAACTGTACAAAAACAATATAGATGAAAAATTCGAACAACATTCACACACGAAACACATACACATTCACAACCATTGGTCTCAAGGTCATTGCTTCTCTTGGCATGCGTAATTTATTCTGTCGGAGGACATGTTCCCACAAACCTCATGTGACGCTCGGTCACAACCTCACTAAGTGGCCGACTCCCAGTTCAGCATTGGATTTCCTTGTGTAAGACCGAATCTCTGTCACTTTTACTCATAAGAATCAATCAAGGGAGAACATTGCACTTCACAGAATTAGTGGTATAAGTTGAATTAGTTCCCTTTGAGAAGGCTTGATCCCTCTTACAACTTTTTGAAATAAAAATAAACATTTAAAAAGCGAACACTGGTCCAGACATTTGATAGGATCATAGCGTAGTGAGAAACCCAAAAGCACGAAATTTAGCTCCACAAAAACAATTGGTACAAATATTTCTAAAAACTATAAGGAAGTAACAAAATTTTTTTGAACATATACACTTAAATCGTATGTCTATTATTCTCCATTTTGTGTCTATGTTTTCTAATTTCTGAGACAAAGATAGTCTCTGATTGAATTGAAAATTGTTTACTAAATAGTTCACCCATTTGTCCCTCCCCCCTTTTCAATTATTTTTTGTTTCTGTTATCAGGGCTAAATTCACACTCAATAAGAGAGTATAAACAGTACGTACTCTCAGAAGTCTTCGTCACGTTGAAAAAGTTACTTTCTGGACATTATTATTGCAAATGTATAGTTTTCGTAATGAAAGTCAATGATTAAATGCCGTACTAGATTATTATTTAAGTATGACTTAGTAATGTGCATTTCCTTTATTAGTATCTGCCTTCTATCCCCCTGATATTAACTAGAAACAGTCAACATCGGCGGTAGGAGTCCAACTCAACAGAATGGTATGAGGCTGGAATAACCAAAAAGAAGCCCGAAGCCCCAAAATAATTATCAGCAAAAATGTCCTGATTGATTTATCTGCAAAAATGTCCTGATTGATTTATCTGCAAAAATGTCCTGATTTATTTACCTCCCTTTTACTGCCTTGAGTTATGACAAGGAGGACTCGTGTTTCAAAGTGATGAGGCAAAAATGAGGTTCCCAAAAGTCTGTTTCAAAGTTCCTGCCGCTCATCAAAGATTACGTAACCTGCAAATAACAATTGTACCAAAGTTTGAAACGTAACATTGAATCACGAATCTGTCAAGAATGTAACACATAGTTTGTATCAGGGACCTTGCTGAAATCAAAATAACAAATACTTGCATGGCGTCGGTACAAATATAAAACTTAAACCAAAGAGACTGGTCAAAAGCGACGAATTGAAAGCATTGTTTCTCATGGAATAGATAGAGGAAGGAATAGATAGAGGAAGGAATAGATAGAGGAAGGAATAGATAGACGATGGAATAGATAGAGGAAGGAATAGATAGAGGAAGGAATAGATAGAGGAAGGAATAGATAGAGGAAGGAATAGATAGAGGAAGGAATAGATAGAGGAAGGAATAGATAGATGAAGGAATAGATAGAGGAAGGAATAGATAGAGGAAGGAATAGATAGAGGAAGGAATAGATAGACGATGGAATAGATAGAGTAAGGAATAGATAGAGGAAGGAATAGATAGAGGATGGAATAGATAGAGGAAGGAATAGATAGAGGAAGGAATAGATAGAGGAAGGAATAGATAGAGGAAGGAATAGATAGGGGAAGGAATAGATAGAGGAAGGAATAGATAGAGGAAGGAATAGATAGAGGATGGAATAGATAGAGGAAGGAATAGATAGAGGAAGGAATAGATAGATGAAGGAATAGATAGAGGAAGGAATAGATAGAGGAAGGAATAGATAGAGGAAGGAATAGATAGACGATGGAATAGATAGAGGAAAGAATAGATAGAGGAAGGAATAGATAGAGGAAGGAATAGATAGAGGAAAGAATAGATAGAGGAAGGAATAGATAGAGGAAGGAATAGATAGAGGAAGGAATAGATAGAGGAAGGAATAGATAGAATAAGGAATAGATAGAGGAAGGAATAGATAGAGGAAGGAATAGATAGAATAAGGAATAGATAGAGGAAGGAATAGATAGAGGAAAGAATAGATAGAGGAAGGAATAGATAGAGGAAGGAATAGATAGAGGAAGGAATAGATAGACTCCAGTGAAATTTGTGATGATCATGTTGAAAATTTTGATAAATATGAGATCAAAGCGCCATAAGAAGTCGATACTTTTAACAAGCAATTCCAGCGATACCATGATGAAAAATGTAGTTTGGGAAAATGATAATTAATTTTTTAAACGTCTTTTCTAAAGTTCAAATTTTCTTGGTGTGGGGTTCTTGAATTTTGTTACACTGTATTATAAGGGGCTGGGGTAAAAAAAACACTTGATTTTTTGGGGCGTTACTTAACATCCGAATGTTCCCTTAAGTGTCAACGACAGGGTGACGCCCGGGAACAATTAAACTCTTGAATGATCTTAAACTCTTGGATGATCTTAAACTCTTGGATGATCTTAAACTCTTGGATGATCTTAAACTCTTGGATGATCTTAAACTCTTGTTTGACTAAAATACAAGCCACATTGAGTCTTCCGGTATGTATCAGTACATCTAAAATGGCATCTCAATTCATGCACTAAAACAACTAACTATAACAAGTTTTATTACATGCAACTTCCAACAAGTAATACAAGAAGGCGCCTAATTCGATACATCCTCCTTACCTCATCCAACATTTGGTTTCCTTTTAAGTTAGTTGTCAAGGGCCCAGTGCAATGACTCCATACGCGCCATGATTTCTACGCCACTGAACAAGACCAAATTAAAAGATATAGTTCCACAATTTAAAGTGAAAACGCCCATATCAAACGATGCAGATTTATATTTTAGAGTACAAAATAGCCATTTTAAAACACGTAGGCGTATACGAACCCAGCCCAGAGCCAAAGAAACGAACCGGCCGGAGAGATGAGGATAAGAAAGAAAGCTGCCCAATACGATAGCCCTAAAACAGGTGCAAACTATGTTAACCTTTTCCCGCTCCAGAATAGGCTTGTTTAGTCACACCAGATTCTGCCCCGTCTCAAGAAGAAACTAAAACCAGAGATTTCATTTGGGCGCATACATTGTCTTTCAAGACAGAAGGAGCTATATAAATAGCAGCCGTATTAAAGAGACAGATTGCATTTTCAACTAAAAATCTTTTCACCTAGTTCCTCTGACTTTTGTCACGTGACACTAAGACGTGCTAAGTGAATGCGAGACACAAAAAAAAATATTTTTTTTTTTAAATAGAAAACATTAAGTTGCTAGTTATGTTTATTAGATGGTATTCTAACCGAATGGGGGCAGGAATATACTCTTAGTCATGCAAATAAATTGAGATCTCGGAAACAGGGATATACTATTGATTCGATGTTTAAATATTTTCATTGGTTCATTAGTAAACACTCAATTGGTATAGGCCTCATCATTATCTGTCTCTAGACTTTCGTCGAAGGAGTGCTGTGACAGGTCACGTGACAGATTTCCTCCACTTTGCCCGGTCAGCAGCTGTTCTTGGCGAAACATCGAGAGAGAGGCCGGTCCATTCTTTCACGTTGTCCAGCCCGTTTTTCTTTGGACGCCCCTTTTTTCGTGCTCTCTCCACTGTACCAGCTCAGCTTTCGTCTCTTCACAGTAGTGTGGAGTTCTTTCCTTTTTGCCAGCCAGAGTGTTGACTTGTGAAAGTACAAACTCGTTTTGTCGTCTTTTGCTGGCATCTGATATCCAGCATTTTTCTGTAGCATTTACTCTTAGAGGCTAGAATTCTTCTTTAGGTTTCAGCGTTCAATACTGGAAAAACTATAAAATAGCTAGCGTTTTGGTGTATCCGGTGTAGTAAGTGCTAATAAGGTATGTGTTTTTAAGTCTATAATGTTTGTTTCATTTTTTAGCACTACAGAAATCTAATTTTCTAAGCACTTCCGTTTGTAGCAGAAAATGATTTTAATAATAAATGAGCATTTGACTTCCACTTTGTAGCTTTAAACATATTAGATAACTAATGGGCAACAAACTATAACGGTGGAAACAGACCCTAGATACGAAGATCAACTGTCACGAATTGAGATATTTTAAAATTAAGCCTCCATTCTTGTTTGTTAAGTTTGCAACCGTCAGTTCAATTTAGCGTCCTTGACATTGTTTTGTTTTGTTTTTTTAATTTCCAATGGGGCTTACCCCAGTGTTTCCTAAACTTTTTTCTTTTACGGAACACTTCGCACATTCTGAGTATTTATCGGAACACTTTGCTTATTTTTTTTAGAGAGATTAATTCACGTGGTAGCCAACTAGTTAATTATTCTCGTAGATCGTGGAATACATATTCAGGCCTCGAGGAACCCTAGTGTTACGCGGAACAAAGTTTGGAAAACACTGACCTAACCAATTATAAATGAAAAACAAAATCACAGTACTAATGACAAAAATAGATATTAGAAATTCTATTAGTTTAAACAATGAAATTCTAATATTACGACTTACAATAATAGGCTAAGTGTTAATTAAATGGTTTTCTACTCTAATGAGAAAGCATTAAAACACTCTGAGTCATGCCTATACATTTATATCTCACCAACAGGGACATACCAAACGATAGATCTAGCAGGCTAACCTAACGTTTTTTCCCGAACTCTGTTTACAACCGTTTCAAAGGTCAAGTCGACATTGTCTAGTTTGCTTGTGTTTTGAAAATGGCCCATGGCTCAATATTTTTGTTATTAGCCAATATTAAAAATAATAAGTTTTGATTTCTGCTTAGCAGTTTCTGGGTGAAATTAGTTGAAGGAGATGATATAATCCATTCTTGTAAATTCTTTCTTAATGTTACAACTCTTGATAAATATTTAATTACTATTCATCTGCTCCTTTACAAATAACAACAGCCATTAAGTATATTATGACAAGTTTGTATTCAATAATATTGATTTAAAGTGTCATCCAATTGGTATCTTTGTAGGTTTTATCTAAAACATTTCGTTTGATTTAGCTTTGTATTCATTTGAGTTCTTATAAGTTCATTGTGAGATTCACAAGAAAGCAGCATCGTGGTTGCCTTATTCCTGACTAACTATGTGTGAAATGTTAATGTTAGTGTGAAGGTATTTAAATGCTTAAATACACCTGGGGAGACGCGGTGGCTGAGTGGTTTAGCGCTTTGCTTCATGCTTCGAACCGAAAAGTCCAGAATCCTGGATCTTTTAGGCGCCTCAGAGTCGTTATACTGGCCACACGACACTCTTGATAACTGTGGGTCACTTTTACATCACCTGCCCTATAGATTAAAAGGTCTGAAAAGGGGGGGGGGAACTTGAAGGGTAGCAAGGTAGCCCCACAAAAGTGATTGTGTAAGGTGCGCTATACCGTAGCAGTTTAGAAAACATGTTAACTATAAAAATGATTTTTTCCTCACTTATATTCCATTAAATTGCATCAATTACTATGAATCAATAATGTAATTAATTTTTAATGGCTCAAAAAAGACAGCTAATTGCGCTTTGATGTAAACGAGATTGAAAAAAATTTTTTTTTATCGAATTTGAATTCAAACTCTAGCCCCCAAGATGGAAGGCCGACGTGTTTTGCCACTGAGCTATTCAAGTTCTTAAAAAAATTGGAGGTTTTATTAGTCTATTGTTAGTTGCTGTTTTGTTGTTAGTTGCTGTCGATTATTATTCCTTCTCCTCTCACACACAGACACTTAAACCTAAATGTATAAAACCATTAAACTTTCTTTAGTAATGTTCATTGTTATTTGGAACTACAGTTTTAATACAGCTCTTTTGTGATGCCTTGAGTCGTCAAACTTTCAACTCTATCGTACAGTCACACTTAGACAATGAATTGTTTTTACTTCGTTGCATTTTGTTTTTCGGTATTTCTTTATTATATTACATTTTGTTCAACAAAATCTAGTCAATACAAAATAAGTTACAATAGTATCACTCATGATGTTTGTAATCAACTATTTGCCAATAAAGTTACAATCAAAATATATAACATAATAACACGAAAATTGCAAAGTTATAAATGAGTTCCATTTCATATGGCAAGTATCACATAATAAATTATATCACTCATGGACTGGTCACATGTCTGATTAGAACATACATATACACATACATCACATAGTTGATATACTTAATATAGAGATATTCAAGATAGGACCTACTCGATCTGTATACAGATATTGAAATCACATACTAGATCACTAAATCTGGACATAGATACCCACATACGGAATCTGTATATAGTTATTCAATGGATTTAGTTCATTGGTACATACTTTTACACATAATACATATGTATATAAATATTTCTGGTACATTATAGATCCTGTACCACAGAATTATATACATTATATGTATATGTAAATAAATAATATGTACATAAATATCCACATAAAACGTCTGTATATGATTATTTCAGGCACATAAGAGATCAGTACCACAGACCTATACATATTATATGTATGTTTATAGGTCTGTGATCTGTACATAAATGTCCACATAAAAAATCTGTATATAGTTATTTCAAACATATGATAAATCTATACGAAATTCATATCAAATAGTCCTACTGATACATTCATAAAGATAATAGAATATGCATCCTCTGTTTGGGAAACTGGAACATACACAAAATAGAGCAATGAGATTCATAACAAACGAATATCCACATTTGACTAGAGCTAACCTGAGCTAGCCAGGAAAACCAATGACTTGGCAGAACTTAAGTCATTGGTCAACATACATGACAAGATGCATGACACGTAGGACGTAATCATCTTCTTTTTTTAATTAACGTCTGTATTTTATAACATAAGATCAAGAGATTTACCTTAAAAGAAAGTTTTAAAGCTGAAAGACAAAAACGACAATCAACAGTTTAAAAATATAATGTTTGCATTCAAAACTTTTCATCCTGTTGATTCAATTAAATAATGTTGTTCATCGGTAAATACCGTATTTATATACGCAATAATAAAGATAAAAGAAATTCACAATACTACTGACACAGGGTGTGCTATAGATCTGAAGCTGGCTTCGCATTGATCTCAGACAAACCATATGCTTCTTTTTAAGAAGAACACTTAGATCTATCTGTTAAACTTTTTTAGATTTGTTTGTCCTTTTAGTTGAGGTGATTATGTTTGTAATGTTATCACAGCCTACATAATGTTTGTTAGAAGTAGGTCTACTCTATAAATAAAATCATTATTATTATTATGAAGCCCATTTGATTAAACAACGAGATTATAGCATTACAAAGTACAACAAGCATGTGTTGTATAAAATAGTAATAAGTGTATTCATTACTTGGAAGATAATAAAACACGTCAATGCATCCTGTATAAATAAAAAAACCGAAGATAGCTTTATGCTACATGACGTGAACAATACATTTGACCACATGTTAAAAAAATATATAAAAATTTGAGAGATATATAAAAGTACTGACTGAAAACATTGTCTCCATTTAGTAGAAGAGTGGATCATACTCCTCTCTATTGTAACAGTTTTTTTACTACAATTATTTGAAATAGCTTGTTCACACTCTAAACTTTTAATATTACCAAGTTGGCAGTTCACTGATGATCCTTGGTGATCAAGAAGTAACAGAATAACATCAGATTTCCCATTAGTGGATTGGGAACAGTGGAAACAGTGTTTGTTTGGCGTCAATCTGCACTGTTGGCAATCCCTTTCACTGAATTGACATTGTGGACACAGTTCATTGACGCCGAATTTCTCCTGACACATAGAATCGTAAAACCGTGGACACGGCTGGGTGGTGCAGATCCGTTCTATACACAAATTGTTTTGAATATCAAAGGGTTCATTGCAGCTGTTATATTGTTCAACTACTTTACGACAGAGGCTGTATTGATAAGGCGGATCTTGGCAGCAACTGGGCTGCTTTGTTTCATGATGTAGCGAAATGTCAATGTCAAATGTCTCTGCATCGTTGCCTTTAAGTGACATTTCAAGCTAATCTCCTTATTATGCCTTTTATCTCAGATTACAGAATCAGTAAAACTTCCATAGTATTGCAATCTTGATAATATCAATAAAATGCAGAACGAGTTTATTGATGATATTACTGCTGAATCAAATCAACCTGAAAAAGAAATGTCACATAAGTGAACTTAGAAGAATATTCTTTTCATGTTGAAAAATAGATTTGTTAAAAATAAAACATTTAGTCAGTTAGAGAGCTAGATAAATGTGTGGATGACGGATAGATAAGTGGTTGGATAGATGAAAGGATGGATGGATAGATGGGTGGATGGACAAACGGACGACAGACAAACAGACAGAATAAATAGATAGATAGATAGATAGATAGATAGATAGATAGATAGATAGATAGATAGATAGATAGATAGATAGATAGATAGATAGATAGATAGATATTTGTTGGTAGGTAGGTAGGTTGGTAGATGGTCATATAGTGCCCTAATATCTTTCAATGTATTCTGACAGTTTGATTTGTTAGATCAAGTGTTAAAATGCTCCTTCTCTCTCATATTAAAACAACAGAGTAAGAACCGCAACTCTCTTTTCAGCATTTTGGTTTTAAAAAAAGGAAGTTTCTTTTCATTCGACAATAATAAATAGCGTCTGTGATTAATTCAATGAACAAAACATTTTAAAAAATAGCTTCTTACCTTTATTTGTAAAAGTTGACACCAACAACTGCATCTTTATGGAAACATTAACATAATAAATACAGATTGATTGCATAAGCAAAGACAGGCTTAATCCAGTGATCGGTAGTTTTTTTTTTAAATCTTTCACGTGGTTCTGTACGTATGTTTTGTCTACACTGAAAAAAAAAAGGATTTTCCCAATTCTGACGTCTTTTGACAGCTATTTTTACATTATTGTGACCGTGACCCAACTGCCTAGGTTCCCAGAAATAAAAGGCTAATGCGTAATAAATTGCGTAAACCTATGAAGGCGATTTCATTTTAAATTATTTATAATTAGAAATCATTAAGTAGACCTATTCAATTTAAAAATCCATTTTTATGGACTATACGGTTGCGATATATAAGAAAGATAGTCTACATATAAGTAGGCTAACAAAATTAACAAAATCATTTATTTTATGGTAGGCCTATAAATGAATAGTTTGTCACAAAGTAAATGACAATGAGAGCCACTGCTCACAGAGATCCACACTTCACAAAAGTTACGTTAATGTTATTTTTAGACAGGGGATTTCTACATGAATGTGAAGAATCACTAGAAGCTATGTGTGTTAAACGCAAGTTCTTAACGTGATTTTTGGTCGATGGGCTTACAATCTGGCAAAGTGACAAGTTAATGGGACTGAACGATAGTAAAACTGAAACTAATTTTCTTTTTTTATATTACTTAGAAAAACAATGTAAATTAAAAATCTTATATCCTATAATATACAGACGTTCCCTCTAAGAAGATAATTACGACTTTTGCATATGCATTTTAAATGTAGCCTAGGCCTATTCGTGCATGTTAATTAATAACTTAAACTCTGCTAAGTCGTTTAATCCTGGCTAATTCTGAATGCTATGAGCATGCTACCTTACATGACGATTAATATACAAAAGCAAATGTATTTAATGCATTTACATGTATTTAATTTAATGACACACAACTTATACTAAGCTTTTATTTGAATATTTTATATTCAACATCATAGTTACATGTAGCAAATTATACATAAAACACTGAACCATAATCTTCAAATACAAAAACAGAATCTAATAAAATACTCAGAAAGACACAAAGATAAAGGCACATTTCTCGTTCCATATGTTGGGATAAATTTGTACAAATGCTCCTTCTTCCCAAGGGCTATTAAAGCATGGAATGGGCTGCCTGAACCAGCCAGGAAAAACAATGACTGGCAGAATTTAAGTCATTGGTTAATATGCATAACTTGATACATGGCGCGTAGGACGTAATCATCTTCTTTTTTTGAAGAAACGTCTGTATTTTATTTTTATAAGATAAGATGTGCAGATGGGAACGATTCACTGGAAATTTCCCGAAATTGCAAAATATACGAAAAACTCGTTAAAATATACAGAAATATATATACATTGTCATTTTGGGGTGTCATTCAATATTGAAAACGCCAATCCTGTGTAATTATGTAATCTGGTAAAAGAAGCTTTTCGCGCGTCAAACTAATGAATAATTACTTGAGGTCAACAATTCTCAAAGATAGATTGAAACTTTTTGGTAATTCTTGCTATTGAGCGTGATCTATGTAGGAAACATAATTATTATGATATACTGTTTGACTTTGCTACACGCAAGGTTCGTAAAGTAATTCTGTACGTTGTAAAGAATAAATAAAATGCATAGACGGATTTATTTTCTAATACAAACTCTCAAATTTCACTTATTGTCCGCTTCCCTTCCCATACTTGGCCCCGCGAAATCTGTTTCGCATAGGGCCCCACAATGGTTAAATCCGGCCCTGCTATTTAGTGACGAGTGAATATACATAGTAGATTACTTGTTCTCTTTCCATGACTTCTTGGTCACAAGGGTTAAGTCCGGCGCTGCTATTTAGTGTTTGTAAAATGTTTGTGAAACGTTTTACATGTTTCGTGTGTTCCTTCAGAGTTGAAGATAGTTTACTTCCTAGTCCAAACCTCCCGCAGGACAAAGGGCGATGGGAGCGGGCAGGCTTTGAACCCGGGTTCAAGTAAGTAGTCCTGGCCGGGACTATCGATAAATCCAAACGACATTACATCGCGCAAACCGCACGACCAGGCAGCCATCCTTAGTGACGGGTGAATAGGCTACTACTTATTTCCCCCCCCCCCCTTTTTGTTTTTTCGTGGGGTAACTCTATCCGCAGAGATAAAAGAGGGATCTTTCCTTTACTGCTTCTCGTCCAAACTCTGGAGCCATGAAGAGAATCATATATATATATATATATATATATATATATATATATATATATATATATATATATATATATATATATATATATATATATAAAGAGAGAGAGAGAGAGAGAGAGAGAGAGAGAGATAGATAGATAGATAGATAGATAGATAGATAGATAGATAGTAAATAGATAGATAGATAGATAGATAGATAGATAGATAGATAGATAGATAGATAGATAGATAGATAGATAGGATAACTGCAATAGGTAGGCCCATACCTGACATAATTAGGAAAGTAAAGGCGGTTGGTCGTTGCAATGTGCTGGCCACATGACACCTTTGTTAACCGTCGACCAAAGAAACAGATAGACTTTACATCATCTGTCCCATAGATTACAAGGTCTGAAAGGAGTACTCAACCCTTTTTTTTACCTTGTTTTCTAGAAGTGTGTTTTCTGTGTACACTGAATGGTTAAATTGTTTTATTTCGGGACAGTTGATTTTTGTAGTTGGCAAAAAAAGCACTGACATACACAGGTCATTCACTTTAGATAAAAACGTTAAAATAGGCCGATATATCGGTCAGAAACCATGCAAAGATAACTCCTAGAGAAATTGTTTTGTGAGATAAAGTATAGTAGATATTTGATCGTGGGAGTTGTGACATTCCCATTGTAACAAAAGACAAGATCTGAATGGAACGAGAAAAGTAAGTAGATTCTTGATCCTATAGTCTACAAATCAAGATTAGATCTATCTAGTCAAATCTAGATCTAGAGTAGTTCACTTGGTTACTTTCATTCTCTCTTTAGTTACTTTTCAGTAAGTTTTAGTTTTACAAGCCAAGGCCAAGCTTATATACTTATAAAGTTATACTAAACTTAAACTAAGTTTAACTAGATCTATAATTATTAAAATGTTTTAGTCTTAAAGTTAATCATACCTAATTGTCTTACTAAAGTTTAAACTTAATTTAATCAATGTTGCTTGAAAGTTGTTGGAATGTAGACCTAGTTTTCACCTATCCTTGTAACTTGTTTAAATTTATATAGATTATAGATCTAGTCCTAGACTATAGATCCTAAGATTAGTAAGATACTAGTAAAAAGTTTTGAGTCTACTCAGTCTAGTGTAGGACCTTCTCTCTGTTCTGTGTCACTGTGTGCGTAGCCATACTAATAATATAATACATAGCATAATTATGGCATAAAAATACATTACTAGATCTAAATGAGATCTATACTAGGCTATATTAATCTAGAACCAACTAGATCTTGATCTAATTCTAGGGTAGAATCTAGAATCCTAGTATTTAGTAGTATGACTGGGAATGGCAGCACCAGCGACATGACATTAGCCTGGGATCATTGATACAACTGAAATACAGGACTGAGTTCTGGTCAGCCTGGGTCTCCTGTTTACTGTAGAGGAGAAGGGGGGCAATTCAGGTTGTTGACTTTAAAACTGTTATTGTTTTGGGTTGTTTTGATTTGGTGAGATGTTTTTGTTGAAAATAATGTAACTCATAATAGGGCAGTGTGGTTTTGTTCCTAGTCCAGGACAGTTGGACTTTAAGATATAGATATAGTCGAAGTGTAGACTCTAATTATTTCTCTGTGTTGTCACTATTCAGTCTATGGAATATTAAGCTGATATATTTTTAATTGATACTGGATATTTCAAATGTCTGAACTGATTCTGTATTATAGTACAGATAATGTAATAAACATGTTATATGTCTGTGAGTTGGCATTCTGAATATTTGTTCTATCGTTGTATGTGTCGTTGTGGTATTGCCCAGGACTTGGGTACATTTAGTAATACACATACGTATATTAGAGAAGAAATGAGTCTTGACAGAGACAGTCTGGCTTAGAAAGCTGTTTTGTCAAGCTTTATTATATATATATATATATATTTATCAAGTCCAATAATTAATATATAAATATTATATTTTTGATGCTTCTTCAGAAAAAAAGATTAATTTGGAAATATCAGAGCCTTGAGCATATATATATATAATGTGTTTCGGGCTACAAGGTGAAGAAAATACGCCCACAAAAAATCCTTCTTCAGTAAGAGGAAACCTTATCTTATAAATAAGAGAACAAGAACCTAATTACTTCCTTTGTATGTGTCAATGTAGTTGTATATTATGTTAATCTTTGACTTTGCTACATAGCTGGTTTTCCTTGCAGATTTATGACATGCTGTAATAACACTAAGGAAGATACAGTGGTGGATTCATGTTTTAAAAACTTGTTTTATTACATAACGTTAATACTGGATCTAAATATATTTATCTAAATATACTTTTTTTTCATTTTCCCTCCTATTGTAAGACTCCTGCAACAGATGTAGTCAGCATTGTTGATGAAAAGATGAAATGTTATAGTACACATGAAGTACTTTTTGTAGCTTTGTCTATACTAAGTCTACCTCGATATTTGTTTGGTCAAGGTGAGAACCTTAATTTTGTTATTTTATTATTATTTTCTTCCTATTCTAGTTGGGCTAGTCATGAAGAGGACTGCAGTCAACGTTAACATTCACTATTTAAATCTCGTTAGAGATACATATTGTTCATTTTGGCTTTGGGTGTTCAAACTTAATTAATATGTGAAGAAATGTTCAAGTTTTTTTTTCTGGCCACGCTAGTCTTGCATATTCATTGTTCTGTTTCTTAAACTTTTGAGCTCTTTCTGCTGGGCAAAGTAATGATTTGTAAAAGTACAAACCTACTCATTTGTCTTCTTGTCCTGATATTCGTTGCCCCACAGTTTGTCTCTAACATCTCCTCTTGAATTCTTCTTTCATGTTTGGCATTCAGCATCCATCTTTCCTACCCTTGTTTAGGACTACAGAAACCACTTGCAAATAAAAATTATTTTTTTTTCAGAACCTGATTCAATAGTACTGAGTGGACTTTAAATAATGATTAGTTTAGCACATCATTCTGTTATTATATTTTAATGCGCTTGTGTGTAAATATTCTTAGCTGAAGATTATCTGAGAAGTTTCACTTCTCTGCCTGTATTGCAATTTAGCTTGATTAAATTTTCAGGCACCATCAGAATTTGAAGATGGGCTGAGAATTTGATCTACCTAGAATTTATTTTAAGCACTTGGCCATCTGACTGCCACTTATTTGTTGTTGTTTTTTAAAATCTATTTTCAGATAAAGTGGAAAATAAAGTTCTCTTATATCAATACAATCAATCTGATAGTGTTACCAGCTGCCAGATTGGTTTGATTTATCAAAGTGACAAACTGGTTGTTCAAGGACTGGCCAATTTCAGTGGAGAAAATGATTTGTTGTCATCCATTAGTCTTGAGATATTGAAACAGAATGTCTCCAAATTTGAACCAGTGAGTTTAGTAAATTATTCCTTCACTGTAGTAATTTTTCGTTAGTACTGGAAGGGTAATAGTCATCAAAATAAACTTTTGAACAGGAATCAATTATTTAAGTTAACAATATCTGGTAAGTTGAAACCTTCCCCCCAAAAAAATGAATAAGCTAGCTATGTCATTCTTTAAATTGTATTATCACTCATGAAAGATTGGAAGATTATTATTTATGACCTTATGGACAATGTGCCAAAAATAGGGCGATGTTTTTTAACATCATAGTAACTAAGTTGTGCTAACCTAATTGATAAGTGAAACTATTTACCTTCCCTTTTCACTTTAAATATGTTATTTAGTAGTTACAAAATTCTTGAAATTGCAGATTTTCTTCCAGACTGATGTGAAAACGGTCATTTAAAGCTTGAAGTACTCCAAACTCAGGGCAGCTGTTGTAAAACTTTATGAAATAGAGAGGAAACTGTTCGCCAATCAACCTCAACACACTTTGAAATAGAAAGAAAGGAAAAAGCTGAAATACTTGCAAATTAAGGGAGAATGAGTTAGAGCAATTGAAAATACCTCTTTATCCAAAAGAAATGAAGAAATAATAGTGAATTTAAAGAAAAACGATGCCTTTTACAGTCTATCTCGACAAGTGCAATGTATATTTTTTGCCCCAGAACTGGGCCCAACAAAACAAAAACAACACATGTTCCAGAATCAGAAAATTGGGAATACTAAACATTTGCCCTTGTGGAGTGTCACCAGAGAATGCCAACCATGACCTTCAAAGCTGCATACTCTTTTGAGAGGCCAGAATAAGACACTAGCCCCTAAAACTCTTATAGAAAAAATAAGGAAAGCTGCCTGATCTGGAAATTACTGCACAATTCATCTCAGATTTCGGACTAGTCATTTGAACTCTTCTACATAATGAGAATGCAGAAGTGCTTAGAAAAATGTAGAAAAGAACTTTAATCCAATTCTAGAAACTACTTAAAGTGGCTACTATACAAAACAATGATCAAAGTTAACCTTATTACATATTGAATACAAATGAAGTGGTCAAAAAAATAATTTTAAAATATGTATGTTGATAACCTTACATTTTTTTTTTTTTTGCAACTGCATTTATAATACCGGTATTCTAACTTTTTAATATTTTTTTTCAGCTCTGTTTTGTTTACCCTAATAAAGGATGCAATGGCTTTGATGGGTTGCCCTGTTACTGTCAAAATACAACACAGGCTGATGTGTTTCATTTCTTTGTGAACCAGACAGCCATCACAGCCCACAGCCATGCTAAACTGAGAGCATTTTTAAGCTACACAAATGGCAGTAGAATTTCTAGTAATGAGATCCATCTTCCTGGGATCTATGGTAAGCACTCTTAATTAAGTCTGTTTGGTATTATTACAGTAAAGGTAGGCGCAGTGGCTGAGTTGTAAAGCACTTGGCTTCAAACTAGGGATCCAATCCAATACATCATTTGTATATATGGACAAAATAAATAGACCCCTTTTGAATTAGTATCATATTACTCAAGTCTTATAATGTTTTTTTGTTTAAATTTTATTTTGATAGTGCATCTTTCATCCTCAGTGCAATATGGTCCATTTTCTTTTGTGGACTCCTGGGTGGAGAAATTTTCCTTGTTGCCTTTGGGTGCTTAGCATACAACTCAACTTGAGTCAGATTCCCTTTCATAGTTTGCAAAGCTGTACATATCAATGTCTCACATCAATAAATTAATTTCAGTAATTAAATAAAGATAAATATTGACTCATTCTGGTGTCAGAAAATGATAAAGCAATCTGAGGAGCATTGAAGAATTTTTTTTTGTCAGATTTCGCCTGGCCATGGTCATTCAAGTGGATTTTTTTTTTCTCTGTTAGATCCAGTTGAGAGTACTAAGACAAGGATTAGTGTAAATGGAGAAAAAGTTGAGCCAGGACCAGGGGAGTGCACTGTGGTTATCTACAGGTCACAACTGAGTGCAGATTATTGGTGCCATAGTCCATATTCACCTTGCTGGTTGGAAGTGTCCTTGAATGGCTCTGTGCAGACACCACAGCAGAACACAAGCCACGTCCACTTTGAGGCTGGGCATTATGTGCAGAACTACTCACTGGTCATATTCAAGCAGTCTGCTTGCCGCCTCGGAGAACATGAGAAGGTGATTCAGTGCTTTGTTTTAAAAGGTAATTATAGAACTTTCAGTTACATTTGGGTTTTGCATTTATTATAAGCTAGGCCTGCATTTATGAATCTTGTATTTGAGCTTCAGCATGTTTAAATCTACTTCACAGTGTCATATTGCATTAAATCATCTTCTTTGATTAATTGAAGTCTAGTAACATAAGATTCATACATCACATGTAAAGACCCATCTATTTAAAATACCACTCATGCTTCATATAAATAAAGTCTACAACTTTAGACTCATCACCATAGACCATCTGGTAGAGTTTTGGTTTGGGTGTATAAAAAAAAACAATATTTATATATTTTCTTTGTTTTTTGTTTTTTTTGTTTTGTTTCCATGAAAGATTTGGCAAACAAAGTGTATTTTATTAATATACAAAGTAAATTATTTGTAACTGTTGGCTTGTACCTTTGCAAATACAATCAAATTAGCTACACACTTATTAGGTTTCATGTTTTGCAATGTTTAGGGGAATAAGATTTTAATGTTTCTAAAATTTTATTGGAGGATGTATATTACTTTTGTCTATGATAAGAATGAGCCCAATATATTTATAAATTGTTTTCATTAAGTGGTTTTTATTTTGAGTAAAGTTCCACCCATTAACAAACACGATTAATAAGCCTTCTCTAAGTAGGGTCTCTTGACAATGTGATGTCTTGTTCAGGAACACCACGGGTCAAGTGGTTTTTTCCTGTTTGTGAATTTTTGTTTTTCTAGGTTGGGGAAACCCTCCATATTTATAGTTGAGAAAAAAACTAAGTGTTGTAATGTAAAATTTAGAGTGCAATGCAAAAATAATTTTTCAGACTAATACATGTATGGGAAAAGGTATTCACTGGTATCACTACCACGCTGATGTTGAAAAACTCTCCTTGAAACTTCTCTAGGCTAATATGATTATTTTGTACTGTAGAAGCTTTAACTTTAATTATTTACCACATTCTGGTGGAATCAACGTTGGTATCATCAGTTAGGAGAGAAAGAGTTAAATATCAATACTAAGCTTTTAAAACGTTCCCCCATTCAGAACTTTTGGTCTATAGGGCATATGATGTAAAGGTCATCTGTTTTATGGTCAACGGTTAACAATGGTGTCATGTGGCCAGCACAATCACTTTATTTCCCAAACTAATGACAGGTATCCATTAGAGTTGGGTGGACTCAGGCCAGGTATTGGTGTTTCTAGTTTGATCAGAAAGCCATTTTCTAAAATTAATAGTTTTGTGTTTTCTTACAACTATTTTAGAAGTCAAAGGATGTTGACGTAACTGTTTCATTTCAGATACTCCAATAGTCACAACACCAGGGTCAGGGCTTAAATCCTATTATAAATTAGACAAAATTGCACACAGTAAGAGTTAAAGTATCTTGACATAAATTTCAAATGGTAATGCCCACATTTGAAAGTTTGGAATTCTGTTCATTCTGAGATCATACTTGACACATCCGATATGAACATTGCCTTGACCTGTCCACTAAAACTGTTGTTTTATCATTCTGACATTGACTAGAGGAGGTGAAAACTCTTTTACTAACTGCTTGGTTTTAACATCTAAAATTTTGTAACTATAGGCATATAGCTATGTTCTACAAAGTGTGTATACATTAGGGTGGCCCATAATCATGTGGTAAAAAAAATAAATTTTTCACATCTAACGGGGCACCCTCTTGTTGAGTTCCATTTGTCTTACTTAGTAACTGACCACAATTTCAGCTTCCTACTGCTATCGGAAGGGGATGCTCAAGAGTTACAAAGTTTTGTATGTTAATGAAAAAACGCATTTTCGTTCAATTTTTTAAATTAAATTTTATAATCATGCCATTACTGTAATGTAACTGTTAAGTAACGAAAATGACAACAAAAAAGTAAATTGTAAAGAGTCAGAATACAATGTCTAAATATTGTCTACACCGAAACAGCGCAGATGACAAGACTTCTTTGTAGTTTGTGCAGGGATGACTTTTCTGTTGGCTTCAACAACTTGCAATATAAATTGCTTTTCTTTCTCGTTTTTTGTCAACAGTCTGTTGTAGTCTTCAAAAAGTTTAACTCCACGTTCTGCAGTATCGTTGACCACACGCAAGTCGTTAATGCGCTGTTTTCCTTTCTGGTAGTCAGTATTGTCATTCCACTGTTCTGGAGGAAGAACTAGAAAGGAGTGGCCTATGTGTAGCTTTGTAAGCAGGTTCTGTGAACGCCTTGTGGAAAAGTGACCCAAGCTGACGTCTTCAATTTGGAGCAATGATGGATCACCTCGAACATGTCGCTCACTAGGTTCTATTCCAAAACATGTTATTTTCTGCTTCTCGATTGGTGACACTTCATTGGAAAATAAAGCCAGGCTGACAGTCTCATCAGACAGGTACCACATGTGATTCTAGAGAATTTTTTGTGCTGCAATACTGATGTTGTGATCAATAGACTGATATTGCTGCAGGTTCTTCCAGAGCAAAAGATCTCCTCCAGGTACTTCCGCTGCACAGGGTGCTTGAATCCAGGACTTTGTGTACAACAAGGCTCCAAACTGTACAAATCGTTTGAGTTGGCTCTCTACCTTGGCTGTAAGACTAAAAATTTCTTTTTGATGACGGAAGAGGTAAATTTTGATGGCATAGATCAGCTTGGCCATCCACCTAGAATGATGTACAGGGCCTGTTGCTCTCCAGTGAATGGTTTTTGGAGGATCTCCCAAGATGATCATTGTCAGTTCAATGAGTTCTTCATAATCATCTCTGATCTGGGATTTCAAGTCAACGAAATTTTTCAGGAAGCTCACAGTGTTTTCTCGGAAATCATCAGTGCTTGAAGTCAGTTCCAACTTACTGAAGTTGTCAAGCTTTATTCGTTCCCAAACTTCTTTTTTCTTTTGAAGATAGGTATGTTTTGGTGAGTTAGAGGGACCGCAACACAAACTAAAAGCCTTTGCCAATACCAGTTCAAGAACATGATGACGACATGCCAGCCACAATAGTTCTCGACCAATACGATTCTCAAGCAGCACACAAGCTCCATTGAAATGACCAGTGTTGACAGAAGTGGTGTTGAAGCTCATAGCCTGGATGCTTTCCACCAGTGCCCACTGTTCTAACTGATCATAAATAGCATCAGCAGCATTTTGTCCTGTCCCTGATATTAGTTTAGGGACACCTAGTAATTTTTCACTGCCATCACTGGAAACCAGCACTGGCAAGCGGTCAACTTCTCCAAGACCCAGGATTTCAGGTAACATTTTTCCATCCCAGTGTACAACTAGAGGATAGTCAGGTTTGAACGAAACATTTATATCTGCTGCTTGTTCACACCTGGCTTTCTTTCTGGTTCTTTGTATGGTGCTTCGTGAAACTGTCAAAGATGAAGGATCATGTCCCAGCGCTGCAGCAATAGGAATCATCAATCGCAAAGCTTCACGATCAGACGTTTGGTTGCAATCCAAGGCACTGGTGACATGCTTCGTGAACAAGGCAGTATGACACCCAATCTCCGTCTTGTTTGTTCGTTTTTTAGTTGAGCTTGAACTTGGTTCATATTCATCTAGAACTTCATATTGATTGAATGATTCACAGCTTTCTGTTTCATTTTTACCTGATTCACCTTCCATAGTTTGTTGCTGTCGTTTTTCTTCATTCTCTTTACGAAGTAGCTGTTTCTATTGTTTGTCATGGACTCATTCCTGCTGTGCTGCCATCTCTTTATCTTCGCCAGTCATGAACATTTTGCTGCATCCTCGTTGGTCAGCAAGAAATGCACAATCCTCCTCAATTCTTGTCTGTTGCAAAGGATTAGATGAATTTTTGTCCAGAGCATTAACAGAAGCAATGTTGAATAATGTATCTAGTTGTTCAGTGTAGCAAGCTTCATTTTTTTGCTGATAAATAAATAATAATAAATAAATATCCATTCTGAAAACAATCTTTAAGTGAAAAGACGGATTAATCAGGCAAATTGTTAAATTTTACCTGTTAAACTGCAGTGTGTGTAGAATAAAAAAGAAACTGAACAAAATATTTGTTAATTTTCGTCTGCACAATGTTTATAAAAAACAACAGGAAGTCATGTATCTAAAATGAGAACTAGGTAATAAAATTAAATAAGTATCACTATTGGCAGTCACTTTCATCACTGGTCAGCATGAAATAGGTCACAAATGAAAAAAACGTTGCACTTCCACCAGTCAACAAAATCGAATAAAATGCTGTGAAAGGTAAAAAAAACGAGGCCCGAGAGCATCCCCTTCTACTTGGAATTTATTTTTAAAATTTTTAACAGTATACTACCTAAAGCAAATGGAACACAAAAAAAGGGGTGCCCCGGTATGTGGCACAAAGTTGGATTTTTTGGGCCACCCTAGTATACATGAATTACCAGTACTGTACATCCCAGTTTATTTCAAGTTTAACAGAACGTTTTTTTGTTTGTTTTTTTCATTGAAAGAAACATTGAAATCTTTTGCTGAGGAGATTTGAAAGAAGGAGAGGAGGTCTTTAAAATCTGAAGCACTTTTTAAGTTCTTCTTATTATAGACTGCATAATTACGTCCTATGCATTTTATGTGTCTATTTATGCATCTTAATCAGTTTTTAACTCTGCTAAGTCATTGGTTTTCCTGGCTGATTCAGGCAACCTATTTCATTCTCTAATGGCACTAATTTGCACTGAAAGAGTTAAATATTAATGATTTTTATTGTTGAATTTTTACACTTTTTTTTTTTTTTTTTTTCAGAAATTGACCATGACAGCTCAAAACATTTGATCTATGTTGGATATTTTTTTGCTGTATTTATTCCATTGACCCTTGTTATTGTTCTGTGTTGTGTGGCCATCAGGTAAATAGTTGATACTAAAAAAAAATAGTTTATAACTTCTAGTTGATACTAAAAGTGAAATTTGTATTACAAAAATAAAATGAGAGTCTCTCAACATTTGGTGGTGAGCTCATATCTTTTTACATGTGATCAACTGATTTAAATCAGGCCGTTCTGTCATAGTACATTTCTTTTTAGTTCACTTAAATATCTCTGGTGCCAAATGTCTTATCAAGTATTAGATCGTTGTTTTTATGTTTTTTTATTGTACTTTCTGTCTTTTCTTTCGACTGTATAACAGAAATATCTCTTTTGATGTATAAAGTGTTTCTTTTCGCACTAGTAGCTTTTAGGGCGTTAGTACTCAATCATATAACTACTAATACATATCCAAATATAGGACTAACTGTATTGGTGTAACTTTCAAAAGGAAATATTTCCTGAATTTTAAATATTTTTTATTGACATAATTTTGTTACACATTTTACATAAGAAAAATTTGTGGTTTGAAAAATTGAATTTCTAGGAATTAAAAACTCTACAGCTTCTAAGATTATTTTTTTACTTCTTTGTAAGACCTCAAAGAAGAGCTCATTCTGTTTCCTTATTTACATTTAAACATACTAACTTTGAATCATCAGTTCCCTGCCCTTACTTTTCTATTCCCCTAGGTTCCTGAAGAAAAATTACATTTACACAAGCATGCATAAAAACAAATTACTGGTATTCAGACTTTTAGAGAAATATATTTGTATCTTTATCTCCAAAATTCTTTCTTGGTATGTCAGTCTTTCCAGCATGTAGACCCCTCATTACTTCTATGAACCTGATGCTGGTACAGTTATAGATCTAGTGTCTTCATTATCGATTTCCTCTAGATCTAGATGATTGTCAAGTCAATCTCCTTTTCACTATCATTGTAAACATTTGCTAGATCTAGTTCGTTTCTTAGAATCATTTCAGATATAGTTCACTGCTTCATGCAAAGCTAAAGTTTTGTTGTTGTTGTTTTTTTGTATTACAATCACCTGAATCAATAGAGTGTCTTTTCATTTTGTAAATCAATTTTTCATTTAAAAAGTACAAAACTTATGGCTCCACTATTACTGTCATTCACCATAAGTCAAATAGTCCTACTTGACATTTTTTTTTTCTTTGTATTTTTAATTACGGACTGTGGGTTTAAGGTAAGGTGCGCAAAACCGATAAACGGGGCTGGCACATTCAAAAGGTTAACATGAAATGAAATGGTGCAAAACCTAATGTTTAAAGCTAATAGTAAAATTATTTATTTTTTTCTGCGAAAAAGAAGTAGTCAAACTTGTAGAAAATATTTTTTTGTTAACAACATCAGAAGACCTCAAATAGCTTAACTCTTTCTCGCCTAACTGACGATACCAACGTTGATTCCACCAGAATGTGGTAAATAATTACTAAGAGAAAGAGTTAAGGCTTTACTTATGACACAACATTGAGTACAAACTTCTATTGTTTGCTATTGATAATGTTAATGCAATGTAAATTGATTGCTTTAATAAGGAAAGAAAACAATTGATCACTATGCAGGAGAATCATTATGTGCCATAACTCTTTCTTTTTAAAAATATGATTTTTAATTTATTAATGATATTTCTTTCTCTTTTTTTTATAGAGTTCAGTGCTGGAGACGCAACGCCTGTTTGGTTTCATGTTTTGCAAAATTCTTTCATCAGGACATAAGACCTAAAAGTGTTCAGGTGAGAGGTCAAACTAATCTTCTTCAGTTCACATCTCATGTTGGCTATGTGGGTGATTTGAGATTTAGTATTAGTAATAGAGATGAGATTAAGTATCAGTGATAGAGATGAGATTAAGTATCAGTAATACAGATGAGATTAATTATCAGTAATAGAGATGAGATTAAGTATCAGTGATAGAGCTGAAATAAATGGCTGGGATTAATTTGACATGTTGTAAGTTAATTTCAACACATTTACCTGTTTATAATTAGTTACAGGGGCTAATTATGCTGTTATGAAAGCATTCGCTTTCATTTTTTTAAAATTAAACAATCATATGTGCATGTGTCTAAAACATTTTTAAAAAAAGGTTTAAAGGGTCTTATCTCAAAAACTATATTCTTTTTTAAAGTGGTAACTTTCTCAGGCAAGAAAGTGGCAAAATAAATTATCATGACTTCCTAAAAAATCAGCATCTCTGATGCAGTGGTTCTTGCAACCTTGTCGTATGGATCTAAGACCTAGGTAATATACAGAAAGCAGAACTAAACTTCTTGTATGCTTTCACTAAAGGTGTCAGCACTACATCATGGGCATATGATGTGAGACCACACTATAAATATTGATGTGTTTGTGAATGCCGGTTGGGAAGGTTTAGAGGAGCTTATTATTGTTTACCTATGGAGGATGATTATAAATCTTTTTTGATGAGTTGAGTAACAGAGGTGCCTTCTGAAAAGGCTGTGAAGACTCAAATGCTTACTTGTTTTAACTGACATAGATGAGAGCATCTTGCATGTGTCTTCTGATCAAGACAGCTGGAGATCACTTTACTAAGATCACGAGATACCAGTACATATTTGAGAAAAAGAAAGCTACTGGAAAAGGAAATCTCCTGCTAAGGACATGGGTAGATGTCGAGAAGATAACTTAAACTGACCGCTGCTTATGTCAATGGTTGCTTCTTTGCTAGATGTGGCAAAAAATGTAGAACTGCCTAGCCAGGTGAAATACTGCACTCTTCCTTAATCTTCAGCCTTGAAGACAATACTGACAATTATTATTGGTGAATTCATTATCTCCAATTCACAAATGAGATGTGAGTTGGTTTGTGTCTAGTTTGCAAAGAACAATCTACAATTTTCCAACTAAGAACAGGACACACACCTCTATTAAATTACCATCTGAACAAAATAAATTCCACACAACTCCCCCTTTGCAGACACTGCGCCAACCCTTATGAAACCTTAAACCATTTCCTCTTTGAATGCCCCTCCCTAATCCACCTTAGGCAGACCCTACTTCATCTACAGTCCAACATAACCAACACCCTGTACAGCAGTGCTGAACAACTGAAGAAAACAGCACACTTTTTTTCCTTGGCACAGTCTTCAAAAGAGCTCACAGCTCAGCAGCAATAAAGCTGGCTAGAAGAAAAAGAAGAAGGTGTCTAGTTTAGGAAAATCCACTTTATAGTCAAATGACACATTTTTTAAGTTTATTGTTATCAGTAGCATTGCATTTTAAATCTTTCTAATACTCAAGGCTATTTACTTTAGTATAACTATATACATTTTATATTAGCAGTTAGTTTTCAGTACTTTAAGAAGTGTTTGCTGCTATTTAAGTGTTTGCTGCTATTTGAACTTGTTGAAACAAACAAACAAACATTTTATTACTAGATTTCAATCAATAAGTTTTTATATTTTTTACTTGATTTTTTACTTTATCTTCCATTTTCTACACACATGTGCTCTCATAGGGTCAAAAGTTTTGGGCTGAAACTACACCATTCGAACTGAATGATGGCAGTGATGAGTTTTAAATACACTTCAATGCCAACACTTACACAATAAAATCAAAAAGTGAAAGTACTGTCTTCGACTTGTGGATGATAAAACAGAAAAGCTTAACTCAACTAAAGATGGATTATAAAGTTCTGGATGAATGATGGGATCGGACAAGAGGAAAGTATTATTGTTTCAACTCTTACTTCTAAAATATACTCAATCTAGAGCTTTTTTGTTGTATAAAGACACTATCTCCTTCTGTCCCATTTTCTAGTTTCAGGTAGATTGGTGCAATTAAAAAGAAACCTTTTTTTTTGAACCTATGCATTATTTGTTGTTTAACGTCTCTCTTTTCTACATGAGATGCAATCTATGTTTCTGCACATTGTGTATGTTGGAAATTTAAAACCTAGAAATATATTTTTTCAGCAGAATTATTTTTCGTTTGCAACCACAGTATTTTTTATACAAGTTTTTGTTATTTATTGTCAATTATTTTGTGTGTTGTATAATTTTGTATGCTGTTTACACTTGAACTTTAAAGAACTAGTCTTGAACTAGTCTTGTGGTGGTTTTGAAATTAAACTAAAAATGTTTTTATCACTTGCTGAACGACTGGGCAAAGTTATAATGTACCGGTATATATTGTTGTTTTTTTTTTGTTAGGGAAGTCATCAATTTTACAAATTACAAGTTTTAAAAATGTGTTGAGTCTGTTTTTTTTTTTCTTCCCCTCTTCTGGATAGATTGGTATTTCTGATGGTTGACTTACTCCCTCATTTTAGGCCAGTTTGTTAGCAGTTTTAATTACATTGATTTGTATGTATGCTGGAGTCTATTGAAGAGCGGTTTCCTTGATATTATTTTGCAAGAAAACTTGTCAAGTTAAGGATTAATATTTTGTCTATTTTTTTTTATTCACATTTTTTATGTCAGTTTTTATTTAGCTATTTTTTTATGTTTTACTTTTCTCTCCTTTTTGTATTCCATTAGTGCAGAACTCCTACTTTTTATAAATGTCTATAGAAGTTGTGTTACCTCATTTTCTTATTGGCTTTTTAAAAAATGTTTATATTGTGTTTTATGCAATTCTAGATCTATTCTGCATTTACCTCTAAGAGAAATGTTTAAGTTAGGTCACAGTCTCTTCTGATACAATTTTGAAATCCATTGAATAAGTCTGTGTATGGCCTTCAGTTTTAAATTTAAACAATTTATTGTACAAACTTTTGAAATGTTATTGGCCAATCTTCAATGTTTTGATTCATTAACTTTTAACCAAAACAAAAATGTGCCAAAAAAATACAATTTGGTCCATTTCCCTTTCTTCTGCAAGCAACTGCTTGTTTTTATAGGTCTCTTTTATAAAGTTTTGCCTTCAAGTCTGAAGTTTGAGGCAGAGTGTGGAAATTCATGAAGCTATGGAGATCTAATAATCTCTTATACTGAACCTAGTAAAACATGCAGTATTTTTTTGTTCATGCCATAAGGTTGTCAATGCATCAAGTGCAGCGAGACATATTTTATTGTGATTTTTTTTTTCTTCAATACTAGATCTACCAACATTGTAAAGTTTTAACTTTTTTTTTGTTTTTGATTACCTCCCTTGTGAGCACTGCTGAATCAGTTTGTGTATTTGCACTCTCTGCTTGTGAATGTTTTTTTTTTACTGGGCCAAGTAATGATTGTCTTTTTCTGTAGATACTTTAAGGACATTAAGTCACTGTAGGCCATTTAATTCTGATGTCACTTTAGGCCATTTAATTCTGATGTCACTTTAGCAGGCCACTTGTTTTGTTTGTTTTACATGAACAGTAAGGAGATGGATCAAAGAGTGCTTAGTTCAAGCTCAGTTAAAGTGTCCCCTTGAAATCTTCGCTCTTTTCGGGACACTTGATGCTCAGTTGACCTGCTAAGTTTGCACTAGTTCACATTCTAGCAAGCACAACGCCCAACTAACTTTCATCAACAAACATCACATAACCATTGAAGCTGGTTGGACTTGGGGATAATCAAAAAATTTGGAAAATAAATTCAAAACTCAAAACCCCTCTAAATAAAGATTGGCTATAGGATCCAAACTATTAAGCACCAGACTGGGAAGGCAGATGTCTTACTACTCCACCACCATGTCCCCAACCCCCTGTATTTTAACAAAAACAATGTTTCGGTGTTGTTGACTTAAATGAATACTGTTTATGACTAGTCATTAAAACCAAATGTTCCATTGTTGGCTTGACCTCTTTCTTTTGCCTTGATACAAATCTAATGTGCAATAATGTTTGTATGTTTCTTGTTTCATGGCAATTCTACAGCCATTTACATTTTCATGCAGAGCAACCAATTATTGTTTTGTTTTCTAATAAACTTTTATGCACATCATTTTTTAACTCATGATTTATACATTGAGACACGTCACTGCAATCATTTTTTTGTTATGTATTGGTGATGGCCCATGGATTAATATAGATCTTGACAAAGTGGATTTCTTGAGATATGCAAAATATTGTGAGATAAGTAGATTTGTGGCATTAAAGTTTATTGTAATGTAGAATTTCTTATACCAGTGTGTTTGGTATTGTTAGGTGTTAATTTGATTTTTTTTTAATACAGAATAATAAGGAGCTTTAATTCATTTCATTTTTAATCAGTTATTTGCACACATCTACTCCTACAAAAGCGTTAATATTGTTTCTCTTTCTATCTTTGTTCCATTTCATAAATAGTTTATCTTGTAATGATTTAGTACATAAATCCAGTCTTGTGCATGATGAATATTCTTTGCTAAATTATTTTCTTCTGTCTGTTTTGAACTTTCTGATGACCAGAGATATCAAGGAATGTGGTTTAGTCTGATACTCTTGTACCTGGTTAACAATGGGGTTAGGGACCAGAAATTCAACTGTTATGGTTAGTCATTAAGTATGATCTTAGATTTGGGTTTGGTAGTAATTATTTTTTAATAGTAGAATATGTAGTGGCTTTTTTTTCTTTTGACACACATCACCTGTCTAGGTCAATGGTTTCTCTGGGTTTCTTAGCAGAAGATTTTGTAGGAGTTTTTACTCTTCTTATTGTCCACCATGTTGATGGAATACATTTTGATTGTAAAATTGTAAGAAGTATAAAAAAAGACTAACAAAAGTTCTTGTGCATGCATACAGTGTGAGAAAAAGTGCTAAGCCATCTCTGCCCAGCTTATCTTATACAACACTCCACTGTGCTGCCCCTGCTGTGTGCACCATGCGAAATTCAAAAATATCTCTCTGCCATCTGTCATATCTTTGAAATTTGGTTGTATTCGAGCTATTCTGTCACAGACCTGTCATGAAGTGAGGACTGACTGTACTGTATTAGTGTTTCAGCAACCTGCAATAACTGCTTTGTAGGCTTTCTTTGTATTCACCGCTTGGTGCTTCATTGAATTAATTCCAATGTGGGATAGAACTCACTGAAAACAGTTTGAGTAATTGTCTTTCACTCACTGATAAAGATTTAATAAGTCTTGACCTGTATTTTAAATGCTGATATATTTTTGTTTTAAAGGCTTTGTGTGATGTCTCACATTACTAGCATTTTCTATTTTATTCTTAGTTTTCATGACTAACAAACCTGATGACTGTCTGGTCATGTGGTATGTGCTTGGGGCTGTCATTTTGATGGATCTGAGTTGACTTTCACTTCTTGCCGTCCTCTCCTTCATGAAGTACATTTGCACCTGAAGTTCTTTTATTGTGCCTTACAATTTCAATATTGTTAGGATTTTCTCTACCAAACCCTGCTCAAGTTAACACATCTAACTCAAGAACTTGACAGCAGGAGTTCCAAAATAATGTGGAACTTTAATAGCTCATAAATAACAGCTAATACCACACAATTGGCTACGCAATACACTAACTAAAAATGATTAGCTGAACATAACCAAACTGACATACTAAACTCTACAAGTCTCTCTGTCTAGTCCTGGACTCGTACTGCTACATTCTTGAAGGCTCGCATTGTACCACACTAGCTTAACTGCCTTGCTGTCCTGAACTGCCTTACACACTCTGTCTCTGTGGAAGGCTTTCAATTACATAAAAATTGACTAGTGATTTTTTTAAAAACATTTGTACTGGTACTGTCCCTTGTCCATTGACACAGTTGACTGTGACAAAACAGTTACAACAATGTTTGCTAATGGTGCTATACAAATTAGATTATTGTTTTTTATGTTATTATCTCATAGCTATATATATTTGCAGCTTGTAACATTCCATGGGCTGTCATCTCCATTTTCAAACTCTAACAAAACAAATAACTATCACTATAATATCAGCCATGTTGTCTTACCTAGGCTTGACTTTGTCAAGTATTTACACACATTTAATTTATCGGCGGAATGTCATTTCACTTTTTTTTCTATTATTTAATGGCTTTAATGAATTTTTTATTATACATATATTTTTTTTTATTTGCAAAATGCTTAAAATGCTGATGCTGCTTTTTTTCTGCTATTGTAATCTCAGCGATTTCTTATTGTTACATATGAATATCTATATTGTCTTTCATTTTTTTGCAAGTCTAGAATATATTTTTCTACCTATAGCCCAATTATATATGAGTGCCTTGGACTTGATATTATCTTTTTGTTTCATTTTGTTGTATTTTTTTTATAAGGGAATCCTCGGAATGAAGAATAAAATTTGAAATGTCTTGTGTGATGTTAAGTTGAAAAAACTATTCACAAAAATGTTCTTTTATAGTACAGATCAGCGATTCTAAACCTGTTTTTTTAAGTACCCCTTTATTGTTTAAGAGTCCCCATTTGGCTTTCAACTATGCATTCATATGATGTTGTTTTTTTTTATTTAAAAAAAATATTCCCTAGTTTATTTTCAATTACACCCAACCAGTATGTTAAAAACTCAGGCTTAGAAACAGTGGTATAATCGATCACTTAGGCTTATATGTAAAACTGGTTTTTATTTTTTTTAATGAGATTTTTCTTTTTTGATGATCTGTGATTCACATCCCTTTATTTTACATTTTCTTGTGTTTCAAAATATATTTTTTGTTTTATTTATTTCTTAGCATTACTTTTGAGTTGACTCTATATACACACATATAGGTTTATGTTATGCATGCATTTCAAGGCTTCTGTATTTTTGAACTTTTTTTTTCCAAATGGTGGAGCTATGAAAGAATAAGAAGCTGTACATATGGAGAGGATTTCCGATAATCATTCTAAGGGAAATAATACCATAAGAAATGACTACACTAACTAGCTGTGGAAGAAGTTTAGCTGTATAGATGTAGACTAATCATCAAATAATTCACACATATATTTATATGTTACATAATTTATGCTGTCTCAAAGAGATGCTATTCTTAAGTATATGTGGGATGGCTGGTTTCTTTAAGGGTACCACAGCTTTCACAGTAGCTTGTTTTCTGCTCAGTCACACTGAGTTGTACTGTTAACTCTTTAAAACAAATATGAGGATGAAAAACCAGATTTAAAAAAAAAAGACTTCAACTCATCTCATATCACATCTTGATTTTCATTGCCACATAAATGCAATTATCCCACTTTTTTTCTTATTTCTTTCTCTCTTACATTTGTACAAGATTAAATGAGTAATGACCCTTGATGTTTAAGTTCTGTTGTAAGATTTTGTTGAGTGCCCTTTAGGTCTTTGAAAAGATCAGCATTGTGTTGCAGATAAGATGGGTGAGTCTCTTTTATTGTGTTTCTGGATCAGTCACCTAAAAAGGAACATTCTGTATGCATGGTTCTTTTTGAGTGAAACAACTATAGATCATCTCATGGTAATCATCTCTTGGTAATATGATTAATCCCTGGGCATTAGCTATACTCGGAATGATGTCACTCACAGAGCAGTTTTGTCTCACTCTTCGCAGATGATCTTTCCAATATACAGTTTAGGACCAGGGGCATCATAGACTCTGCCAAGGTGTAGCACTATGGGCTGCTAACAGTCACCGTCTCCTGATTTGTCCTCAGGGTTGACTCCCAAAGCCTTTCCCATGATTGGATATAGCCGCAAGGCAGCAGAGTTTTGAATTTTGAGTTTTCCTTCTCCTAGGTGGGTAGCCAGCCAAGGCTAGCAAGTCCCTCCTTCTCAAATGTTACTGGTTTAGGCCCTTTTTCCTGTTAGTGATAAACAGTCCCATTATCTGAGCCACATGTGAAAGCCAGAAGCTGGACTGGTTGTCAGAGGCTTTTTGAGATACATACTATTGAAAGCATTTTATAGGCAGTGGAGTGCTTATTTCCATTAACACTTCAACCAATGACAGCTATAAAGTACCTTCCACTAAATGCATACAGTAGACTTCTTGAGATATAAGTAAATCTATAGTTTAAATGTGCTTATGTGTTAAGACTTTAGCATCAAAGTGTTACCTCTCCATTTATACAGCATGGTGGTTTATTGACTTTAATGTCAAGCAAAGTATTCTATTACTATTCTTTTTAAATTTAAAATTAAGAAGGAAAAAAAGCAGTCTTCAATGGTTAATATATTTCATTGGATGTTATTGTCTTTGTCTAATATGATATACTTTAGTTTTCAAGTGTTATGTTTCACATTTTTGTCACTTACATTTAAATATAATTCTAGTCATTCATTTTTCTTTTTTATAGAGCCCATACAATTATAATTTATAAATATTTAGATTGAGCTAAAACTATCTTAAAAAATCACAACTAGGCAAAATGAACATAAAACATCTGCTTTGTGATTGGCTATAATTTAATAATTGATCAGTGAGTAAAACCTTTAAAATAATTGTAGCCAAGCAATGTTAGAAAATGTAGTCCAACACACAAAAAAATAATATTTCTATGAAAGACTTATTTGTTATCATGAATTGACTATAGAAGTAACAAATCAAATAGACTAATTAAGTAGATATATTAATAAAGGAAGATCAATGAAAATATGTACACAATCTTGCAGCCATTTTAAAGTCTGTGTGTAAAATGATTCACAAAAAAAAAAAATATCTATCACCGTGTATCAACATATTTCTACTGCACAAGTTTTTTGTTGCTTTCTTCTGGCTCTTTAAAACTGTGGTTTAAACAAATCCATTACTTTAATTTCATTACCTTAAATAAATATTCAAAAAGTTTTCACAACAACAAATAGAAACCTTTCAATGTATAATTTGTATATAATTCTAGAGTTACAAAAGCATTAAAAAAAATATACTGGGTATGCCTTAAAAAGAAAATAACATGTCATACAATTATAAAATGTATTACCAAATGTGGTGTGAAACATAAATATCTTAATGGTTTTCTAGTAACAAAAAATACACAGAATTTAAAATTGCATGGAGCTTAAAGAAGACTAAACGCACACACCAATTACATAGCACAAACATTTTTCAAAAGAAACAAAAATGCTGACAGAAAATAAAACAAAACTTCAGCCTGAACTTGAAATAAAACTTGTACCTTTAATTTAAAAATAGAAGAGACAGTCTATGTGAATTAATGAATTATAATATTTTGGAAATTACTCCATCTAAAGTCACAAACCTAGTAGCACTATAGAGATTGATTCCTTTGTCTTGACTACAGTTGAATAAGTCTACTAGTAAAATGAAAAAAAAAAAGTTCAGATCTTTAAGTCTTGAGAACAGATGATGAACAGCTCAACAGTATCAATGGCCTTTATATCAAGAGTCTTAACATGCAGCCAGCTCAACAAACATATACCTTTAAACTTTATATACAACATTAAAGGCTTGTCCTAAAAATCTTGTCATTCAAGATCCAAATCTTCATCGGGATTCAAACTTGTAACACTTCTATTCAGAAGCCAAGGGTTTTACCACTCAGCCACCTCTAACTTTTGAGAAGAACCTGCTTCTACATTTTTTTTTCTTGAGAATCTAAACAGTTAAAATCTTATTTGATTCTACACTAAACAAAATTTTCAATCCAGCCCAATTAATAAATTAATTTGATGTTTCTTCAGAATTGAAGATTCTTACAGGATGATATGGGATGGCAGTGGGCAAGGTTTGAACTAGTGAGAGATGAAAATCAAGAGTGCATACCACACAAGCAGGCAGACATCCATTAATTATCTGAGAATGGTGGTATCTTGAAACAAATGAATTATTTTGTAATCAGCTTAAACTGTAAGTTAAAAGAACAATTATAAATTTAGGTTCAATCAATTTTTTACAAGTTTCAGATTTTTAAAAAATTTCCTTTCATCTCATGATTCAAACAAAAAAAGCCTATAAATTTCATCCTGATTACAGTAGCACTTCAGGATACTGACATTATTTTGGCGTGATTTTACTGAATATATATCAACTATACATTTAAAAGCATTATAAACATTTGCAATACTCTCCAAATTAGGGTACTTAAGCCACTAGGAAAAATGATCTACAACACAAGTCACATTGATTTAAGACTGAAGGGGACCAATTATATAAATGTATTTTTTTTTTTAGTTTCTTCAATAAAAACATCTAGTTAATAAATTTGATTTTTGGGAGTTTTCCTAAACTAAAGAAACAATAACAATTATTGCAAGCATGATAATACAATTTTGTCTTCTTGACTCAAAGACACATTATAAGTCTTTAGAGCTAGTCAGGGTTACCAGACGACAGGCAAAAGGAGGATATGTCTTTTTTGGAGTTGTATCCTTCATCCAGAAAGTACTGGTCTAAAAAGTGAATATTTCTGTCTTTCATTCTTTCGTTTATAGGGATGCCATTTATCAATGAATCAAATTCCTTCAAATCTTAGTTTCGAATACACTTATAAATAGTACAAGGATGAAAAGTTCTATTCACAACTTGTAATTGTTTATTCACAATTGTTACTAATGAAACTTATTACTCAGAGCTCACTGGATGTTCTATTTTATTATTGCATTTCCCGGCATAATACTAACACTGAAAGAGTATTTTCGCTGTTTGTTTTACATGTTTTGGATGTTTCTTCAAATTTGAAGATAATTACATTATCAATTACATGACCCAAACTTCCTGCAGGTGATTGGGGATGACAAACTCAGGGCCACCATGACCATCGTATGACAGTCTAGGGCGCATACTACACATCCATGCAGCCAATGCTTCATGTAAGACAAAGTTTACAGCCTATGGTTTACTGACATGCTTCATCAAATACATTGTGAAACTAATTAGTTTTTATTTAAAGTTTATTTTTTCTGTTGTTTTTTTTCTAATTGTTAAGGTTTTGTCCTATTTTTTGTCCTCCTCTAGACATGCAGAAGTCTGGTAACCCTAAAGCTACAGTAAGTAGAGTTATACTTGTTTAATTCTAAAGCTGCCATCCAAAATGTATGTTGTCATAATTGATTTCAAAGGTGTGTCATCTGCTATGATACTTTCAATGCCAGTTTGGTTTCTCCCATATAAGACATATTTTTGTCCTTCTTTTGTGGGAAGAAATTTGTGAAGTTCTGATAAAATTAAGCTCTTCAGCTATTGAAAATATAAATGCAAAAACATCTACTTAATTCATTGACATTTGCAAAACCAAAATTTTAAATTTCAAAAGTAGAGTCTATAATAAGGATTTTAATAATTTGCAATTGCTTACTCCAGATGTCTTCAGTAAGAATGAAAGGTCAGAATGTAATAAAGATTAATTATGCCCACACACATACATACAAATTTTTTTTTTTGTCGGAGGGGGGGAGAGGAGGACCCCCCCCCCCCCCCCAAAAAAATGTCTGCCATGGCTACGCCCATGTAAAAAGTATTATAATATTTTCTCATAAAATTTGAAAATGAAAAGGTTGTGTTAAAACCATAAACTGGAATAGGTTTAATCACAAGACAGTCTTAATTTTATACTTACAAAGAAAATGTTCATACTTACATCTGAAGCTAACAATGGTAGGCCTACAGTTTCAGCTGCTGTTAGCGAAAATGGAAATGAATGAAGTGTGGATTCATTATTTATGTAGACCTTAACTTTTACATCTTCCTTCACTACAGAAGCTTCTAAAAAGTACACAATGTTAAGATTATTTACAAAGTTCTTTCCATAAGAATATTATAAAGTAATTAGATAATTGTGTGGTAAAACATTAAATAGCAGTACTCAGAATGAGAATGTAAGTTTGAAACAAGGAAAACATTTTACTTAAGGGAATTTTATTACATCTTTCACAGCTTTTACGAGTTTTGGTTATAGTTTTAGGGTTTATTTAAGAAATGAATGATGAAGGAAATAAAAGATAGCCACAAACAATAAAAAGTAATTCTTCTTCTTCTTCGTTCTCATTGTTATGTTGGAGTGTTCAGATGAGTAGACCAATACATGAGATGAAATGTGCAGTGGTTTCCAGATCAGGGAGCTCTCCATATAGTAGTAATAAAAGTATCCCTTTCAGACCTTGTAACCTATATATGGGGCAGATGTCATCTATTTCTGTGGGCCATGGTTAATGACAGTGTCATGTGACCATTACAATGATCAACTGCCTCTTTACTTTTCTCCCATTTAATATCAGGTACCCATTAGAGTTGCATGGGCTCAAGGTACCTTAAGATCCTTTAAGCCTTCACAGAGATTTAAATCTGAAACCACTTGGTTCAGAAGCCAGGCACTGAACCACTAAGACACCACACATACTAGCCAAATATGCTCTATTAAACTTAAATTGTATACATATTAATGCCACATTGTGATGGGTATAATATAATAGAACAGCCAGCACAGTTGATTTTTGTTTTTCTTAAAAGCTAAATGATATGAAAAATGGATTTTATTTGATAAACATTTAAATTACTTACTTTTATAAAATAAACACTTCAATATCATAAAATATTTTTTTATGTGGATTGTTATGTTATGTAATCTTATGTATATAAATAGTAGGCTATAATACTTAATTAAGTTTAATAATTAATTTTCAATTATCTGGTTTGTCTATAGCTTAATTAGTATCTATTTTGTCCAGTAACTTCTCTGCCTCTGTTATGTATATATATATATACTAATATACATGCACTAGATCTAGTGATAGCCAAATTAAATTTGTAAGCATAGTGTTAATTCTTACATGCCTATTAGATCTAGATCTAGTTCAGCGGTTCTCAACTTTTTTTAGTTCTGCGACCCTTTTTACATTTCCTCACTTATTCGCGACCCCAACAGTAAATTATTTTCATTTATAAGTATGTTACAAAATTATAATTGTAGGCCTAATGTAAATATCTAATTCACATTGCCATAGCTTAATGTTTAATTGCGGTGCAATATGTCATTATATTCTTGAGACATCAATTACTCCATATCATCCAATTACAAATAAATGAAATAATTTCTTTCGACATGCATGTATTTACATTTGTATTTCATAGTCACATTCCACACATGTGACGTCTAACAGACTGTTTCGAGAGAAACAAATATTATTGCAAATTGAAGAAGAACATGAGACACAAGACAAATTGGAATATAACTGCAAACGCATGATCCAGAATTGTGTAATTAAAAAGAAATGTTTTGCTGTTAATCTTTTGTCTCCTAAAATCATTAACTTTGAATTTCATGGGATTTCCAGCTAGTCCAACGGGATGTTTAGTAGATGTGTAGGTCCTGAAGTATGAGGACAATTTGTCCACATTCATGCGCAAATGTTCTTTCACAGAAATTATCATTTTATCTGTTTGCCAGGTCAGAGTCATTTCCCTCACAGAGACCAGATAAGGTTGGAAGCATGTAAATATTAGTATAAATTATAGAGGGTCGCGACCTACATACAGGTTGAGATACACTGATCTAGTTATTATAGACATAGCTAGATCTGTTATATGTTCAATCTAGTGATTATGCTAGTGTCTACAACAAAACAAGTACATTAATCTACTAGCTAGATCTATCTGCAAGGTCTTCATTGTATGGCTATTTGTATTAAGACAACTTAATTTACCAAAGTCAAATGTTTTGCTTGTAGCAGGCTTACTGCATGCCATCTAAGAAATCAAGACAAAAATATGTATTGAATAGCAATAGGTTATACTTATTATTATAGATCTAGTGCTAGATCAAGATTGACTAGAAGTGCTATGATATATATCATATAGACATAGAATATAAAATTATAGACTATAGATTAGATCTATAAAATACTTTATGAATATAAAAACAAATTTAATTTAGAATCTATGTAATAAAATATAGATCTAGATTAGATCTAGATTAATTATAATACTAATACTCAGCTAACTAAATTAAGGATTAAGCCATTTTAAGGCAATTATTAAGCTATTCTTTACTATAATACTTCTACGAAAAAGTTTTTAAAAAGTAATAGATCTGAATTTTCACAAGTATGGACTATTGTGAATTCCCTAGTATTTATAATTTTATAAAATATAGATCAAGATTAGATCTAGCTATTTATACCTTATTGGAAAATTCCCATTTTCTTCCTTTTTATCACGTGACCGCTTACTAAGTATAATCTTGATTTATATATAGATCTATTTATATATATGGCCAGCACAACGATCAAACACCTTTCCTTTCCTCAACTAAATTCAGATACCCATTAGAGTTGGGTGGACCCATGGATGCTCTAAAAGTCCTGAAATTCAATATCCCAGTCTTCATTGAGATTTAAACCCTCGACACAAGCAGGCTCAAAAGCCTATTATAATAAAAAAACAAATTGATATTCATTTGTAAACTATACTTTAATACTATGTCAAATCTAAAATAGTTTGATTCAAATGTCTTCTAATCTATTAGTTTGGTCTATAGATTTAATCTTATTTTAATAGTTGAATAAATTGTGTTAACATGTAGGCCTACATGTTATACAAATTGTCAATATTCTTAACAAAAAGGTAATATTATTATTAAATAGTTGAAGCAAAATTTAGTAATGTGCTTGATGCCAACCTATAAAAGTAAAAAAAAAACAACCTTTCAGACCTTGTGATCTATAGGCCTAGGGAAGATGATGTAAAGCCTAGTAAAGGTCATCTGTTTCTTTGGCCCATGGTTAACAAAGGTGTCATTTTGCCAGCACAGTGCCCTTCATTTTTCCCCAACTAATGTCTATTACCCATTAGAGCTGGGTGGACTCAGAGGCGCCCATAGATCCCAAAATTAAAAATCTGAATTAAAAACTTGGAACCCCCAGTTCAGAAGCCAAACACCTTATTGCTTCGACACTGCGTGCCTCCAATACAACCTGTGAGTATTAGTAAAAGTTTTTGTCATGAAAATGCTCTGCACAGATTTAAAACAGCTGAATCTGTTCAAAGTACCCTGTACTTTTTGTTTTTTAAGTCTAATTTAAACATCTAATTGTTTTTTAAAAGACTTCTATATAAATGAAACTGAAATATATTTTCAATGCAAGAAGTAAAAGGTCTGAGCATGATATCATGTAATATTACTGTGCATAATAAAGATTACTATTATTCTTAAGTCATTGGAAATGGTTAACAACAGTAAATATTTGTACTGTAAAACCTTTAAATATATATTTGAAATTTCATATTCATAGCATTATTAAATAAATATATAATTTATAGCTTTATATAGCGCTACTTTCATTCTTATAGCATGTTCAATGCACATATATGGTCCAATCTCATTTGTGGACTAGTGGGGGGACGGGTATCTGAGAGAAGGTTTTCTGTACTGCTTTTAGGCGCTCAGTAAACACAATTCTGCTCGAGTCGGGTGTCAAACCTCGAGCCCTCTTCATTGGTAGCCAAGCAAAGTTCAAGCGCACTAATTAGGTATAAAGCCTCTGAACCAGTCTTATTGATAAGTCTACAGTATAGTATGGGTATACCAGTAGTCAGGATGCATTTTTATTTTGTTTGGAAGTAACAGAAGCTAAAAAATATAAACAATTTCATTGTAAAGAAGAAAATAAAAATGTTCACGATGATAGTAAGAATATGGAAAAGCGTGGTGGGATCTAAGTATGTATACAATATTGTAACTCCCTAAACCAATAAGCCTTGACATTATTGAACCCTTTACAAATTTTATGGTAAACTAAAAAACCAAACAATGGAGGAGGGGAAGACAACCAACAATAAATGTTTTTGTTTTCCATTTGCAAATGAAATAATTGAAAATCCCACAGAATTATTTGTATGGATATGGGGGACTTGTGTACATGAAGACATGTCTGCAATCTGTAAATTTCAGTTGTAATCTATGAATAGCTAGAAAAAAAAACGAATACATTGTGTTTATTTAACAAAAACAACTAAATTTAGGAGTAAGGTTTATTTTTATTGTGGTAAAAAAAAACACAATAACATTGTTGTGAAATATAGAATTGCACCAACAGCAATATATTTACAAGCAATTGAATTAACATAAATGTAAAAAGTTTAAATTCCTCAACACAAAGATTACTTTCCTCCATCTAATCATATTATATAATGCTGCATTAATTCTAATATAAAAATCTTTTACACCATTAAATTTATTAAGCATTTTTTTCATACACAGACTCAACTATTTTCTTTACATTCATTATTCCTATCTTTATTCAACAGCCCCCTTGCTACTATTGTTGTCAACATCTGAACCTCTAAAGTATCTTTTTATAATGACAAATATGTCTTGGAAGACAATGGATGCGCCCAGATGATTTTGACTAATACATGATTATGAACTGCTGGTGATCTTAAACCTGCTTTCAAACGAAAAATGTTCTCAGAAAAGATTATTGTGACAACTGAAATGTCTAGAAAGTTCAAGACAAATAAAATGTTTCTGTTATAGGTAATACTTGTACAAATGTTGTGGGGGGGGGGGGGGGGGGGGGGTAAAATAAATGTATGTGATGTTTAACAGAAAACAAAACAGACTAAGTATTAAGATATTTCTATAAATGTCTAAGCAATGCACACAAAATCATCAGTAAGTGTACTAATTGTAATTTTAAAAAATTAGTCTGCTAAGACTTGTAAATGTAATTAATTGGATTATATTTATGACTTAAATCAGCATTATCAAGGTCAAAAACATTAAACATAATTTAGACCAATAAAAATACAACATTCCTGAAAAAAACATTTAGATTTAGATATAGATGAATACAAAACTGAGACAAAAAAATGTGGAGAAATTTCACAGGCCTATGAATTTAAACAAAAACATGGTTCATAATTGAATTATATCTCTTCATGTTAAATAAAAAAATATCATAAACATTTATTCTTTACAAATGTGTCGGATTTCTAATACAATTATTGCATATTCAGCCTCCACTTTACAAAGAAAAAATTCAAAGGCATATATATTTATCTTAATTTAAGATTCATTAAAGCAATAGCAAACCAGATTTTCAAATTTATTATGTGTAAACTAAATCTACAATTTCCTTTAAAAAAAAAAGGAAAACAATTTTAAATGTTAAAAGTAAGAAATAAAAATACACAGATTCTTGGCTATATGCTCACAAAATATCAACAAAATATACCCTACCTAGTAAAAACAAAGCTATGAATAACTGTAGATTTCAAATTAAAAAATAAATAGCTACATAATTCTTCATAGAGCAAACAAACAAAAAATAGAAGAATAGAATACACTGTTAATGTATGTTTGCTAATTTACATAAATATTTTCTACCAATAGTCATGAGTTAATACCTATAACCACTTAATAAATAAATCACACACATAAGACATAAGGAGCCTAATAAATTATTATCAGAATTTCCAAACAAATGTCAAAATCAACTATTTTTTCTTTCATTTCAATGAACAGTCTAAATTTGATTTAAATTATGATTATGTTCCCCAATTATCAAATTCTCTTGATATTTCTTTTGCTTCTGTAAGATATACATTTATAATTTTAAGTTAAAAATAATATTTTATTTTAGGTATTCTTTTCCCTTAGCCTGAAGCCGCCAGTAAATATGTATTCTATCATATATGATGAGCACTCTACACTGTCCTCAATGTTTTTTTCATTGCCACTACCACTTTCAATCCCAGACAAACTAAAACTAGTTGGTTCTTCATTGGCAAGATGTTCATGAAGCTCAGAGATGATCAAACACTTCAACTGAGAAAGAGAAAAAAACTATAGATTTTAATTTTAACAAATATATTGAACATAAATTAAAAGCAGCACTAGGGACAAGTTTTTAAATGAGAAAAAGTAGTGAATTAAAAATGGAAAATAAGGGACTGGGCTGAATGAGGCGCAAACCAGTGACCCTGGAAATGACAACACCGCCTAGCAGTAACGCACTGAAAAGCTTCAAATTCATATATAATTTTAACTAACCAGAAATATATTCTTTCTTAAATTTAGCAAGCTTGTAGGATATGATCACTACTACTTTAATTAGAGAGTTATGCAATAACACTTTGATTATCCCTCTCTCAAGTAAACCAATTGTTTGTGGACCATTTGTCTGGGATGAATTGTCATCAAATTAATCCTAATGACTTCTGCATATGCTAAAGATGTGTTTAAATTTCATCATGTTATGTCTTAACCTTCTTTCTTTTTCCCCACCCCTCCCACTATTTTCCACTTCTTACTAACTCTGAGAAAACATGTGTAAGAAATAAATATTAGGTCTGAATTCTCAACTTCCCCTTTTACAAATCATTGGAGGTAAATTGTTTGTTTTTAGTGATGGATAGAATGGCGGAAGCTTCATAAGCAAAATTAATAGGAAATTAGTTTTTAAAAGGAGTTGAGCACTCTCAGCACGCTAGCCTGTGTCACATGTGTCATCTAGTCATAAACATGGTGCATGGTTACCCCTATCGGCGTGTCTCAGTTCAGTTATAACAATTATATATATAGATGTAGTGAAAAGCCTAAGTACTTAAACTTCTGTGGTAAAACATTTACAAAATATTATGCTAAATAAAACACACATTTTTATCTATATCTTACATCAGAACCCTTTAAAGATTCCACTTCAAACTTCTCTAGTGGAAAGGAAACTGTGTGAGGTGAAGTGTTATCCCCAATGTACACAGTGATGCTTACATTATCAACAATTTCAGCTTCTACAACAAAAAAAAAAAAAACCAACAACAAAATAAGTCATAAAATGTATTTATCAAAACTTTCTAATAAAGAACTCCATATAATAATCAATATTATCATTAATAATCAATATCTGTTAAATAAGATGAGATTAAAAGAGGATATTGGTTATTGATTTTACTTAGAGTAACTTGGACTTACAAAACAATTGTATAATTTACTTCTGCTAAAAAAAGATTATACCATATATTCAAACAGGATATTACAAGGAATCTGTTGAGTTTGAAATAAAAGGCATCAGTGAAAGACATGGGATTTTTTCAAAAAGCAGTTCAATTTAACTTCTTCTAACCAGCTTCTTGCTGCTGAGCTGTAACTCTTTTGCAGACTGTCCCAAGGAAAAATAGTTAAATTCAACAAGAAATTTACTTCAGCAATAAAAATAACTGGATATGGATATTTCTTTATCTTTGTTAGTGAAGACCTCAAACTTTAGAGTATATTTAATATTTAATTTTCTTCATAATTTTTCAATGTTGTTGACAAAATATTAGCAGGAATACTGTTTTTCTCTGCACCAGCTTTCATGAGCAGTGGTGTTTTTTTGTTTTTTTTGTGTCCTATAACAATGACATCATTTCACTTATTACATTTTAAATTTATTTCCTTTCAAAGAATTCGGACTTGAAGAAATTGACATGTCATTATGTTTAGAACTTAGAAAATTGTAGCAAATGATAGTGATTACAATGCAGATTGTTTGATGTATGCGTAACATTTAGATAGGAGAGATGTGTCAGCTAGAATTTATTTGTCCTTACCATCTTCGACTATAGCATATATTCAATCCTATCTTATCTATCTGCATGTCTTTATAATGTGATGTAACATACCATATATATATATATATATATATATATATATATATATATATATATATATATATATATATAAATATATATATATATACATCATGCACACACAAAATGTGATATGAGAAACAGATCAATAGCCACATATAAGCCTATGTTAAAAATTAGTCACTTTTACTTTAAAATTTTTTGCTTTCAATATTTTAGACATTGCTTCAGAAATGAAGATTATTGTGTTCAGCCCTAAGAAACAGAGTTTGAGCGCAAGACCATCATGATGACAGTCCTTAATTTGTTAATCCCACAGTCCACACAGATCTATAATATGTTTTAATGGCTAGATCTATCTATCTATATGTGAAAAGGATGATAGCATTTAGACCCAGGTTCTAGATCTATTCATTTTATTACAAGATCTACTTAAATTTAAATTATTTATATTATATATTTTATATATATATATATATATATATATATATATATATATATATATACCTTCAATGTCCTTCAGCACATCCATTTTAATCTAATCTAGATTTTATAAATATAATTTGTCAAGATTCTAGATTTACTTATAAGGTCTATTACAAGATCTAGATCACTAATAGCTATACTATATGCTATTGACAATTAGTACTATAATTACTATTTCTAGATCTATAGTAATATTAATAGGGTCTACTAGATATAAACATATAATATATAGACTAGACTATATAAATAGTTAAAATAGGCCCACTATAGTCTATAAATTCTATATAGAATCTATTATGTATGATTATCTAGCAGAATATACTTATATAGACTAGGACTAGAATGTTTAGATTCTAATATCATCACTTGATTGATCTAAATCTAATATTCTGGATCAATATCAGATAATCAGTAGATTTACTATCTAGTCTATAAATTAATTTATTAATACAGATGATAAATATGATCTTATATTATTATAATAATATTGTCTTATAACTTATATTCTTATCTTATATAAATAAATAAATAGTAATAGCCTACACACGTTACTTCAAAAAATTACGTCCTACTATTACTATAGAGTCTATTCAGATTTATCTAATTGGGTATTTATATCTAAATTATTAGACAATGTGAAAAGATATAATCGTCTAAATAGATCTAGGTTTTCATGTCTTGATTGAGAGATCATGGGGCGACTCGGTTTGGGAATTGAACTTTGTGACTTCTTGAAATCTAGATCTAGATCTATTTATAAATAAATCTAGAGCCCGTCTATAGCAATGCAACGGAAATTACCGTTTGTACGGCTGAGTTTCTACAAAAGTTGGAACGACGAAACCACTAAAAATAGGTCGAAAAATAATTATTTAAAATAGACTTTCCGAATCAGATAGACATCTACGTACTATAAATCAGATATTTTAACTTTAGGTTTGGCCTATAATAGATTATTATTACTATAATTATTAACAACTGTGTTAATTATCATATTATTATATATTACATAGAGCTCCTATACTGCCTATTTTTAATATTAGTACTATATTAATTAAAACCATTTCAAAAATGCTAGACGTTGAATTATAATAGGCACCTATTCACATAGTATGTTAATATATCACATTATTATACTCATCGCATATTGTATTACTAATTACTATTATTAATTGTGTGTCGTTGGTCTGTAGGCCTACTAGTGTTTAGGTAGAAAAGGACTTGTAGAACAGACTCCATGTCACTTGATAGCTGAAGTCCATGTCTCACTGTGTATTTTATAACTGTAAATAAATACAACGTCTTTTATTACCTCCTTTCGTTGAGTTCCAACAATAGCTTCTTCTTTTACTGTTATCGTCGTAACGTCTGCAATAGGCCTATCTAAGAAGATATCGACTAGGCTTAGGAAGCAAATTTAATGTTCAAGCCACAGACCTATAGGCCTATCTATGATTCAAGCCCAAAGATTAAATGTCATGAGGATTTGTCTTATCACTAGTTTTTCCTTTCCATGTTTGTTTCCCTTCGGTCGTACACATCTGCACACATTTAGCACCGTCAATTAAATAGCTTTTGCACTGTTATGTTTTAACGAATTCCCCATGTAACATATTGGTATTATATGTAGGCCCACATTAAATTTGCACACTAGCGCGTCAGTGTATCACCGCCTGTGTTTCAGTAATAAATAGAGTTCCTAATATGTCTTCCCTCTTTGACACTAGTTTCTTATTTTTGTAACATGAATATGGTGTCAGAAGTGGAATTGTAAGCCCAGCTTCAGTTTAGCTCTTAGTGTGTCTGTCCATGTTCCCCGTTCTCGGGTAAGCTTATATTGGCTGCGATGTTCAGTTCGCCGTTACCGTGTCAGTAGAGCGGAGAATACATAATGATTTACCTTTAATCTAGTGTGTAAGTTGTGGGCCAGTGTTGGAGCCAGCTGAAAACCGAAGGCCTACCGTTTGCGACCAAATTACGTCCTACGCGTCATGCATCTAGTCATGCAAGTTATAATTAACCAATGACCTAAATTTAGCCAAGTCACTGGTTTTCATGGCTGACTCAGGCAACCCATTCCATGCTCTAATAGCACTAGGGAAGAGGGAGCATTTGTACAAATCTGTCTTATCATATGGAAAGAGGAATGTGCCTTTATCTTTGTGTTTTTCAGAGTATTTTATTAGATTTTGTTTTAATATTAGATGATTATGGCTCAGTGTTTTATGTATAACTGCTAATTTACTTTTGAGTCTTCTCTCCTGGAGGCTCGTAGGCCTATATTAGATAAGGTGCCCCAAAACTTTATATATTAAGTTAACTAAGTGATCACCTAAACTTTTGGGGGTTTTAAACTCAAACCCCCATTGGCTCATCTGGGCCAAATGATGGTTTAGTACTAAAATCTCATCTAAAATAAATAAGATCAAAGCAAAAAATCAGTCACTAAATTCCGCCCCCCCCCCTGAGGTGGGATTTAATTTAGGAGGGGAGTTAAACCCCCCCCCCTCCCGGCTACGCCAATGGTCCTTACTCTATGAAGTGCCAAGCACCTATTGTCCGTTGCTTCTGTCTCCTAGCTAACTCGAGTTATGTTTTTAATCTATCGTCGCATCAATACAGAAATTCCCGACTATGCTACTTCTGCGCTCAAGCCTATTGAACACAATATTGATACTTAATTTCAATATAAGACTCACAAAAGTAGACTTCACATAAAGCTTCAAACTTATAAACTAATCTCTATGTCACTTTAAAACAATATTCTCTTTAATGGGTTAGTATCTACTTCCTTTTTACTTCCTTGGCTCAGTTATGTTGAAAATTAATGTTTCTCAAAAAGAAATCACGTTTCTTGTTAATATAATGTAAATTGAAATCGCCGTGGCCTTCACACATTAATCACTAGACATGTTGGTAGAATAGCTTTCAAATTAATAACTTCAAAAAACTTTTGACATGAAGATTTTTTAACACTACATTTTTTTTTAAAGTTGAAACAAGGCGTTGTTTTGTAAATTAGTTGTAAATTAGTTATAAGAAGTAATGTAGTTTTTTTTTCAACCCTAACCTATGTAACATATAATTTTATTTTTAGATCTATGATCTAGTAATTGAACATTGATTATTATATTGCAATTTTTAGATACATAATCTAGAAAGATCTAGGTAATCAATCTATTTAAATGTACATAATATGATTAAAATCAACAGACATGAATTATTTCGATCTAGGATTTTGAAACATTATCTTAATGGAAAGTAGCAGGATAAGGCTTTGTTTCATATAGTATGCGTGAATATATAGTAATGTGATTAATAGTCCATTCTAAAGAAAATCCGAGAACTGATTTTGCATTATTTCTAAACTTTGAAAACTAAAGATCATTACTTTTCTAAGACAGAAAAGATTGATTGGGGCGGCTTCCATTAAAGCTTGAAAAAGAGTTACGTACATAGAAATATATATATATATATGTGTGTGTGTGTGTGTGTGAATGTGAATCGATCAATCGCGGATAAGAATTGTTTCCGGTTTCCAGTCTAGATAAAATATACAAGTCAATGAGTGAACCATTTGGTCAATGTAAAAAAAAAATGGGATTCAGGAAAATAAAAGACAAAAACTTTATCAAGACATGACATTGGTAGTAGCTAACAGCTATAATTTTATTACATAGATTTGAAAGATTATTTATAAAAAAGATCATTACTTTCCAATATTAAACATTTTAAACCTATCGAAAACAACAAAATTCTACACTGTAATAATGCTATTAAAAGAGTCAATAAAAAAAATACAAAGCACTCCATTGAGTGGTAAAGCGCTTGAAGTCCAGGGTTCGAATCCTGGTGGAGACTAGCATTTTGAATTTTAGCATTTTTAGGGTACTCCCGAGTCCACCCAGCTCAAATGGGTACCTGGCCTTAGTTTAGGAAAAGTAAAGGCTGATGGTCGTTGAGCTGGCCACACGACACCCTCGCTAACCGTGGGCCGCAGAAACAGATGACCTTTACATCATCTGCCCCATAGAACGCAAGTTCTGAAAGGGGAACTTTAGTTTTTTTTTCTTACTCCAAAGCAATCATGAAGCGATATCGCTAGATGGGTGCAGACATCATCAGTGTATCCGGTATTTCAAAGGGTAATAGTACAATGAAGGTGAAACAAAATGTGTTGTTTTTTTTCAAAATGACACATATGTTTATATTTTAAAATTAACATTATATACCTGAACAAAACCAGAGCCAGATATAACAGACTACTAGACTGTGAGGCCGCACAGAAACTCATTCTTCACACCATTAATGTAGTCATAGCAGTTATTACCAAATTGTTTACCAAAATATGTATATCAAGTATAAGAAGGGAATTAAGATTAAAAGAGCACAATAGTCTTAGATTGAACATGAACAAGCATATTGGAAACATTGTAAAACCTTACAAAATACAGCAGATCCAGTAAATACACATAAAACATTCACACAAATCAACTGTCACTATCAAGTTGTCATATAGTGAGTTAAGGACCTAATGATGACATAGCTCTAGTGAAACCGATCCTTCTTCTTCTTCTTGTGTGGCAATAAATATTTCTTGTCCGCTTGCCTCACTATGAAAAATAAATTGCACTTTTTAATATAGCCTGCAGAAAAACATAATAGATCTAGGGCCGGCTTAGACCGATTGCTTCAATAGGGCCCCGTGCCTAGCAGGGACACCGCAATTTACATTTAGCATATCACTATCAGTAACATTTAGATTTAGCATATCACTATCAGTAACATTTAGATTTAGCATATCAATATCAGTAACATTTAGATTTAGCATATCAGTATCAGTAACATTTAGATTTAGCATATCAGTATCAGTAACATTTAGATTTAGCATATCACTATCAGTAACATTTAGATTTAGCATATCACTATCAGTAACATTTACATTTAGCATATCACTATCAGTAACATTTACATTTAGCATATCACTATCAGTAACATTTACATTTAGCATATCACTATCAGTAACATTTACATTTAGCATATCACTATCAGTAACATTTAGATTTAGCATATCACTATCAGTAACATTTAGATTTAGCATATCAGTATCAGTAACATTTAGATTTAGCATATCACTATCAGTAACATTTACATTTAGCATATCACTATCAGTAACATTTACATTTAGCATATCACTATCAGTAACATTTAGATTTAGCATATCACTATCAGTAACATTTAGATTTAGCATATCACTATCAGTAACATTTAGATTTAGCATATCAGTAACATTTACATTTAGCATATCACTATCAGTAATATTACATTTAGCATATCACTATCAGTAACATTTAGATTTAGCATATCACTATCAGTAACATTTACATTTAGCATATCACTATCAGTAACATTTACATTTAGCATATCACTATCAGTAACATTTACATTTAGCATATCACTATCAGTAACATTTACATTTAGCATATCAATATCAGTAACATTTAGATTTAGCATATCACTATCAGTAACATTTAGATTTAGCATATCACTATCAGTAACATTTAGATTTAGCATATCACTATCAGTAACATTTAGATTTAGCATATCACTATCAGTAACATTTAGATTTAGCATATCACTATCAGTAACATTTAGATTTAGCATATCACTATCAGTAACATTTAGATTTAGCATATCAATATCAGTAAAATTTAGATTTAGCATATCAGTATCAGTAACATTTAGATTTAGCATATCAGTATCAGTAACATTTAGATTTAGCATATCACTATCAGTAACATTTAGATTTAGCATATCACTATCAGTAACATTTAGATTTAGCATATCACTATCAGTAACATTTAGATTTAGCAAATCACTATCAGTAACATTTACATTTAGCATATCACTATCAGTAACATTTACATTTAGCATATCACTATCAGTAACATTTAGATTTAGCATATCACTATCAGTAACATTTACATTTAGCATATCACTATCAGTAACATTTAGATTTAGCATATCACTATCAGTAACATTTACATTTAGCATATCACTATCAGTAACATTTACATTTAGCATATCACTATCAGTAACATTTACATTTAGCATATCACTATCAGTAACATTTACATTTAGCATATCACTATCAGTAACATTTACATTTAGCATATCACTATCAGTAACATTTAGATTTAGCATATCACTATCAGTAACATTTAGATTTAGCATATCACTATCAGTAACATTTAGATTTAGCATATTAGTAACATTTACATTTAGCATATCACTATCAGTAATATTACATTTAGCATATCACTATCAGTAACATTTAGATTTAGCATATCACTATCAGTAACATTTACATTTAGCATATCACTATCAGTAACATTTACATTTAGCATATCACTATCAGTAACATTTACATTTAGCATATCACTATCAGTAACATTTACATTTAGCATATCAATATCAGTAACATTTAGATTTAGCATATCACTATCAGTAACATTTAGATTTAGCATATCGCTATCAGTAACATTTAGATTTAGCATATCACTATCAGTAACATTTAGATTTAGCATATCACTATCAGTAACATTTAGATTTAGCATATCACTATCAGTAACATTTAGATTTAGCATATCACTATCAGTAACATTTAGATTTAGCATATCAATATCAGTAACATTTAGATTTAGCATATCAGTATCAGTAACATTTAGATTTAGCATATCAGTATCAGTAACATTTAGATTTAGCATATCACTATCAGTAACATTTAGATTTAGCATATCACTATCAGTAACATTTAGATTTAGCATATCACTATCAGTAACATTTAGATTTAGCAAATCACTATCAGTAACATTTACATTTAGCATATCACTATCAGTAACATTTACATTTAGCATATCACTATCAGTAACATTTAGATTTAGCATATCACTATCAGTAACATTTACATTTAGCATATCACTATCAGTAACATTTAGATTTAGCATATCACTATCAGTAACATTTACATTTAGCATAACACTATCAGTAACATTTACATTTAGCATATCACTATCAGTAACATTTACATTTAGCATATCACTATCAGTAACATTTAGATTTAGCATATCACTATCAGTAACATTTAGATTTAGCATATCACTATCAGTAACATTTAGATTTAGCATATCAGTATCAGTAACATTTAGATTTAGCATATCACTATCAGTAACATTTACATTTAGCATATCACTATCAGTAACATTTACATTTAGCATATCACTATCAGTAACATTTAGATTTAGCATATCACTATCAGTAACATTTAGATTTAGCATATCACTATCAGTAACATTTAGATTTAGCATATCAGTAACATTTACATTTAGCATATCACTATCAGTAACATTTAGATTTAGCATATCACTATCAGTAACATTTAGATTTAGCATATCAGTATCAGTAACATTTACATTTAGCATATCACTATCAGTAACATTTACATTTAGCATATCACTATCAGTAACATTTACATTTAGCATATCACTATCAGTAACATTTAGATTTAGCATATCACTATCAGTAACATTTAGATTTAGCAAATCACTATCAGTAACATTTACATTTAGCATATCAGTAACATTTACATTTAGCATATCACTATCAGTAACATTTAGATTTAGCATATCACTATCAGTAACATTTACATTTAGCATATCACTATCAGTAACATTTAGATTTAGCATATCACTATCAGTAACATTTACATTTAGCATATCACTATCAGTAACATTTACATTTAGCATATCACTATCAGTAACATTTAGATTTAGCATATCAGTAACATTTACATTTAGCATATCACTATCAGTAATATTACATTTAGCATATCACTATCAGTAACATTTAGATTTAGCATATCACTATCAGTAACATTTACATTTAGCATATCACTATCAGTAACATTTAGATTTAGCATATCACTATCAGTAACATTTAGATTTAGCATATCAGTATCAGTAACATTTAGATTTAGCATATCACTATCAGTAACATTTACATTTAGCATATCACTATCAGTAACATTTACATTTAGCATATCACTATCAGTAACATTTACATTTAGCATATCACTATCAGTAACATTTAGATTTAGCATATCACTATCAGTAACATTTAGATTTAGCATATCAGTAACATTTACATTTAGCATATCACTATCAGTAATATTACATTTAGCATATCACTATCAGTAACATTTAGATTTAGCATATCACTATCAGTAACATTTACATTTAGCATATCACTATCAGTAACATTTACATTTAGCATATCACTATCAGTAACATTTACATTTAGCATATCACTATCAGTAACATTTACATTTAGCATATCAATATCAGTAACATTTAGATTTAGCATATCACTATCAGTAACATTTAGATTTAGCATATCACTATCAGTAACATTTAGATTTAGCATATCACTATCAGTAACATTTAGATTTAGCATATCACTATCAGTAACATTTAGATTTAGCATATCACTATCAGTAACATTTAGATTTAGCATATCACTATCAGTAACATTTAGATTTAGCATATCAATATCAGTAACATTTAGATTTAGCATATCAGTATCAGTAACATTTAGATTTAGCATATCAGTATCAGTAACATTTAGATTTAGCATATCACTATCAGTAACATTTAGATTTAGCATATCACTATCAGTAACATTTAGATTTAGCATATCACTATCAGTAACATTTAGATTTAGCAAATCACTATCAGTAACATTTACATTTAGCATATCACTATCAGTAACATTTACATTTAGCATATCACTATCAGTAACATTTAGATTTAGCATATCACTATCAGTAACATTTACATTTAGCATATCACTATCAGTAACATTTAGATTTAGCATATCACTATCAGTAACATTTAGATTTAGCATATCACTATCAGTAACATTTACATTTAGCATATCACTATCAGTAACATTTACATTTAGCATATCACTATCAGTAACATTTACATTTAGCATATCACTATCAGTAACATTTAGATTTAGCATATCACTATCAGTAACATTTAGATTTAGCATATCACTATCAGTAACATTTAGATTTAGCATATCAGTAACATTTACATTTAGCATATCACTATCAGTAATATTACATTTAGCATATCACTATCAGTAACATTTAGATTTAGCATATCACTATCAGTAACATTTACATTTAGCATATCACTATCAGTAACATTTACATTTAGCATATCACTATTAGTAACATTTACATTTAGCATATCACTATCAGTAACATTTACATTTAGCATATCAATATCAGTAACATTTAGATTTAGCATATCACTATCAGTAACATTTAGATTTAGCATATCACTATCAGTAACATTTAGATTTAGCATATCACTATCAGTAACATTTAGATTTAGCATATCACTATCAGTAACATTTAGATTTAGCATATCAGTATCAGTAACATTTAGATTTAGCATATCACTATCAGTAACATTTAGATTTAGCATATCACTATCAGTAACATTTAGATTTAGCAAATCACTATCAGTAACATTTACATTTAGCATATCACTATGAGTAACATTTACATTTAGCATATCACTATCAGTAACATTTAGATTTAGCATATCACTATCAGTAACATTTACATTTAGCATATCACTATCAGTAACATTTAGATTTAGCATATCACTATCAGTAACATTTACATTTAGCATATCACTATCAGTAACATTTACATTTAGCATATCACTATCAGTAACATTTACATTTAGCATATCACTATCAGTAACATTTACATTTAGCATATCACTATCAGTAACATTTAGATTTAGCATATCACTATCAGTAACATTTAGATTTAGCATATCAGTATCAGTAACATTTAGATTTAGCATATCACTATCAGTAACATTTAGATTTAGCATATCACTATCAGTAACATTTAGATTTAGCATATCAGTATCAGTAACATTTAGATTTAGCATATCACTATCAGTAACATTTACATTTAGCATATCACTATCAGTAACATTTACATTTAGCATATCACTATCAGTAACATTTAGATTTAGCATATCACTATCAGTAACATTTAGATTTAGCATATCACTATCAGTAACATTTAGATTTAGCATATCAGTAACATTTAGATTTAGCATATCACTATCAGTAACATTTAGATTTAGCATATCACTATCAGTAACATTTAGATTTAGCATATCATATCAGTAACATTTACATTTAGCATATCACTATCAGTAACATTTACATTTAGCATATCACTATCAGTAACATTTACATTTAGCATATCACTATCAGTAACATTTAGATTTAGCATATCACTATCAGTAACATTTAGATTTAGCAAATCACTATCAGTAACATTTACATTTAGCATATCAGTAACATTTACATTTAGCATATCACTATCAGTAACATTTAGATTTAGCATATCACTATCAGTAACATTTACATTTAGCATATCACTATCAGTAACATTTACATTTAGCATATCACTATCAGTAACATTTACATTTAGCATATCACTATCAGTAACATTTACATTTAGCATATCACTATCAGTAACATTTAGATTTAGCATATCAGTAACATTTACATTTAGCATATCACTATCAGTAACATTACATTTAGCATATCACTATCAGTAACATTTAGATTTAGCATATCACTATCAGTAACATTTACATTTAGCATATCACTATCAGTAACATTTAGATTTAGCATATCACTATCAGTAACATTTAGATTTAGCATATCAGTATCAGTAACATTTTAGATTTAGCATATCACTATCAGTAACATTTACATTTAGCATATCACTATCAGTAACATTTACATTTAGCATATCACTATCAGTAACATTTACATTTAGCATATCACTATCAGTAACATTTAGATTTAGCATATCACTATCAGTAACATTTAGATTTAGCATATCAGTAACATTTACATTTAGCATATCACTATCAGTAATATTACATTTAGCATATCACCTATCAGTAACATTTAGATTTAGCATATCACTATCAGTAACATTTACATTTAGCATATCACTATCAGTAACATTTACATTTAGCATATCACTATCAGTAACATTTACATTTAGCATATCACTATCAGTAACATTTACATTTAGCATATCAATATCAGTAACATTTAGATTTAGCATATCACTATCAGTAACATTTAGATTTAGCATATCACTATCAGTAACATTTAGATTTAGCATATCACTATCAGTAACATTTAGATTTAGCATATCACTATCAGTAACATTTAGATTTAGCATATCACTATCAGTAACATTTAGATTTAGCATATCACTATCAGTAACATTTAGATTTAGCATATCAATATCAGTAACATTTAGATTTAGCATATCAGTATCAGTAACATTTAGATTTAGCATATCAGTATCAGTAACATTTAGATTTAGCATATCACTATCAGTAACATTTAGATTTAGCATATCACTATCAGTAACATTTAGATTTAGCATATCACTATCAGTAACATTTAGATTTAGCAAATCACTATCAGTAACATTTACATTTAGCATATCACTATCAGTAACATTTACATTTAGCATATCACTATCAGTAACATTTAGATTTAGCATATCACTATCAGTAACATTTACAATTTAGCATATCACTATCAGTAACATTTAGATTTAGCATATCACTATCAGTAACATTTAGATTTAGCATATCACTATCAGTAACATTTACATTTAGCATATCACTATCAGTAACATTTACATTTAGCATATCACTATCAGTAACATTTACATTTAGCATATCACTATCAGTAACATTTAGATTTAGCATATCACTATCAGTAACATTTAGATTTAGCATATCACTATCAGTAACATTTAGATTTAGCATATCAGTAACATTTACATTTAGCATATCACTATCAGTAATATTACATTTAGCATATCACTATCAGTAACATTTAGATTTAGCATATCACTATCAGTAACATTTACATTTAGCATATCACTATCAGTAACATTTACATTTAGCATATCACTATTAGTAACATTTACATTTAGCATATCACTATCAGTAACATTTACATTTAGCATATCAATATCAGTAACATTTAGATTTAGCATATCACTATCAGTAACATTTAGATTTAGCATATCACTATCAGTAACATTTAGATTTAGCATATCACTATCAGTAACATTTAGATTTAGCATATCACTATCAGTAACATTTAGATTTAGCATATCAGTATCAGTAACATTTAGATTTAGCATATCACTATCAGTAACATTTAGATTTAGCATATCACTATCAGTAACATTTAGATTTAGCAAATCACTATCAGTAACATTTACATTTAGCATATCACTATGAGTAACATTTACATTTAGCATATCACTATCAGTAACATTTAGATTTAGCATATCACTATCAGTAACATTTACATTTAGCATATCACTATCAGTAACATTTAGATTTAGCATATCACTATCAGTAACATTTACATTTAGCATATCACTATCAGTAACATTTACATTTAGCATATCACTATCAGTAACATTTACATTTAGCATATCACTATCAGTAACATTTACATTTAGCATATCACTATCAGTAACATTTAGATTTAGCATATCACTATCAGTAACATTTAGATTTAGCATATCAGTATCAGTAACATTTAGATTTAGCATATCACTATCAGTAACATTTAGATTTAGCATATCACTATCAGTAACATTTAGATTTAGCATATCAGTATCAGTAACATTTAGATTTAGCATATCACTATCAGTAACATTTACATTTAGCATATCACTATCAGTAACATTTACATTTAGCATATCACTATCAGTAACATTTAGATTTAGCATATCACTATCAGTAACATTTAGATTTAGCATATCACTATCAGTAACATTTAGATTTAGCATATCAGTAACATTTAGATTTAGCATATCACTATCAGTAACATTTAGATTTAGCATATCACTATCAGTAACATTTAGATTTAGCAAATCACTATCAGTAACATTTACATTTAGCATATCACTATGAGTAACATTTAGATTTAGCATATCACTATCAGTAACATTTAGATTTAGCATATCACTATCAGTAACATTTAGATTTAGCAAATCACTATCAGTAACATTTACATTTAGCATATCACTATCAGTAACATTTACATTTAGCATATCACTATCAGTAACATTTAGATTTAGCATATCACTATCAGTAACATTTACATTTAGCATATCACTATCAGTAACATTTACATTTAGCATATCACTATCAGTAACATTTACATTTAGCATATCACTATCAGTAACATTTACATTTAGCATATCACTATCAGTAACATTTAGATTTAGCATATCACTATCAGTAACATTTACATTTAGCATATCACTATCAGTAACATTTAGATTTAGCATATCACTATCAGTAACATTTAGATTTAGCATATCACTATCAGTAACATTTACATTTAGCATATCACTATCAGTAACATTTAGATTTAGCATATCACTATCAGTAACATTTAGATTTAGCATATCAGTATCAGTAACATTTAGATTTAGCATATCACTATCAGTAACATTTACATTTAGCATATCACTATCAGTAACATTTACATTTAGCATATCACTATCAGTAACATTTACATTTAGCATATCACTATCAGTAACATTTAGATTTAGCATATCACTATCAGTAACATTTAGATTTAGCATATCAGTAACATTTACATTTAGCATATCACTATCAGTAATATTACATTTAGCATATCACTATCAGTAACATTTAGATTTAGCATATCACTATCAGTAACATTTACATTTAGCATATCACTATCAGTAACATTTACATTTAGCATATCACTATCAGTAACATTTACATTTAGCATATCACTATCAGTAACATTTACATTTAGCATATCAATATCAGTAACATTTAGATTTAGCATATCACTATCAGTAACATTTAGATTTAGCATATCACTATCAGTAACATTTAGATTTAGCATATCACTATCAGTAACATTTAGATTTAGCATATCACTATCAGTAACATTTAGATTTAGCATATCACTATCAGTAACATTTAGATTTAGCATATCACTATCAGTAACATTTAGATTTAGCATATCAATATCAGTAACATTTAGATTTAGCATATCAGTATCAGTAACATTTAGATTTAGCATATCAGTATCAGTAACATTTAGATTTAGCATATCACTATCAGTAACATTTAGATTTAGCATATCACTATCAGTAACATTTAGATTTAGCATATCACTATCAGTAACATTTAGATTTAGCAAATCACTATCAGTAACATTTACATTTAGCATATCACTATCAGTAACATTTACATTTAGCATATCACTATCAGTAACATTTAGATTTAGCATATCACTATCAGTAACATTTACATTTAGCATATCACTATCAGTAACATTTAGATTTAGCATATCACTATCAGTAACATTTAGATTTAGCATATCACTATCAGTAACATTTACATTTAGCATATCACTATCAGTAACATTTACATTTAGCATATCACTATCAGTAACATTTACATTTAGCATATCACTATCAGTAACATTTAGATTTAGCATATCACTATCAGTAACATTTAGATTTAGCATATCACTATCAGTAACATTTAGATTTAGCATATCAGTAACATTTACATTTAGCATATCACTATCAGTAATATTACATTTAGCATATCACTATCAGTAACATTTAGATTTAGCATATCACTATCAGTAACATTTACATTTAGCATATCACTATCAGTAACATTTACATTTAGCATATCACTATTAGTAACATTTACATTTAGCATATCACTATCAGTAACATTTACATTTAGCATATCAATATCAGTAACATTTAGATTTAGCATATCACTATCAGTAACATTTAGATTTAGCATATCACTATCAGTAACATTTAGATTTAGCATATCACTATCAGTAACATTTAGATTTAGCATATCACTATCAGTAACATTTAGATTTAGCATATCAGTATCAGTAACATTTAGATTTAGCATATCACTATCAGTAACATTTAGATTTAGCATATCACTATCAGTAACATTTAGATTTAGCAAATCACTATCAGTAACATTTACATTTAGCATATCACTATGAGTAACATTTACATTTAGCATATCACTATCAGTAACATTTAGATTTAGCATATCACTATCAGTAACATTTACATTTAGCATATCACTATCAGTAACATTTAGATTTAGCATATCACTATCAGTAACATTTACATTTAGCATATCACTATCAGTAACATTTACATTTAGCATATCACTATCAGTAACATTTACATTTAGCATATCACTATCAGTAACATTTACATTTAGCATATCACTATCAGTAACATTTAGATTTAGCATATCACTATCAGTAACATTTAGATTTAGCATATCAGTATCAGTAACATTTAGATTTAGCATATCACTATCAGTAACATTTAGATTTAGCATATCACTATCAGTAACATTTAGATTTAGCATATCACTATCAGTAACATTTACATTTAGCATATCACTATCAGTAACATTTACATTTAGCATATCACTATCAGTAACATTTACATTTAGCATATCACTATCAGTAACATTTAGATTTAGCATATCACTATCAGTAACATTTAGATTTAGCATATCACTATCAGTAACATTTAGATTTAGCATATCAGTAACATTTAGATTTAGCATATCACTATCAGTAACATTTAGATTTAGCATATCACTATCAGTAACATTTAGATTTAGCAAATCACTATCAGTAACATTTACATTTAGCATATCACTATGAGTAACATTTAGATTTAGCATATCACTATCAGTAACATTTAGATTTAGCATATCACTATCAGTAACATTTAGATTTAGCAAATCACTATCAGTAACATTTACATTTAGCATATCACTATCAGTAACATTTACATTTAGCATATCACTATCAGTAACATTTAGATTTAGCATATCACTATCAGTAACATTTACATTTAGCATATCACTATCAGTAACATTTACATTTAGCATATCACTATCAGTAACATTTACATTTAGCATATCACTATCAGTAACATTTACATTTAGCATATCACTATCAGTAACATTTAGATTTAGCATATCACTATCAGTAACATTTACATTTAGCATATCACTATCAGTAACATTTAGATTTAGCATATCACTATCAGTAACATTTAGATTTAGCATATCACTATCAGTAACATTTAGATTTAGCATATCAGTAACATTTACATTTAGCATATCACTATCAGTAATATTACATTTAGCATATCACTATCAGTAACATTTAGATTTAGCATATCACTATCAGTAACATTTACATTTAGCATATCACTATCAGTAACATTTACATTTAGCATATCACTATCAGTAACATTTACATTTAGCATATCACTATCAGTAACATTTACATTTAGCATATCAATATCAGTAACATTTAGATTTAGCATATCACTATCAGTAACATTTAGATTTAGCATATCACTATCAGTAACATTTAGATTTAGCATATCACTATCAGTAACATTTAGATTTAGCATATCACTATCAGTAACATTTAGATTTAGCATATCAATATCAGTAACATTTAGATTTAGCATATCAGTATCAGTAACATTTAGATTTAGCATATCAGTATCAGTAACATTTAGATTTAGCATATCACTATCAGTAACATTTAGATTTAGCATATCACTATCAGTAACATTTAGATTTAGCATATCACTATCAGTAACATTTAGATTTAGCAAATCACTATCAGTAACATTTACATTTAGCATATCACTATCAGTAACATTTACATTTAGCATATCACTATCAGTAACATTTAGATTTAGCATATCACTATCAGTAACATTTACATTTAGCATATCACTATCAGTAACATTTAGATTTAGCATATCACTATCAGTAACATTTACATTTAGCATATCAGTATCAGTAACATTTACATTTAGCATATCACTATCAGTAACATTTACATTTAGCATATCACTATCAGTAACATTTAGATTTAGCATATCACTATCAGTAACATTTAGATTTAGCATATCACTATCAGTAACATTTAGATTTAGCATATCAGTATCAGTAACATTTAGATTTAGCATATCACTATCAGTAACATTTACATTTAGCATATCACTATCAGTAACATTTACATTTAGCATATCACTATCAGTAACATTTAGATTTAGCATATCAGTAACATTTACATTTAGCATATCACTATCAGTAACATTTAGATTTAGCATATCACTATCAGTAACATTTAGATTTAGCATATCAGTATCAGTAACATTTAGATTTAGCATATCACTATCAGTAACATTTACATTTAGCATATCACTATCAGTAACATTTACATTTAGCATATCACTATCAGTAACATTTAGATTTAGCATATCACTATCAGTAACATTTAGATTTAGCATATCACTATCAGTAACATTTAGATTTAGCATATCAGTAACATTTACATTTAGCATATCACTATCAGTAATATTACATTTAGCATATCACTATCAGTAACATTTAGATTTAGCATATCACTATCAGTAACATTTACATTTAGCATATCACTATCAGTAACATTTAGATTTAGCATATCACTATCAGTAACATTTAGATTTAGCATATCACTATCAGTAACATTTAGATTTAGCATATCAGTAACATTTACATTTAGCATTTCACTATCAGTAATATTACATTTAGCATATCACTATCAGTAACATTTAGATTTAGCATATCACTATCAGTAACATTTACATTTAGCATATCACTATCAGTAACATTTAGATTTAGCATATCACTATCAGTAACATTTAGATTTAGCATATCAGTATCAGTAACATTTAGATTTAGCATATCACTATCAGTAACATTTACATTTAGCATATCACTATCAGTAACATTTACATTTAGCATATCACTATCAGTAACATTTAGATTTAGCATATCACTATCAGTAACATTTAGATTTAGCATATCACTATCAGTAACATTTAGATTTAGCATATCAGTAACATTTACATTTAGCATATCACTATCAGTAATATTACATTTAGCATATCACTATCAGTAACATTTAGATTTAGCATATCACTATCAGTAACATTTACATTTAGCATATCACTATCAGTAACATTTACATTTAGCATATCACTATCAGTAAAATTTACATTTAGCATATCACTATCAGTAACATTTACATTTAGCATATCAATATCAGTAACATTTAGATTTAGCATATCACTATCAGTAACATTTAGATTTAGCATATCACTATCAGTAACATTTAGATTTAGCATATCACTATCAGTAACATTTAGATTTAGCATATCACTATCAGTAACATTTAGATTTAGCATATCACTATCAGTAACATTTAGATTTAGCATATCAATATCAGTAACATTTAGATTTAGCATATCAATATCAGTAACATTTAGATTTAGCATATCAGTATCAGTAACATTTAGATTTAGCATATCAGTATCAGTAACATTTAGATTTAGCATATCACTATCAGTAACATTTAGATTTAGTATATCACTATCAGTAACATTTAGATTTAGCATATCACTATCAGTAACATTTAGATTTAGCAAATCACTATCAGTAACATTTACATTTAGCATATCACTATCAGTAACATTTACATTTAGCATATCACTATCAGTAACATTTAGATTTAGCATATCACTATCAGTAACATTTACATTTAGCATATCACTATCAGTAACATTTAGATTTAGCATATCACTATCAGTAACATTTAGATTTAGCATATCACTATCAGTAACATTTACATTTAGCATATCACTATCAGTAACATTTACATTTAGCATATCACTATCAGTAACATTTACATTTAGCATATCACTATCAGTAACATTTAGATTTAGCATATCACTATCAGTAACATTTAGATTTAGCATATCACTATCAGTAACATTTAGATTTAGCATATCAGTAACATTTACATTTAGCATATCACTATCAGTAATATTACATTTAGCATATCACTATCAGTAACATTTAGATTTAGCATATCACTATCAGTAACATTTAGATTTAGCATATCACTATCAGTAACATTTAGATTTAGCATATCAGTATCAGTAACATTTAGATTTAGCATATCACTATCAGTAACATTTACATTTAGCATATCACTATCAGTAACATTTACATTTAGCATATCACTATCAGTAACATTTAGATTTAGCATATCACTATCAGTAACATTTAGATTTAGCATATCACTATCAGTAACATTTAGATTTAGCATATCAGTAACATTTACATTTAGCATATCACTATCAGTAATATTACATTTAGCATATCACTATCAGTAACATTTAGATTTAGCATATCACTATCAGTAACATTTACATTTAGCATATCACTATCAGTAACATTTACATTTAGCATATCACTATCAGTAACATTTACATTTAGCATATCACTATCAGTAACATTTACATTTAGCATATCAATATCAGTAACATTTAGATTTAGCATATCACTATCAGTAACATTTAGATTTAGCATATCACTATCAGTAACATTTAGATTTAGCATATCACTATCAGTAACATTTAGATTTAGCATATCACTATCAGTAACATTTAGATTTAGCATATCACTATCAGTAACATTTAGATTTAGCATATCACTATCAGTAACATTTAGATTTAGCATATCACTATCAGTAACATTTAGATTTAGCATATCAATATCAGTAACATTTAGATTTAGCATATCAGTATCAGTAACATTTAGATTTAGCATATCAGTATCAGTAACATTTAGATTTAGCATATCACTATCAGTAACATTTAGATTTAGCATATCACTATCAGTAACATTTAGATTTAGCATATCACTATCAGTAACATTTAGATTTAGCAAATCACTATCAGTAACATTTACATTTAGCATATCACTATCAGTAACATTTACATTTAGCATATCACTATCAGTAACATTTAGATTTAGCATATCACTATCAGTAACATTTACATTTAGCATATCACTATCAGTAACATTTAGATTTAGCATATCACTATCAGTAACATTTAGATTTAGCATATCACTATCAGTAACATTTACATTTAGCATATCACTATCAGTAACATTTACATTTAGCATATCACTATCAGTAACATTTACATTTAGCATATCACTATCAGTAACATTTAGATTTAGCATATCACTATCAGTAACATTTAGATTTAGCATATCACTATCAGTAACATTTAGATTTAGCATATCAGTAACATTTACATTTAGCATATCACTATCAGTAATATTACATTTAGCATATCACTATCAGTAACATTTAGATTTAGCATATCACTATCAGTAACATTTACATTTAGCATATCACTATCAGTAACATTTACATTTAGCATATCACTATCAGTAACATTTACATTTAGCATATCACTATCAGTAACATTTACATTTAGCATATCAATATCAGTAACATTTAGATTTAGCATATCACTATCAGTAACATTTAGATTTAGCATATCACTATCAGTAACATTTAGATTTAGCATATCACTATCAGTAACATTTAGATTTAGCATATCACTATCAGTAACATTTAGATTTAGCATATCACTATCAGTAACATTTAGATTTAGCATATCACTATCAGTAACATTTAGATTTAGCATATCAATATCAGTAACATTTAGATTTAGCATATCAGTATCAGTAACATTTAGATTTAGCATATCAGTATCAGTAACATTTAGATTTAGCATATCACTATCAGTAACATTTAGATTTAGCATATCACTATCAGTAACATTTAGATTTAGCATATCACTATCAGTAACATTTAGATTTAGCAAATCACTATCAGTAACATTTACATTTAGCATATCACTATCAGTAACATTTACATTTAGCATATTACTATCAGTAACATTTAGATTTAGCATATCACTATCAGTAACATTTACATTTAGCATATCACTATCAGTAACATTTAGATTTAGCATATCACTATCAGTAACATTTACATTTAGCATATCACTATCAGTAACATTTACATTTAGCATATCACTATCAGTAACATTTACATTTAGCATATCACTATCAGTAACATTTAGATTTAGCATATCACTATCAGTAACATTTAGATTTAGCATATCACTATCAGTAACATTTAGATTTAGCATATCAGTATCAGTAACATTTAGATTTAGCATATCACTATCAGTAACATTTACATTTAGCATATCACTATCAGTAACATTTACATTTAGCATATCACTATCAGTAACATTTAGATTTAGCATATCACTATCAGTAACATTTAGATTTAGCATATCACTATCAGTAACATTTAGATTTAGCATATCAGTAACATTTACATTTAGCATATCACTATCAGTAATATTACATTTAGCATATCACTATCAGTAACATTTAGATTTAGCATATCACTATCAGTAACATTTACATTTAGCATATCACTATCAGTAACATTTACATTTAGCATATCACTATCAGTAACATTTACATTTAGCATATCACTATCAGTAACATTTACATTTAGCATATCAATATCAGTAACATTTAGATTTAGCATATCACTATCAGTAACATTTAGATTTAGCATATCACTATCAGTAACATTTAGATTTAGCATATCACTATCAGTAACATTTAGATTTAGCATATCACTATCAGTAACATTTAGATTTAGCATATCACTATCAGTAACATTTAGATTTAGCATATCACTATCAGTAACATTTAGATTTAGCATATCACTATCAGTCATGGCTCTTGTCACAGGCTATAAAAATGTAGGACTTGAAGGGTTAACATATTTAGTGTAACTTTAATTAACCCACTGGCGCCTAGTTCATTAATGCTTTTTATGATCTCATTAATAGTAATAGTTGCTATTTTAAAAAAAAGTTAGAACAGGGGTTTTGCAAGCATCTATCAATTAGGGCCCCGCAATTTGTAAGGCCGGCCCTAAATAAAGGAATAGGACTAGAGCAAACTTATCATTTTCTTTTACCTTCTCTCTGATTTTCAGGTAGCAAGGATCACTTTGGTTTAAACGGTTCATAATTGTTTCAAGGCTTTCTTTTTCTGAAATTAGCAACTCCTGCCCATGCACTACGTGGTACAGCAGTAGGACTATATTTGTTGAAGTTGCTCTGTCGCGATATGCAGGCACTTGGTCCAAAACTGATGACTTTAACTAATTCATTCATTGAAAAAAAAAAAAGATAACAGATTAAGCTTTAAAAAAAAAAATTGCATGTATTGTCATAGTCATAGTGACAGAAAAAAAAAAGATAACAAAAATGCACGACAGAGAGACAGACAGACAGAAAGAAGAGTTAAGTATAAATAAATAATAAGTAATAGAAGAAGAGTTAAGTATAAATAAATAATAAGTAATAGAAGAAGAGTTAAGGATAAATAAATAATAAGTAATAGAAGAAGAGTTAAGTATAAATAAATAATAAGTAATAGAAGAAGAGTTAAGTATAAATAAATAATAAGTAATAATAAAATAAGAGAATAACAGAGGAGGTCACAGAAAAAAAGAAAGAGAAAATTAAAGAAAATTGTAAAAAAGAGAAAGAGAGAGGAAATAATAGAAAGAAAATATAAAGCAAAGAGAGTGAGAAAGAAGAGAGAAAAAAGAAAAGAGAATAGATGCTGTGAGAGAAATGAAAGAGAGACAGATAGAAAAGTAAAAACTTATCGTTTACATTTCCGATCTTCTTTCAAACTTTAAGCAATAAAATGCAAAAACTTTTTTTTTAAAATTGAATATAAAGTAAAAACATGAAGACAATCAACAGATGAAGTTGTCAATAAAATAAACATCTCTTCCTCTTGATCCTTTCATTGCGTGTTTGACCTAGATTTGTGACAATATAAACATTTCTTATTACTTCTGCTACTTAACTCACCGCTACCTACCACGATCTCTAGAAGAATTATGTGTCAGTATAGAACTTAACGGAATTTGAGGCTTTGCAATGACCAGCTCAAGAGGATTATTTCTGATTCCTGCCGTGGTGAAAATACTAAAATTATTTCTAAAATTTAAGCCCCACTCTCCCAATTTTTTTTCCGCTTAGGTGCGGATGAAAAACAAACCCGATTAAAGCTGAATCAGTTCTAAAGGTTCGCCACGAGTTTCACAAGGAGGCCACCATAATACGAGCATTGGAGTGCAAGTCCTTTCACGGTTCTGTGGCGGTTACAGAAATGGACTATGAAGAAACTCCCCGTGGCTAGCGCGTTTTTTTTTCAGCGAACGGGCCCAGGACCGAATGTCGAGCGCTAGGTATATGGCACGTTTCAAATCGTAGTAATGGTCGTTGGCATTGTGGAACCAGACAGTACTTGGGGTGAATAGCAACAGGCCCACGCCTGTCTGTTTGGGAGAAACCCTTCCCAACAGTCAACGGCATATATTGTAAAAATGATAACAACAAAGTTGTAATAAGTTTCAATAAGCTTGACACTAACATCAGCTCCTGTTGCGTTGGTCTCTTCAAGTTTTATTGTATTTAAACAAATTCTGTGCTGCTGTTGTTCATCATTTATGGTTAGAATTGCTTTGTTTTTCTTCGGTATTTTACACGCCTCTGTCAATACAAGACAAATTATGTGTAGTTTATATTAAACGTACATAGGGAGTTTTATACAAATAGCTGTCTACTACAATTTAATGTTTAGACTTAGTGATGCAGGGGAGGACTATTGTAAAATATATTTCTTTCTTTCAAATAGCAACATATTTAAAAGTAATTATAATATTTAGATTAAAGTAAGATTAAACATACTAAAGTACATAATCAGAAATGCTTACAGTTAACCTCTGCCTATCACATGGTATAGTCCTATGAAAATTTCTATATTTGGGTTCTCTTTCAAGCTTAGATAACACTTAAGAATCACATTGTAAACTTTCTAGTCTTTTACGAGCTCTATGTTAATGTACGTACCAAAGGAAACATGTTTCGACCCGCATTGAGACATCTGAAACACAATAGATCAAATTTTAATGTAGTGTATTTACTTTAATAAGAAATAGGATTACTTTTAGAGGACAAATCTGTATGTTTTTTTTTTAATCTAGTCTTTGTTCCTGCTGCAGATACGAGACATTAGTGCCTCAAATTGGGCAACTCGAAAGCTAATTCAGGTGACATTAAGGACCTATATGTAATCTACATGCTCAACCAAATGTCTTCGGCTCGATCAGGGTAGGTTTTTTCATAGGCGCATTTACAAACATTAAGTCTGTGTATGTATGTTCCGCGGTCTTTCAAGGAATACTCCACAACTGTTCTCTCGCATAGGACAAGTAGCCACTATTTCGTTTTTTTAATAGTTATCTATGAGACAAGTTTGCCGATCCATGGAAGGCTGCCTGGTCGTTTGGTAAGCTTGCTTCACATTCATTCGGTCGTCCCCTGCCCACTGCCATCCCCCGTTGTCCAGCGGGAGGTTTGGACTAGGAGGTAGATTCTCTTCAATTCTCAAGGATCATCCAAAACATGTTAAAAAAAAATTACAACCATTTTTTGCAACAAAATACAACAACAGACACAACACAGATGTTCATCGAATGACTGCACACAGAGACGTCTGGATCTTTTTTTGTTTCGCTTGTTATCAAAGTCTAGCAAATAATGTAAGAGCTGTGACCATGTCAGTCATTGTTTACTCTTTCTCTCCGTAATTATTTACCACATTCTGATGGAATTAACGTTGGTATCGTCAGTTAGGTGAGAAAGAGTTAAGAAAGGTCACCACTGGGGATTAAAAAAGAATAAGACAGAACTTAAAACATAGTGTTTTCTTATTAAGCCTTGTATAATTGTGATTGAATTGCGCAGTGCACACACAAAATTTATATTAAATAAATATAAAGGTTTATTGTAGGCGTATATAAAAAAAAAGGTATATACAAGTATGAATTATGAATCATCAAACTTAAGAAAATTAGGCAGATGTTTCGTGAACTATTCAACTATTGTTACGTGTTCCATTGCAGACAAAGTTCGGGAAACACCGCACAGCATACAGCTTCCTTGACAATCGTCTCTTTACTCATTGTTGTTGTTTGTTATTGGGTTGTTTTGTTCAGATAACAACCTAGTTGATAAAATGAATGCTTCGAAATCACTGAAATGCATTTAAAATATAAACTTTAGCTCAGTGAAACTAAATATTATAAGTAGCTATTATATTACCTTGTATATGTATCTCGTTATAGTCAAACAGCCTAAGAGTCTGAACAATGATAATCTTTCAATAAATAGACAAAGACCTAGCTAGTAAAAAAATATCTTTACAGTTATAAGAAATAACATCATTTCGGTAATTCCCAATAATTTTTTTATTCTTAAAAAAAAAAAAACGTGAAAGAAAACATTCAGTTAAGAGCAGAGGAATGTATGGGCGGTGCAGGCTGCAATGTGTAACAGATGTGAGGGTCGTGGAAATTTGTAATTACCTAACTAGGTCTCTATCAGGTTGTCATCCTCCTGTCGTTGCTGTACGGATCTGAAACGTGGATAGCACGCAAAGAAGCTGAAATGCTCCCACAAGATCTGCCTCCTAGAAATTTAGAACATAAATTGGCCAGACAAAGTATTTGACACACAAGTTCTCAGAAGAGCGGGCCTGCATAAGATTTACACGAAATGAAAACAACGACTGCCTCCCAAGACGCTATTCTATCAATTTACTTTTTATTTCAATTCTATTTCTAATCTTTATTTTTTTTTATCCAATAATGTACAAGTTATTTCCCTTTTTATATCAAAAAAAAAAATTACCAATAATTAATTGATTGAGTATTTTTATTTATTGATTCATGTTTTGCTAGGTACAATAAATAATTGTTAAAATATCGGCTTGTTCGGAGAATGTTTTAAGGAGAAATAGAGTTAACAAATATTTAAGGGTACTAAACACAACAACGTTAGCCATATCTGTGAAAACTGAAGTAATGGTTTCCCTTTTTGGCATCAAAGAAAATAATTAATTACAAGTAATTAATTGTCTAATTGGTTACTTTTTTTTATTGATTCATGTCTTGTCTATGTCAATGACTAATTGTTCAAAGTTTAACTTGATCCGAGGATGGGTCTGGGAGAAATAACGTGTACACACTTTTCAATAGACAGACACAGCTAGACAGAGTGAGTTGATAAACTTTTCAAATAAATTTAAAAAAAATAAAAAATATAGTAGGTCGGTGTAAACATTTTTATTTGACTTATAAATAAATAGTGCTCGAATATTCACACACATAAGCTTTCCATAATTTAAATTTATTTCTCTGCATCCCATATTACACTGTGCTGGACTTAGTTGATGAATTTCGAAGTTGAAACAAATTCTTCTCCACGTCTTTAATAGACATTCACATTCATATGACTTGTCTGTTTTCGTCATTTTGTTTTCTAGACAGACCAAAAAAAATGCACATGTCTGTTATTTAGTTAAGCAGTTCTGAGCATAAAAATCTGGGCAAATGGAGCCCAGACTAGCGGCACCACATCAATTTCTTGTTAAAACGAATGGTCTTACTGAAAGTAAATGTTTGAAACCATGACGACCGCAGTAAAAAAAAAAACTATGAATATTTTGATCAAGGCTGAAATATGTTTCATTTAAAATAACTTTAAAGCATAACATAACAAATGTGAAGGGCTGGAATAAACACTTTACTCGGCCTGGTTCGGAGCTGTAGTTAGCCTACGACGAGAGTTGGACAGTTGGACGTTTACTTTGGACACGCTAACCATGCCATTGCCTTCTAAACTGCGTTAACGAACTATACGCAGAATGGGTGTGAACAATTTTCTCAGAAACACAATTCGTGCCCGTGGGTAATCCATGAACGATAAATAGTTTAACAAAGGGCAACAACTTCAATGCCATTACAAACCCGCTGGAAGTTTTTAAAAAAAGAAATAAAGAACAGCTGGATAGAAAGATACGACAGTGGAAAGGCTAATGTAGAGAGCTAGATCTACCAGCCAGTCGCATTATTGAAAAGTCAGAATACTAACGATACAAAATGGGTTATACAAACGATACAAAATGGGTTATACAAACGATACAAAATGGGTTAACTTAAGATTAAGACACTGTCTGCACAGCTATAAATCACAAGTGTCCGTTTTGTTTTGTCTAGCGATGTATCACAATAGACTTACTTAGGTCTACTTACTTACTTGACTTCAGTCACTTAGGTCCTCCGGCGCATTGGGCGGCAAGCTGTCGCCGCAAAGATCTGTAGGTTACCACAAGAGAGGAAGGAAATAACCATTTGTGTACTACAATGCACAATCAAACCAGCATACAAGATTTGTCTTGTCATACGACATTGAAAATCGGCGGAGTGGGTATATCAAGGTAGAATTAATATTTTCATGGTACAATAAAAAAAAAAAAAGAAAATATTTCAAAATACTTTAAAAAAAAAACATTTCTATTAAGCGTAATTTTATCAATTACTTTGAATTAGTTGTGTAATTGAATCTGTAATACATCTAGACTGACAATAATAGATCTGTGCAATTGGATACATTTTAACATCTGTTATGTTAAACGCAGTTTTACGCCTTTAGCTTTCTCAAAATGCTTTGATCCTATCACTGGCCTGGACCAGTTGAGAAAAAAAGGGGATTAAGTAAGAAGAGGTACACGAGGGCACAAGCCTCTTCAAGCCAACACTTAACCACTTTGCCAACGAATCGCTTACGAAAATAGAACCTCTTATAGTTATCTATTGTTAGCTTCAAAATTTAAAGCGGCGATCTACAAGTATAAGAGGCTATTTCAACTTATACCAATTGTGAATTAACTAATAGGTTATTTTTGTTTTTTCAAAGAAATAATAGTGCAAAACTTCAGTTTGATCCGAAATTGGGGGAGGAAGAAATAACGTGGATAAACTTTTGACCAGACAGACCGAGACAAAGTGCGTTGAAATAAGTTGGTAACAAAAATCTTGTAGTCTCTCAGTAAGATGATTCAACCCTAGGACCATAATCCATCATATTTTCAGAAAGACTGTTCATGCAGAGAAGAAATGACATAATACTACGTCACGACAAGCAGTCTTTCGTTTCGCTATTTCTTCCATCTGCAAGAAATTTTTAGACTTTGACTTTTTTTTATCTCCCCTTAAATCATCATTTGTGACCGTCTGTAATGTGTACAAATGTTTGTAAAATGTTTAACATGTTTCGGATGTTCCTTCAGAGTTGAAGATAATTTACTTCCTAGTCCAAACCTCCCGCGGGACGACGGGGGATGGGAGCGGGCAGGGATTGAACCCGGGACTATCGATGAGTCTGAGCGACAGTTTAACGCCCAAAACGCACGCACAGACGGCCATTTATAAGGTTATATTGCCAGAAAACGACAAAGTAAAAACTGGAAGGCAAACACTATTCAATAATTGTACTGGTCATTTGGAGTCAATGGACTCTAACTACACTTTGTTTTTATCGAGTTCACTGTCAGTATACATGCCAAAGAAACCAAATCAAAATCAGCCATTGTTGATGGGAGCACCAAAAAATGATGCCCTTAGACCTATGCCAAAGAAACCAAATCAAAATCAGCCATTGTTGATGAGAGCACCAAAAAATGATGCCCTTAGACCTATGCCAAAGAAACCAAATCAAAATCAGCCATTGTTGATGGGAGCACCAAAAAATGATGCCCTTAGACCTATGCCAAAGAAACCAAATCAAAATCAGCCATTGTTGATGGGAGCACCAAAAAATGATGTCCTTAGACCTATGCCAAAGAAACCAAATCAAAATCAGCCATTGTTGATGGGAGCACCAAAAAATGATGCCCTTAGACCTATGCCAAAGAAACCAAATCAAAATCAGCTATTGTTGATGGGAGCACCAAAAAATGATGTCCTTAGACCTATGCCAAAGAAACCAAATCAAAATCAGCCATTGTTGATGGGAGCACCAAAAAATGATGTCCTTAGACCTATGCCAAAGAAACCAAATCAAAATCAGCCATTGTTGATGGGAGCACCAAAAAATGATGTCCTTAGACTCTGGATCACTGAAGAAACAAAGTCACGTTTTAGCCAACTCTGTCTTAGACAACATGTAAGTGTTTTAAGTTTTCTATTCAATATTCCATCAGTGTTCTAGTGTTCCGCTAGGCCTGAATAGATGTTCCACAATGTACTGGCATAATAAACTAGTAGACCACCACCTGAATTAATCTCTCTAAAAAAAACATTAAGCCAAGTGTTCAGCTAAATTCTCAAAATGTGCAATGTGTCCGTTAAGGAAAAAAGTTTGTGAAACACTGAAACATTCTATCCAGGCTGAAAAGTCCAAACGAACTTTATTACTTTGACAGTTTATTCTATGTTATACGTATATTAACATCTATATTTGGACAGAAGGAGTTCAGTTTTTCATCTGGTCATTAAACTGTGGTTGAGTGATCGAGTGATTGAGTCTATCTAACGTTGTTGTTGAGTTCATCGGGATATTTACTTTGAAGAGAGTCTGAGCCAATAGTAGGAATGAAAAACCCAAAACCTAAACAAGAAAACTACACTACTTAGAATCTATAAAATACACAGAAAAGAAAAAAGGGAAATGAATATATATCAAATAAATTGTCTGCCTGTCGTATAGTAGGTACATCACGATGATCCAAGGTATAAACCCTGCCCTCTGCCATCCAATGCCGGAGGTTTGCGCTAGGACGAATCATCTTTAATTTTGAAGGATCATGCAAAATGTCTGACTGAAGCAAACTTAAATAATTCAAAATAATGGTACATTTCTTCTTTCAGACCATGCGATTTATTGGGCTGATGATGTAAAGGTCATCTGTTTCTGTGGCCCACGGTTAACGAGGGCGTCATGTGGCCAGCAAAACGACCAACTGCCTTTACCTTTCCCCAACTATTGTCAGGTACCCATTACAGCTGGGTTGACTCAAGGGCGCCCTAAATATCTCGAAATTTAAAATACCAGACTTCACCAGGATTCGAACCTGGAACATTCCAGTTCGGAAGCCAAGCGCCTAAAATGATGGTCCTTAATCATAGTATCTTTACTCTTACCTAAATGTCAATCTATTAAAACTGTTCTAGTTACCTAATATCGAATTTTTAAGACGAATGGATCAAGTTTCTGAAAACAAATCAGAACTGATTTGATGTTTTGTTCTTTTGAAATTAAATTCTCCTCTCCATTCACAACGTGGTATAATCGTGCGTCTTTGGTAATTGTGTTTCTCGTGGCTGGATCGAGTGCATCCAGAACTGAAGCCATCAACTAATGGAGAAAAGTTTGGAACACAAAGTTGAAGTTTTTTTTATGGCTTTAAATATTGACGTCATTGACGATACTAACATAACAAATGCTACGAAATAAGAAAGAAAGAAAGAAAATGAGAACAAGGTAATAAATAGCAAAAAATGAAAAAAAAAAATCTTAAAAAAAAACAAAAACAATAATTTCTAATTTAAAAAAAAAAAAGATTCATATCTTGTCTATGTCAATGAGTATTTTTTGCAAAGTTTCAACTTGATCTGAGAATGGATGTGGGAGAAATAACGTGTACAAACTTTCTATCAGACAGACGGACAGACTGACAGAGTGACAGACAGAGTGTAAAAATAGAAAGAAAGAAAATGAAAGTAAAAAGAGAAAAAAAGAGAGTAAAAAAAAAAAGAGACTGCCGATGAACATTGTGTTCAGTCATCTTACACCCATTATATATCGAACAAATTTGTTAGTTAAATACAGAAGCTATAATGTCTTGTATGCCCCATGAGATTAAGCAGTGACATTTCTAAATACTTAAGTTTACGTTTGTATACATATTGAGAGTTTATTTGTAGGAATCAACGTACATGGTGGGGAGGGGGTTGGACCGAGACCATTGGTAACAGAAATCCTTAACACTGACCTGCAATCTCACAACCTGTGGGAGGCCTAGACCAATAGCTCGTTGCCAAGTCACAGGTCAGGTACGGGGGGGGGGGAAAGGTCCCCATTAATTAAAATCTTTATATAGCGAAAAGGGAGCTAAACTTTGCTATCTTGAGATAAATGGCAGTAATTAGCGGTAGTTTCTCCTTAGATATTTTTTTTTTAAGTATTCTTTTTTTTTTTTGCTTGCTCTCTGTTTTATTTTCTTTGATTCTTTAGCTCTAAATCTCTCTAGATTTCTCTCTCTCTCTCTCTCTCTCTCTCTCTCTCTCTCTCTCTCTGTCGTTCTCTCTCCCTCGCGTGCTTGCTCTTTCTCCCTTGAGTTCCTCTCTAGCTCTTACTGTAGTTAATAAGACACAAACTTACATCTCCACCTGTTGGATTTTTTTTCTCCAGTTTTTTAAATCTAAAGACATTTCTAGTTCTTTGTCGTCATTAAGTCCAACAGATATTTTCCTTTTTGCTATCATTTGTAGAGTCTCTGACAAGAATATATCAAAAACAAAATAAAACCCAACATCAACTGATTATTATAAGTTTCTTAAATACAAAATAAAAAAAAAGAATCTATGAGCTTATTAATGTTTGTTTTGTCATTTTACAATTTTGAATGTAACAAACGAGTCGTAATGAGTAACCTGTTTTATTTTTCCATTAAAAAAAAACAAACTTTTATTTATTTATCACATGTATATCTAGACTAAATTCATTAAAAACCTTTAAAAAAAAACACTACAAGTTAGAGATTGACACATGATATACGCCATAGTTCTGAAAGTTCTTTATTCCAGAATCCAGATGTGTGTCTCTGTTATCCTTTTTGGATAAAGCACTACCTTTATTTTGTAATCACTTTAAAGAGTGGATAGTGACCACGTTTCTATAACAAGAATGAGACTTTTAAAAGTACAAGACAGCAAGCTCTTAATTTAGTAAACTGCTGAAATAGCTGTCGTTAAACAATGGACCTCATTTATCAATCGTAAATAAACAGCATTGAGTCGCGTGTTTCCCTATCTATTCTATACGAAATTCGATCTAATTTTAATCATCAATTGTTATCATGTGACTGATTGTTTTTTTGTTGTTTTATTAATATTATCACCTGACAGTTCGTTTTGATGATGAATGAGGTCCATTGCCACTAGAAAGGCTTTCTATTTATAGAGACTCAGATCAAATTATGTTTAAATGGCTTCATACATTCATAAATACGGTAAAAGCTAAAGGTCGAAAGATGAACATCAGCTCGACATTAAGAGAGATCACTCTGTTTTATTTAGCGATAGTCGTGACTACTTTCCTATTTGACCTAGAGACGGGGGTCAGGGTCAAGTACAATGAGCCCAGAGCGCTATGGTATGTGGGAGAAGGCCATTTTCAAAAAGTTGCCAAGTCTGAAATTAAACTCGAGGTCTCGAGCCTCCACCATGGAACTGTTAATATCTTTAATTGATTCTAAAAGTTGGTTTTACCATTTAGTTACAAGTCTTAAACTTTTGCAATCATTTACATTTACATTACATTTATATTTACATTTATAGTTACTTTTATATTTACATTTATATTTACTTTTACTTTTATATTTACATTCTTAGTTACTTTTATATTTACATTTATATTTACTTTTACTTTTATATTTACATTCTTAGTTACTTTTATATTTACATTTATATTTACTTTTATATTTACATTTATATTTACATTTATATTTACATTTATAGTTACTTTTATATTTATATTTATATTTACATTTATATTTTCTTTTTTTACTTACATTTATATTTACATTTATATTCACATTTATATTTACTTTTATATTTAAATTTATATTTACATTTACAGCTTGATTGCTCCTACTCACTGAAGTTTCTATACGTACCTCGGTCGGCGCAGTCCCTTATTTTGGTCACATTCGATTCACTATTTCACTTATTAAAAATCGGGTCCCTGGTGATGACTTGTATATGTTTAATATGTATCAAAGAAAGACCTTGAAGACAAACACGGAATACGGAAAGAAAACTAACATAAGACTGCCAGTAGTCAACGGCTTTGTCTGCATGAGGTGGGGGAAAATATGCAGGACGCAATCGGGTTTGCATAGTCATGTGTAACACTGTACTTTAATTTTTGCCATAATCATTTATTTGTTTCTGCTCGTGTCATCACATTTAAATTTGGAGAGAGCAACATACAATTGTCCATGACTGAAAACAGGTTTTGGAAGGTGCAGGCATATCTTATTGAACGTTTGGCCTTGTGCTTTATTAATTGTCATGGCAAAGGCTAATCTAGCAGGGAATCGTCTGTGCGTAAAGGTAAAAGGCAAACTTGAATCTGATGGAGTCAGGGATATCCGGGAAATAAGGACAGTTTGTTAGGTAACAGCTGCGATAGTTTTACACCCCAGTACGTTGCGGTGAATGCAACCGCTAAATAGCAGGGATATGGAGAGACGTTGACCCTGATTGTAAACTCGAGGAGGGTCATGCGGACGTTCTCGGAAATAAATAGTGATAGTAGCGGGGAGTATTTGAGACATCGACACAGTTTCAGCCTCGCCACGATAAACGCGGAAGTATTTATGTAGGCAGCGTATTGTCGAGCAGAGTGTCTGACTGTGCTTCCGTGAGTAAGAACAACAAACAGGGCGTCGCCATATTTATCCCAATGTTCGCAAACTACATTGAAAGACCTGTTGATTCCACGAACTATATGTGAAGCGGTGGCCATGGTTAAGAAACAAATGATAATACGAAGGGGCAAAATTAAAAACAAAGCTACAGAAATATTATGCATCTATTTTATTGATACCAGATATTGACGTGTGTAAAAAATACACACATAAATGTAGTCAATCATGGAGCCGTGCTCTCTGCCGCCTAGATAGTTACGCAGAGTAACTCTTTTTCTATTTGCAGAAATAAAAGAGTTATCTTTCCATGACTTTATATTGGTGTCAGGCATGGATGGGCCATGAAGAGAATGGACCTCATTCACCAATCGTAAACAAACAACATTTTGTCACGTGATCTTATTGATAAAACAACGAAAAAAAACTGTCACGTGACAACCATCATGAATTAAACATGAGATCGTAAAATTATCTAGAAGAGATAGATCACCACGTGGCTAAATGTTGTTTGTTTACGATTGGTGAATGAGGTCCATTATATTTTTAAATTATAAAGATGTTTAAACACATACCAAATTGACAATTTAAACTTGTCGCCATCTGAAATATAATAATATATTACTCTTAGCGTATTTGTGTAAATCAAATAGACAGGGCCGGATTTAGACTTGATAGAGCCCTAAACTATTATAGATATAAGGCACCTTGCAAAGGCAATGTTTCCTATGCTTTTTCTTCTGATTGAATTTTGTTTTTGTTTTTTTTGGGGGGGGGGGGGGCAAGCAGGTGGGGGGCTCTAAGCTAAAGGTTATGTTGCCTCTAGGTAAATCCTGCACTGCAAAGAGCTGTAACATTGATAAAATGTGTATGGTTCATTTTCACAGAGTTTATATGAAAAATACGATTCCTTTTTTTTTCTTATCCTGGGTATTTTATTAATGTTTGGTTCTTATTTAAAGGTGTTAATTTGAAGAAATTTTTTTTTTTACTGAGCCCAATTGTATTCGCTGGCATATAAGTTTTCTGCTGCAGCCATTGCAGGAATGAACTGTAACCATTCAAAACAAAAGGAAAGATCACTCCAATAAAACAACTTAAAAGAGTTACGTGTATTAACAGTATAATAGAAACTATCATTACTAAAAAGTAAATATCAGATACATAAACGCAGAACAATAAAATAAAATGCTAATATTAGTTTGGTATCAATTTAGTAATTCATCACTTTTGTTTATTTTATCTTATAAGAAATCCTATTTATTTTACAATACTTGAATTGATACCATGGTACGAAATGGCTCAATAATCTATACTAATATAAGGCAAAGCCCTGACTCACTGACTCACTGACTCATCACTAATTCTGCAACTTCCCGTGTAGGTACAAGGGTGAAATTTGGCAGGCGCATTCCCTACAGCTTACTTACAAAAGTGCAGCAGGTTTCGTTTCCCAATCGTACGGCCACATCAGACTAGAAAAAGTACACAATCCACCACAGACGACTCCGTTAGCCTTCTTTGATCTTTGCAAACATGATGACTTTGCAAAGGAGCTTTATTATCACGAAGTTCCATCTTATTATGTGTGGACAAGAAACATGTTTCGTCGGAAGAAGCAGGGGAAGGCTGTGCCAGGACATTCGGGGGTGAAGAAAGATAATGTGCTTGGAAGGGTCTACACTGTGCACCCGAACAACTCTGAATGTTACCACCTTCGATTGCTGCTCTACAAAATCATAGGTCCCAACTCTTTCGAATCTCTCAGAACAGTTGACGGTGTTGTCCATCCAACCTACAAGTCGGCCTGCAGGGCACTTGGTTTGTTACAGGACGATGTCAACTGGGACGAGACTCTCCAGGAAGCTGCTCTGTCTCGCTCACCTCAAAAGATCCGTGAACTGTTCGCTGTAATGCTGGTCTTCTGCCAAATGGAGAACCCCTTAAATCTCTGGGAAAAACATAGAGACAGCATGGCAGAAGATGTTAGGAGACAGACTGAAAGAGATCATGGAGGAACAGAAGTCCAACAGTGGTTGCCTATGATCTACAACAAGTGTCTTCAGTTGCTTGAGAACTACGTCATTGCTATCGAAGGTCTCTCTGTCGATCATTACGGGCTGCCTTCACCTTCGAGAGAACTGGCAGAGGTTACGTCGAATCCCGAGTACTTGAGGGAAACCTCTTACGACACCTCGGAGTTGGCCAATGTAGTCTCAAACAACGAGTCTTTGCTGAATGGTGACCAAAAGAGAGTTTACGAGCAAGTCATGAGGAGCGTTGTCTCGGGCACTGGCACGGTGTTTTTTCTTGATGCTCCAGGAGGAACTGGCAAGACATTCCTCATAAACCTTCTGCTTGCGAAAGTCCGAGCGGAAGGTGACATTGATGTAGCTGTGGCTTCTTCTGGCATTGCAGCAACTCTTCTTCAGGGTGGGAGAACTGCTCATTCAGCTTTCAAGCTACCTCTCAACCTCAGCCACACCACTGATTCGCCCTCCACGTGAAACATATCAAAGCAGAGCAACATGGCTGAAGTGCTAAGACAGTGCAAGCTGATTGTCTGGGATGAGTCCACCATGGCACACAGAGGGTTTGTCGAGGCTTTGGATAGGACCCTCCAAGACATCCGAAACACCACCACACGTATGGGAGGCTTGACAGTGTTGCTGGCTGGAGACTTTCGGCAAACCCTACCAGTCGTGCCCAGAGGAACATGCGCCGACGAAGTGAAAGCCTGTCTGAAGTTTTCGTACATGTGGCGTCAAATCACTGTCGTCACTTTAAGAATAAACATGAGGGTTCATCTGAATGGCGACACAAGAGCCGGAGAGTTCTCTGATCTTCTGATGAGTATTGGTGATGGCAGCTTCAGTCAAGAAAATTCTAAAATAGCAATTCCCTCAAATCTCTGTCTCCTGGTGAAGACCTTGCAAAACCTTCGTTACAATGTTTATCCCAATCTAAGAACTCTCCAGCATATAGATGTGTCATGGTTGAGGGAGAGAGCTATCCTAACACCACGAAACGACATGACCACGGCCATAAACCACGTTTTACTCCAAGAACTCCCCTCACAATCTAAAACATACCAGTCTGTGGATTCAGTTGTGGAAATGGAAGACGCGGTGCACTAACCGGTAGAGTTTCTCAACTCTCTGAATCCTCCAGGCACTCCTGAGCATCGTCTCATTTTGAAGGTTGGGGCACCGATAATGTTGCTGAGGAACTTGCAGCCACCTAAACTGTGCAACGGCACCAGACTTCAAGTCACGTCTCTGCAGAAGAACCTCATTGAGGCAACTATTTTCACTGGCAGTGGCTCAGGAGAGACAGTTTTGATTCCTCGCATCCCCGTCATCCCCTCTGACCTCCCATTTCAATTCAAACGCCTCCAATTCCCAGTAAGGCTCTGCTTCGCCATGACAATCAACAAGTCTCAGGGACAGACACTACAAAAGGTTGGCATTGACTTGAGACAGGACTGCTTCTCACATGGGCAACTGTACGTCGCATGCTCAAGAGTAAGCTCAACGCAGGGATTGGTCATACTGCAGCCGGAGGGCCGAACTGACAACGTGGTGTACAAAGAGATCCTCAACAAATAACTGTGTATTGGTACATGTATGTTTCTTCTCTATTTCAAAAGGTTTACTTTTCTTCTTAGTAATGAAATATTTAAGGCAGTACATATGACACATTATTTTTACTTATCGGACTAACATTGCAAAAAGCCACACAAAAACTGCGTTGTTCCGGTTATTCCAAAAATACATGCGCTACATTCCCTGCGGTAACACTCCTGGCACAAATGAGAATGTTTTGTTGTTACATGTAGGCCTATTAATTAAAGCAAATTTGAAATGTTAATGCAATAATCCTCCCGCTGCAAAGCGCGGGTATTTTGCTAGTGTAACATATTGATAAGGCATTGTCTTAGTTTCTCAAACACAAAGCTTCCTTGACAACGAAAAGACTTACAGTTAGAAGGTATTCAATAAAACTAAACTCTAACATATTTTAAAACAAAATGATATGCATTTTAAATATCACTGTATCTTTTTTTAAGTATCCTTACATTATCTCTAAGAAGTTAAAACTTAATTAAGCAAAATAAAACTACCTACTGTAACAGGACTTTCAACAAAAGTCTATTGACTAGGGGAAAAAGCAATGAATCGTTCTAGAGTTCTTTATTTTTAACGTACTCTCTAATTTCGGAAATTTCCTAAAAGAACAACGTAAGCCTCGTAAGGGAATTTTTTTTTGTTCTGACGTGCGTATTAATGAGAAGAGGAAATTATAACGTTTCTTTAAAAAGCAGAAACTGTAAATTCCCTTTCAGACCTTGCGATCTATAAGGCAGATGATGTTTCTGTGGCCCATTTTAGCGAGGGTGTCATGTGGCCAGCACAACGACAAACTGCCTTTACTTTTCCCGAACTAATGTCAAGCACCCATTTAGAGCTGGGTGGACTCAGAGGTGCCCAAATATCCCGAAATTAAAAATGCCAGTCTTCACCAGGATTCGAACTCGTAAACCCCAATTTCAGAAACCAATCACTTTACCAATTAGCCAAACCGCTTATACTTTTACTTTATGCATGATATCAAAATGTATGCCGCGAAATTCATAATTAATCTTTTTTTACTGAAGTACTTTCAAACAAAATACTGATATAGGATTACTATCTACTTACGGGAGTACTTGATACTTTATATAAATATAATAAACAAAAACTCACCTATTTTGTGGAAGATTAATCGGCAGTTTGGCTTTTTGAAGACCTAGACAAGTGTTTCCCAAAGTTTGTCTATAACAGAACACTTTGAGAATTCTGAGTATCTAGGTAACACTTTGCTTATTGTTTTAGAAACCGAAGGGTCTGGGGTTTGAATCTCGGTGAAAACTGAATTTTTTAATTTCGGGATTTTTCTGATGCTCTGAGTCAACCCAACTCTAATTGATACCTGACATCGATTTGTGAAAGTAAAGGCTGCTGTTCTTTGTACATGACACCCACGTTAACCGTTGACCATAGAAGATGACCTTTCCAACCCTATAGATCTCAAGTTCTGAAAGGGGTACTTTACTTTACTTTCTTAATTACTGTACTTTTCTTAATTACTGTACTTTTCTTAATTACTGTACTTTTCTTAATTACTGTACTTTTCTTAATTACTGTACTTTTCTTAATTACTGTACTTTTCTTAATTACTGTACTTTTCTTAATTACTGTACTTTTCTTATTTACTGTAGACTACTTCATATATGAAACAATGTGTTTCCTTTTTCCATTGAATAGAATTATTGTACACAGTTTAGTATTTCTTTCAAATGCAACGTCTGCTCCGTCTCATGAACATGTGCACGTTTGATTCTAAAAATAGCTAGATTGTTAATAGTCTTAAAACAAGATTATACAAGAACTTGGTGTGAATCTTAAGTTCTATGTGATATGAATTGTGTTCATGCATTAAAATGCTACATGAAAAACGGGTCACTCGGCCCACAGATGTAATCCTACAGCAGGGGGGTGGGAGTGATACAGTTTCAAATGTACATCCTACCATTAAACGCTAAGCCTCTGCTTAAATAAAAATTTAAACTCTCTAACCTGACTTTTTCACGAGATGTCAATCCTCTCCCCACCCCGCTCTCTCTCTCTCTCTCTCTCTCTCTCTCGTTTTAGACGTGATTGATTGTCCGCTTCCGTTGCGAGTGAAATTTAATTAAATAGCCCATTCATATTTTAACGTGAGCTGTAAACTTTCAATAAGTTTAAATATCCCATTAATTGAAAAAGAAATAGGTTAGAATGACCTGTTACAGTACACTCCTAGCCTTTTAAGCCCCGTTTTCTATAAACGTGCAGTCCTCCCCACACTCATTATCTGTTGCCCCTGCACTTCCGTGAACCCTGCTCGCTGGCACCTGGTTTATGGTTAAAGTCATCTTTCTTCACTCGTAAATGTCCACCTTTTTTTATTATTAATTAATTGTTAATTGTTCTTTCTTGGACTGAGTTCAGGTTTTGCGAATAACACTCACACCTGCGCATTCACGCAACGATGTTTTCTTCTCTTCCAATGAAACAGACTCTAGCTGTGTACTCCAGAAAAGTCGAGAGAGTTTTAAAAAATCAGAAAGTGCATAGACAAACGACTTATCACATCTCATCTTTCTTCTAGAATTGAAAGAAATGTAAACTATCGCAGCTTTAACATGTCGACACTAAAACTGTTTCCTTATTTTACTTATCAGTAAGAAATTAAATGATTGGGGAAGGGATGAGAACGGAAAGAGATGAACACTTTTGTATATGTGACATTTTACCATTTGTAATCTTTGAAGATAAATGCTTTTATGGTTAAGACAGATTTTTTTTTTGATACTTTATTTTATACAATATATAGTTTGTACTGAATAGAAAATATACAGGTTGTTCTACGAAAACGATTACTGCAAAATTTTAATTGTATGGTCAAGAAGAAAAAATCTTACATTTTGTTAAGGACCGAATTTCAAGAATTACTTCACCTTCACCTATCCCTTAGTCGGCTGGGCCGTTGGGGCACCACGTAAGATTTGTCGACCGACTTTCTCCATTCCTCTATGACTTTTGCCTTGGATAGAACCTCTTTCAATGGCAGGCCCGTCCATTCTTTGATGTTGTCTTCTCATTACTTCCCCTGTCTGCCTGAATATAGAGAAACTATTTATAGACATTTTTCACATTTAAAACAAGCAAAAATATTTTTGCGTGATGCAATTCTAATTTTTTTTTCTGCTAGTCCATGATCAATGTTCAACAATTTTGTACACGCAGCATCTCAAATTATCTTATATAATACAGACGTTACTACAAAAGAGAAGATGATTACGTCCTACGCGTCACGCATTTAGTCATGCATATTAACCAATGACTTAAATTCGGCCAAGTCACTGGTTTTACTGGCTGACTCAGGCAACCCATTCCATGCTCTAATAGCACTAGGGAAGAAGGAGTATGCAAAGTGATAATAAACGTTTAACTCTTTGTCTATGCTCATTATGTGTTCATCTAATAGAGGAGATTTCATACGTGGTGGAAAACTATTTTTTTTTAAAAAGGGTAGCTTTTTGGTGTATCCGGTGTGCAAAATAAAAGAAGTGTTGTAAAGCTAGGTGATTTTTAAAAGACATCTGATCATTTTTATGCATATTTTAGTTAAGCAAAGCCACTTTTTGTTTGAGCTTCTGTTTGGAGTACAAAATAATGTTAATTTTTAGTTTACAAACAAATGAACAACTAGCTAACTGTAAAAATAGGAAAGCTTATGACCGAGCATTAAGACTTTGTTAAAATTACTGCTCAATTCTTATTTTTAAGTTGGCAACAGTGACTTTCTATTTATTTTCCTTGACAGTATTTAATTATTCGTGAAAATCCCCAATACATCGAGACCATCTATAATTCTCTTCTTTGCTCAAGAGTTTGGACGAGAAGAAGAAGTTAAGGAAAGATCAATATCATATCTCTGCGGATAGTCACCCGAGATGAAATGCAATGTGACGTGGCAACGAGTCATTGGTCTCAACTGCCTATAGGTTGCCACGTTACAAGTCAGTGTTTAGGCCTTCTTTGCTGATTGGTCTCGAATACATCACCAAATTTCTCATTGTGTAAATTCAATCTAGTGACAACGTGAGCAGTGCGAGGGATTTCTTTCTTCCGCTAGTTTTCTTTTTTTTTCCTACCCTTTTGCAGGCCTTCGTATCTAGGTCAAGGTTATAGGGAATTATGGGTCTGCTTCTTTTTTTTAAACACGTGTTCATGTGTCTACTGCAAATGCACGTGCATCTAACATGCATGGCCTTGAGACCCCTGTCTAGCCCACAGTGTACAAAGACAGAAAAGATCCTTTTTTAAAAAAGTGCATCGAGTTTTTTGTTTGTTTATTTCTTAAATATTGTTTGGTGTAAATTAAACTTTAAAAAAAAAAAAAGGTTTCCTAAAGACCCTCCCACCAGAATCCTCCAAAATCAGTTTTATCTCAGCTTCAAAGGCTGGATCTAGGATAGAGCCCCTGAGCTTAATGATTACAAAATGTATTATTTACCAACATTAATTATATAAATGGCTTATTATTTTTTTTTTATTAATTCATGTTTTTTTAAGAACAGCAAATAATTGATGCAGTTTGCACTTGATCCGAAAATGGGAAGCGGGAGAGAAAAAAAAACAGCGTGTTACATATGTGTACCAGTCAGAGTGCATTGATATAAGCCTTGTATATATATATATATATATATATATATATATATATATATATATATATATATATATATATATATGTATATATATATATATATAGCTTTTATATAGCGCTACTTTCATGCTTATAGCATGCTCAGGTCACTTTTGGTCCAATCTTATTTGTGGACCAGTGGGGGGGGGGTATCCAGGAGTTGGTTTTCCGTGCTGCCTTTAGGCGCTCAGTAAACACAACTCTGCCCAAGTCGGGCGTCGAACCTCGAGCCCCCTTCTACGTAGCCAAGCCAAGCCAAGTTCAAGCGCACTTGGCCTCTAGACCACGACCTCTCTTGTAAAAAGAAGACTGGCTGACAAAAAGATGTTAAGGTCATCCGTTTCTTTGGCCAACGGTTAACGAGCAGATATGATGTGGCCAGCACAACGACCAACCGCCTTTACTTTTTCCAACTAGTAAGTCATGTATCCATTAGAGTTGGGTGGACTCAGGAGGCGACCTAAGAAATCCTGAAATTCAAAATCCCAGTCTTTACCGAGTTTCGAACCCAAGAGCTCAAGTTTTGAGGCCAAGTGCCTAACCACTCAGATACAGCGCCCACCAAGACACATGTAGGCTGTCTCATTTTGGTCTGTAGAGTTATCTTATCGTATATAATACAGACGTTAATTAAAAGAAAAGAAGATGAATAAGTCCTATGCGTATTCCTAGGTCAATCTAGTCATGCATGTTAATAAATGACATAAATTCTGCCAAGTCTTTGGTTTTCTTGGCTGACTCAACCCATTTATATTTTGTAATAGCACTGGGTAAGAGGGAGCTTATGTACATACCTGTCTTAGCATATGGAACAAGGAATATGCATCTGTGTCTTTTATGAGTATTTTACTAGTTGTTTTTTATAACATTATGGTTTAATGTTTAAAATAAAATATCTACTTTACTGTTAAATCTTATATATAAATATATAACGGAGCTTCTCTGTTCCGATGATTGCGCCCTGCTAGCTCACAATTAACATGATCGCGGTAAACGAATTTGCATACGCTGCCGCCTCTTTCGGTTTATCTTTAAAACTCGGGAAAACAGAAGTCATGTTCCAGATGTCGCCCAATAAAACATACTCAGCCCGAAAATCACCGTAAACGGACAGCCCCTTAACTTGGTAGACCACTTCACAAATCTAGGTAGTATAGCGTCAAATGACAGCACACTTTCAAGGGAAGTTGATAACCGTCTGCCAGGGCCAATAGCGCTTTTGGACGCCTTCAGACGAGAGTTTATCGGAACAAATCGCTCCACCTGCATACAAAAATCAATGTCTACCAGGCGGTGGTTCTCTTATGGTCCGACAGTTATGCTGAGCAGGGCAATATCTCGTATGGGAGACGAACGTATGCCAAAGGCAGTGTTTTTTTGGTGAGCTGAAAGGTGGTCGACGTAAATAAGGCGCCCCACGGAAACGCTTCAAAGACCAGCTTAGGCGTCGACTTTCCTTGGCTGACATAGAAGAGAGCACCTGGTTGCATGCGGCCTCAAAAGGAGCTGGAAGTCACTCACAAAGGCCTCAGGATACACACTTGAGGCCACAAGAAAATTCGCTGCCGATGACAAACGCAGACGGCGAAAGAAAATCTAAATCGACCAACTGTGGACAATGGTTATGCTTGCCATGAAAGTGGCAAAATATGTAGGTCACAGCTGGGGCTGCGCAGCCACGGGCTTAAATATATATATATATATATATATATATATATATATATATATATATATATATATATATATATATATATATATATATATATATATATATATATATATATTATATAAGGCTTGTCTTCGAGTCAGAAGATCTGTGAGGAATGCAGTATTTACCGTGGCTGTGCCTCACCCAGGGCAAGCATAACCATTGTCCGCAGGTGGTCGATTTAGATTATATGTATGTGTGTGTGTGAATAAAAGTGATATGTGTAAATTCTACTCATGTATTACCTTCAGGTAAGTTGGATTGATGTCATCATGTGATTAATGTCATGTGATTGATGTCATGTGATTGATGTCATGTGATTGATGTCGTGTGATTGATGTCATGTGATTGATGTCATGTGATTGATGTCATGTGATTGATGTCATGTGATTGAACAGTTCATCACGTCTACGAGTAGTTCCCAGTGCCTGTATGTGTTGTTAGCCCAATCTCAGGCCTGTCCAGCTGTACGGTAGGAATGACATGCCCGCGAATAATACACCTACAAGCATCCGATCAAATAAATGTCATGATAATCATTATATCAGTGACACAATAATTGCATGAGATATTCACTATTCTCAGCTGTTTATGCGACGTATCGGATTTTGCGTTTGACTCAGCCATTTCTTTAATGTGTTTTACAGGTTTCTAACTTAAATACGAATCAGCCCACTGAGACTAAAAGCCCGCATACGTAAGTTTCACAAGCTTCTATTTTTTACGAAGCTTATATCAAGTCATTCTGCCTGTCTGTCTGGTAAAAAGTTTGTACACGTTGTTTCTCCCACAAATCAATCTCAGATCAAGATGAAATTATGCACAATGATTTCTTTGACAAGCCAACACGAGAATTATAAAATAAAATAATAACCTAATAGCTATTGGTAATGAATTGTTTTGTTCGGTATCTCGAACTTCTTCTTCGTTCTAATTGCGCAGTGGTTTCCAAACCAGGGAGCTCTCTTTATAGTTTTCTTTCTATTGGGGTGTTATGGGGCCAGTTTCTTGTACGGGCCTCTTGGTAAAGAGAGCAGTTTTTGGAGGACATGGTCAGCAGTCTCTGGTGACACTCCACATTGGCAGATTTCACTGGCTTCAATTTTGAGCTTCCGGTGCATATGTGTTTCATTCTCGAACAAGGGAAAGAAATTTTACTTGACGGATAATGTGATATAAGTTGAATTAGTCCCCTTAACTGTTTGTATAAAGAAAAATATTCATAAGCAGCTTCCTGGCAAGTGTCTACCATATTTGCTCAAAGAGGCCTTAGCCCTCGATTTTGACTTCAAGACGCTCAATTTTATTTAATAAAAATACATTTTAAAAAGCGATCACTCAGATACCCCCTACTTTCTTGCCCCTTCCCCTTTCCAACTGGTCTAGACATAGTTTTATAGCATATTGAGAAAGCTAAAAGCATGAAATTGCACTAAACAAAAACAATTGGTAAAAATAATTATAATCGCAGATTTATTATTCCTGAACTAAATCTATTACACATTTAATTACATGACTGATCTAAACTAATTTATACAACTACATTTAATTTATAAATGTTTATTTCGTGGTTGCATTGGAACGTTGTTATGATGATTGATAACAATAGCGTCTGTCAAACAGATGTGTGGTTTAATAGTTTCATAAGTCTGTTTTGGGTCTGAACACATAAATTGCAAAGATGTAGCCTAGTTTGTTTTTTCTTTATTCTCAGCGTCTTGCGGTGTCTGGTCTGACATGAGTCTCGTGTCAAACAAAATGGAGGCCAAGAAAGTCTGTTACAAGAGTAGAAAGATGAACAAAGGGGCGGGTTAGATTTAAAGTGGGAGGAGTTTCGCCAATCAGTGACAGCCCACCTATTACACGAGCAGATGTGTTTCAGGGACATAAATGACAAAATGTGCACAGCACGCAATGTGTGACGTCTGGTAAAGTTAACGAGGATGGGTTGTTGGGTAATGCCTCTGGGTCATTGACTGTTTCATTCTGCGTTTGACTCGGCCATTTCTTTAATGTGTTTTACAGGGCTCTATATATAGCCTTGGTCGGCTGCAAGTCCAGAAGCTAGAGACTCTGAAATAAAAGCTACAGCTATCTGTTGTCCACGTCTCAAACTTCCCTGCCGCTGGGAACAACATTTAGTGTAAAGAGTCGTCTGGGCCTGTGCAAGCCAGTTATCACTTTTAAAGGTTGGAGGAAGCGCAATACACTGTACTCCTTCTTATCTTTGGGCTCGACGACAAGCCTTGTGTCTGTTTATTTATGCATTTTATAAATTGTAAGAATTTTACTTAATTTGCTTCTGTCATTTTTTTTTCAGTTGCAAAGCTTGATTCTAGTCTCAAAATAAAAATGAGTCACATGTTAATGTGAAAAAAAAAAGTCCAATTTTTGCGCCCCCCCCCCTTTCCAAAAAAAAAAACCCCACCTAAGTGGTTTTTTGTTGTTTTTTTTGGATGACGTTTTTTTTGGATGACGTATTTTTTTGTTTGGATGACGTTTTTTTTGGGATGACGTATTTTTTTGGATGACGTATTTTTCTTTTGGATGACGTTTTTTTTGGATGACGTATTTCTTTTTGGATGACGTATTTTTTGGATGACGTATTTTTGTTTTGGATGACGTATTTTTTTGTTTGGATGACGTATATAAACTATCTGTCTCTACCATATTTACGTTTTCCCAAAAGTACCTAATTGTATAGAGAAGTCTAGCTACAGTGGAAGGAGGTGGGAATGGTTGAAGGAAGCCACACTGAGGCCAGTTTTATTCATCAACGCACCTACCTGTTTTATCTAAAACTGTCAACTTGTACTATTATTAAGAAAAGAGTTGCAGCATGTTCATGTATTGTTAAAGAACATGGTTAAATCGGGAATAAAGTTTATGCAAATATCCAATAAGAAGACAAATGGCTATCAGGCTTAGCGACCTGGATTGCTTGTGTATCGACCTCAGTGCATGATTTTAATCAATATGGTGTATCAGTCGAGTCGTCCTTGAATAACATAATACAGCAACCATCAGCAGTGTAATTAACTTTACCATCACCTGCTAGTAATACTTCACTAGCATAAAGACATAAAGAAATTAAAAAAGCATCGTATACCACTCGAACACAGCAACCATCTATATAAGAACATTTTTATGAAAGACGCCATTCCAAGACACACACGATTCTTAAAGATAACCTGCACCCATTAAACCACTCTTTCAACAGATCTGAACGGAGTGGTCGTCTCCTTTCCATTAGGACTAATACAGAAAGATTTATAAACCCCTTCATCCCACTTTCGGTCAGAGTGTTACACGATCATCTGTCGTCATCGAGAAGTACATAGAAGTCTAATTTATAAAGCGCTGGTTGTGAGTGTGTATGTGTTTCGTGTGTGAATGTTGTTCGTATGTGCATCTTTATTGTTATTGTTACAGCAGTTACTCTGAGGTAGTATTTTGTAGTCAAACTGAATTTCCATTTCATTGGACCAATACAAATGATCTTATTTTATAAATGAAATCGTTAAGTCTGACGTCACAGATAAGCTACACTTCCTTATGTAGTGTTTTTGAAGTTGTTTTTGTTTTTGTAATACTGTAAAGATAAAAAGAAACCTGCATGTAAGCAGTGCCGGCCTTACTAATTGCGGGGCCCGATTTAATGGGTGCTTGCTAGTGCCTTATTAATTATTTCATTATATGAGCATTGATTATACAACATGATTAGAAAGCAACTCAAACGCAATAAGCGCCAGAGGCTTAATCAAAGTTATGTTTAATCGAACGATGAACTTAGTATGTTAACCCTTTAAATCCTACATATTTAAGCTTAATCAAAGTTATGTTTAATCGTACGATGCACTAAGTACGTTAACCCTTTAAGTCCTACATCTTTAAAATCCTCTGACAAGATCCATGACTGACAGTGATATGCTAAGTTTAAATTGAGAGGCACCTGCCAGGCGGGGCCCGAGTTAGGAGCAATCGGTCAAATCAGCCTAAGACAGGCACCAGCATGCACAATTTTCTCGGTTTTACAAAGTTGGAGAGTCTATTCAAAAATAGAATTATCTCACCCTGATCAACCTTACCCCTCCCTTTTTCCGTGTAGATCTTTATGGCTTGAAAGAATTTAAACGTTTGGGCCTAACAATGAATAAATGTCTGCTTCCACTTATCATGATATGGAGGGCAATTAGAGTAACGAAACCTGTCCTAATGAGCGCTGCATCTCTCTCTCTGGAGATAAATGTGGAAAGACACATTTCACCCCATCCTCACCTTTCTTTCCCCCACCCCATTGACTAAACTCTCAGGATGCACGCGATTTCGTAGAATTTGATTGGCTAACTCAATTTGGAATACATTAAGAAAAGTTGCAAATCTACTGGTTCCGGCACTAGTGTACAGTGAAGGCAGACGCGCCTTGTTGTGTATAAAAGGAGAGACAGAAAAAGATTTCATGAACTCTACGTCATGCCAGACTTGAAAACATGCACTCTCCTCTGACCTAGTTATGTTTATGAATGGACAAACTGGTGAGTGTTAAATACTTTTACTTTATCTTTCAACTTCACCTGTTAGTCTGCTGGGCCATTGGGGAACCACACAAGATCTGTTGACAATCTTTCTCTATTCCTCTATGGTTTTTTTTTGCTTTGGGTAGAATCTCTTTAAAATTCTTTGAATATCTTCCCATCGTTTCCTCTGTCTGCATCTTCTTTTTTTTCCTGATACTGATCCCTGAAGGAAGGTATTTGATAGACCTGAGGACATTGAAATATGGCCATAGAGTTTTAGTTTGCGTTTTTTTTTTACAGAAGTTAGCAAGTCATAGTGAGGTCTTATCGCCGCACTAATCCTGTTTCTAGTTGATATAATGCAGGCAAAATTTATATATTTTTGATAACAATATATTCAAATGCGTTCCTGTTATATTGTTACCCGAAAATTGCATTTATTCTTATATCAATGATACATTTTTATATAGTATGGGGTAATATTAATGTTATTTTGTTTATCTAATTTGAAACCTTAATTCTCCGTTCTTTCACCAAGCTCGATTTGCGCCCCCTCCCTTTTTACAAATTATTCTGATGGTGCACCTGGATGTTACACCATATGTGAGCGGGAGATTCCCTTTAAATGACCAAACAAGACATCTTGTCACAAATACTAAGTTTATTACTATATGGAGAGCCGCCTGATTTGGAAACCACTGCGCAGTTCATCTCCTATATTGGTCTAGTCATCTCAACGTTCTGGACCAGAGGCTAGATTGACATTCGGCAAAATGCCCGGTGGGCCGGTACCAAAATGGCCTGGTAGGGCCACCGAAAGGGCCCCATGAATGCCACTATGACACGTATGAAATTATTTTATTTTAAAAGTTGTATAACATTCTCTTATAAAAGTGACCCTTTGATCGTCGTGTTAGAACAAATCTTATAATGACTAGACAATGCAATACTAATTTAATCTAACACTTTTTTCCGAAACAATGTAATAGCCAACAACCGCTCCAACATAACAATGAGAATAAGGAAGAAGAAAAAGAACGGAAGTAGTTATTTTTTCTATTACTATAGCTTTTATATAGCGCTACTTTCATGCTTATAGCATGCTCCGAGCGCTTTGGTCCAATCTCATTTGTGGACCGGTGGGGGGAGGGGGTATCTAGGAGTTGGTTTTCCGTGCTGCCTTTAGGCGCTCAGTAAACGCAACTCTGTCCGAGTCGGGTGTCGAACCTATAGCCCCCTTCTAGGTAGCCGAGACAAGCCAAGTTCAAGCATTAGCCTCTCGACCACTCTTCCCATAGTTTAGCTGTATGTCTTCTGTAAAGCTTCTGTATGTAATAGGGCTTTATGACTTCTGCAGTGTAGCCGAACTCTTTGAGAACCCAAAGAACAGTTGTCACTAGCGCAGGCCTCACGCTTATCATTGTGTTCTTTAAGTCCAGGACCTGCACTTATCCGTTTTCATTTGTCCTCGCATAGAGGCGCGATGGCTGAACCGGAGGTCCTGGGTTCGAATCCTGATGAAAACTGAAAATTTAATTTCGGGATCTTCAGGGCGTCTTTGAGTCCTCCCAACTCTAATGGGTACCTGATATTAGTTGGGGAAACGTTGGTCACATGCAGGGCCGGCCTTAGGCCACTGCAAGCTATGTGGCTTCGGTTGGTTAAGCACTTTCATAGGCCCCACGCTAATTCTAGGTGTAATTTATTAAATTAAACCATTATAACTTATATCAGTTTCATGGCTTCCTGACTTTCCAGGAGCACCAGGAAATCTACTGAAATTATTAAAATATCCTGAAAACTCATGAAAATGTCGTTAAAATAGACAAAATGGTCATTTTGGGGCGCATTCAACATGATAAACGTCAATCCTATGCACGATTTAAAAAAAAAAAACGACATTGTCAGCTTTTATTTAATAAAAATGTAACACATGAAACACATTCATTTTCTAACACAAAATGTTAATTTTCACTTATTATCCTTATTCCTACTCAGACTGGGCCGCGCACTATCTAATTCGCATAGGGCCACTGAATTGTTAGAGCCCTGGCCACATGGCACCCTCGTAAACAGTGGGCAATAGAAACAGATGATCTTTAATCTTCTGCACTATAGATTGCAAGGTCTGAATGGTAAACTTTATTTGTCCTAGTGTGCGTTTTTTTCCCAGTTTCTTGTGTTAAAGTGTTTCAGATTTTGTTCGTTTCAGTTACCCCACCCCTCTCAATTACCTCCAACAACAACAAAAAAAAAAGGTTTTGAAACGTTTTAATTGTCACGATATTGTGGTAGATTTGTGTGTGTGTGAGAGAGAGAGAGAGAGAGAGAAAGAGAGAGAGAAGTTCACTAACATGCGGACCATATCAGACGACAAAGGTTTGGGCACTGACATGTTAGATGCATGTCTTGTAGTGCGACTCGACACCCGTGGGTTTAGGGCAGACACAGAACATTGATTAAGCTTTTAGTTGTAGTTTGTAGAGGGAGAAGGTTTGGGCCAGACTCTCCGCAAATTTATTTACTGGCAGGGAAGTGTGTAGTTTCTTATTGAACTGCACACAAAGTGATTGTGAGTACATTACCAAGGTAGTTCGCGATGGTGGCTTTACGATGAGTTTCACCAGAGATGCTGTATCATGTAACCAGTGAATCTTTTGGTCCCATGGTAAGAAAAGATTCATTTGTTGTATTAGTTTTAGTGCTTAGAAAGTTATCAATGCGTTTAATTAGTAACGTCAGCAAGGGATATTTTTGTTAATGTTTTTTTAGAATGACAATCTGTAGAGGGGACAGCCAGTACAGTGATAGCCTGTGCCCATTGTGATTGTCTTTAAACAGCATTTTGACTGATAGTCCAACCGAATGGTGAATAAACAGCATTTTGATGGATAGTCCTACTTATTGACAAATAAACTGCATTTTGACTGATAGTCCAACCGAATGACAAATAAACAGCAGTTTGACTGATAGTCCAACCGAATGACAAATAAACAGCGTTTTGACTGATAGTCCAACCGAATGACAAATAAACAGCATTTTGACAGAAAGTCCCACTTATTGACACATAAACAGTATTTTGACTGATAGTCCAACCGAATGACAAATAAACAGCATTTTGACAGAAAGTCCTACTTATTGACACATAAACAGTATTTTGACTGATAGTTCTACTTAATGACACATAAACAGGATTTTGACGGATAGTCCAACTGAATAACAAATAAACAGCATTTTGACTGATAGTCCAACCAAATGACAAATAAACAGCGTTTTGACTGATAGTCCAACCGAATGACAAATAAACAGCATTTTGACAGAAAGTCCCACTTATTGACACATAAACAGTATTTTGACAGATAGTTCTACTTAATGACAAATAAACAGCATTTTGACTGATAGTCCAACCGAATAACATTAGTTGAAATCTAGTGCAGCCTTGCAATGTCTTATCCAAGATCGTAAGCTAGATAGAGAAGTGAACTTGTTAGTGGAGCATGGCCCCAAGTCTATTCTGTTTGTTTTATGTCTTAGTCTTAGTTTATTAATTAATTATAAATAAATTATTAATTAATACTGCCTATGAACTCTATAGTGTCTCATCCTCTTTGTTAATCATGAGTTATGATTATGATAGTGATAAATGAATTAATGAAACTTTATTGTTTTATCAATACATTTGCATTGAACACTACATACTGATGATCAATGTCCAATATCGATCTCGATAATTAAACATTATTTTTTTTATTAATTGGAGTTAATGTATATTAATGGAATGGGTTGACTGAGCTAGCCAGGAGGGCCAGTGACTTGGCGGAGCTTAGGTCATCGGTTAATATGAATGACTAAATGCATGACGCGTAGGACGTAATCATCTTTTCAAAAGTAACGTCTGTAACATTAAAGACAATGTGTGCAAGCGTTCAATATAATATAATTTAGGCTTAGTAATTTAAGTTAAAGTCCCTTAAGCATTTTGTTAAGATTCATTTCTTTTTTATCTATCTATCTATCTATCTATCTATCTATCTATCTATCTATCTATCTATCTATCTATCTATCTATCTATCTAAAAGATTCCAAAATGTAAGAGCTTTTATAATGTAATTTTACCATATTTTGTGACCAAAGCCTACTGAGTTTAAATGCAGCGGCTACATTATTTGTCTTCTAAAAGTAAACCTGAATAAAATATTCACACCGTTTATTTGTCCTAGAGCACGTAACTGTAGTTTACGTCATGCGCACTAATGCGGTGCAAAGGTCAAATTGACAATTTGTATTAGAGCCCTGAATTAGCAGGCTTGTTTGGTGAATCTTGTTACCCAACTACGGAAGGGAAAGGATTGATAAGGGATTTTTTTTGTTTTTAAAAAGACATGTTTTCTATCAACTCCATCTGGATTCGCCATTGCTGCGATTGGTTAGGGGCCTTTTTGAAGTTCCAATTCTAAGACATTGTAAGATAAGATAAGATAACTTTTTTGATCCAATCAAATGGAAATTCAGTTTGACTAGAATTTTAGGTCCAATAGTTGAATGTCTACTAGGAATAAAACTGAGGCGGTCTTTTGTAGCAATGGTTTAGAGATGCAGGACAATAGGGAAGCGTGGTCGAGAGACTAAGTGCGCTTTAACTTGGCTTGGCTTGGCTACCTATAGAGGGGGCTCTAGGTTCAACACCCGACTCGGGCAGAGTTCTGTTTACTGATCGCCTAACGACAGCACGGTAAACCTCACAGATACCACCTTCCACACACACACACATACACATACTGGTCAACAAATGAGATACAAGCATGAAAGTAGCGCTATATAAATGCTAATGATATATATTTATATATATAGATAGATAGAAAGATAGATAGATAGATAGATAGATAGATAAGAGGAATCGTTTGACGATACATTTCACCTATAGAACAGCTTGGCAAAAATCGACGAGGCAGCACACAGGAGCCAAGCTATAAATATAAGGCAGCACACAGGAGCCAAGCTATAAATAGAAGTCAGCACACAGGAGCCAAGCTATAAATAGAAGGCAGCACACAGGAGCCAAGCTATAAATAGAAGTCAGCACACAGTAGCCAAGCTATAAATAGAAGGCAGCACACAGGAGCCAAGCTATAAATAGAAGGCAGCACACAGAAGCCAAGCTATAAATAGAAGGCAGCACACAGGAGCCAAGCTATAAATAGAAGGCAGCACACAGGAGCCAAGCTATAAATAGAAGGCAGCACACAGGAGCCAAGCTATAAATAGAAGGCAGCACACAGGAGCCAAGCTATAAATAGAAGGCAGCACACAGAAGCCAAGCTATAAATATAAGGCAGCACACAGGAGCCAAGCTATAAATAGAAGGCAGCACACAGGAGCCAAGCTATAAATAGAAGGCAGCACACAGGAGCCAAGCTATAAATAGAAGGCAGCACACAGGAGCCAAGCTATAAATAGAAGGCAGCACACAGGAGCCAAGCTATAAATAGAAGGCAGCACACAGGAGCCAAGCTATAAATAGAAGGCAGCACACAGAAGCCAAGCTATAAATATAAGGCAGCACACAGGAGCCAAGCTATAAATAGAAGGCAGCACACAGAAGCCAAGCTATAAATAGGCCTATTACACGCGTCAGTCCTGTATTGTTTCTCGCTCTCGTCTCCAACACAAGAGAATTGAACTCTATCCTGCTACATCGTTGGAACTTAGTTTTACATCATACAAAACTATCAAAATTTGGAATTTATTTTCACTATTAAAAATAATCATCCACGCCCGAACCCAAGCTGGTGTTGATTCAAAATAATCATACTGTTAGGAAAGAATGCGTTCTAGGAGTAGGTACAACCAAATACTTAAAAGTAAGTCTACAAGAAATCACTTTTTTAGAAGAAAGTTACGTTTATTGTTGTTACTACCTGATATGGCGTGTTTCGGTCGTAAATCGACAATGTATCATCTCATGAATGATGACATAAATGCCTGGGCATTAACTATGGGCAGAACGATTTCGCGCACACATCGGTTCCCCCTCTCTCCACGCAGGTGATATATCCAAAGTATTCCAAATAAACGGCAATTGCCGACACAGTTTGGCATCGGAGGCGTCGCAGTCTCTTCTAGAGTGTAGCATTTAGAAAATAAAGAATAACATTTTAAATTGGAAGGTAAAATGCTTCTTAGACTTTGATTAAATTAAAACTTAAAATCTAAAATGGATTCTAGTTATATTGCTCTTAGTGTTTGCGAAATTCAACCCATCATGGATATAAAATTAAGATAGTTTGTAAACAAAACAACACATTTAGTTTAATATCTTTTTACAGTAACTGTCACGTCTCTACACAAAAACCCTGTCTTCATCGTCTTATCTTATCTTATCTAATACAGACGTTACTTGCCCATGAGGGCAATCTTGCATCAAAGATAGATAAATAAATAGAATAAATAGAAATAGAAATCAATCTATGGTTATCTTACTTGAATAACATTTGCAAGACCTAGAATTTATTTCTGTTTTTTTTTTAGAAAGTTAATCCTCGTCTATCTTTAGGGCAGTCTACTATTCCGTTATTGAAGTAATAAACTGTGATTCGATATGCAACCTGCACACGATTATCTGCTGCCCAACCCATACGACCTTCAGCCTGTTTGTGAGGAAAATATATATCGCCCACATCTCGCTGCAATGGGTTTATTGTACAGGTCTGTGATTGCAATGTGTTGATTGTGCAGGTCTGTGTTTGCAATGGGTTGATTGTACAGGTCTGTGTTTGCAATGGGTTGATTGTACAGGTCTGTATTTGCAATGGATTGATTGTACAGGTTTGTGTCTGCAATGAGTTGATAGTACACGTCTGTGTTTGCAATGGGTTGATTGTACAAGTCTGTGTTTGCAATGGGTTGATTGTACAGGTCTGTGTTTGCAATGGGTTGATTGTACAGGTCTGTGTTTGCAATGAATTGATTGTACAGGTTTGTGTCTGCAATGCGTTGATAGTACACGTCTTTGTTTGCAATGAGTTGATTGTACACGTCTGTGTTTGCAATGGGTTGATTGTACAGGTCTGTGTTTGTTGGGTGCAGTAAACAGCGTGTTCGTTGTAAAAGAATGTAATACTAGAGACATTTGTTGCAAAGGAAGTTATCATTTCATCATTGTCTATCTACTTTCAGACAAAAAATGCCTGGAGTCTTTACTGTTGATAAATGGGCAGTTGAACGTCCAATGTCTATTGAATGCGAACCATTTGGCAAACAATGCCAGTGAAATGGAGACAATTGAAGCCACACCTTTGCTGTGTGCATTCAACTTTTTGACTCATCGCTTTCATCGGGACAGTCTTCTATCAAGTTGCAGATTTTTGTTTTACCTTATGAATGCAGGTGAGTTCATAAATCTGTTGGTTACCTTCCAATGAAATGTATACCTTGCAAACATCATTGCATACAAACCATCTCATACGTACAAACATGTTCGTCTTCACCCATCATTCAAACCGTCACATATGCCAGTTCTTTTTATGTAGATTTAAATTCTTAAGTTTTTTTTTTCTTGAAACTACAACTACTTCTCTTTTAACCCTTTCAATGTTTACTAATTGAAGGCAATGTGCATTTCTAGAATAAACTTCTTTTTTTTAGTCTCCAACGACCGCTCTCTCTCTCTCTCTCTCTCTTTTCTATTTCTCAGTCTCTACTACATCCAAGAGGGGACGCGGTGGCTGAGTGGTTAAGCACTCGGCTTCCGAACCTGAGTTCCTGGGTTCAAATCTCAGTGGAAACTGTGATTTTAAATTCCGGGATTTTTAGGGCGCCCCTGAGTCCACCCAACTCTAATGGGTTCCTGATTTTAGTTGAGGAAAGTTAAGGCAGTTGGCGTTATGCTGGCCACATGACACCCTGCTTGTTAACCGTTGGCCATAGAAACAGATGACCTTAACATTATCTGCTCCACAGATCACAAGGTCTGAAAGGGAAACCTGACTTTTGACACCTATAGATCCCTATATATCCACTAATTAAATTCACTAAAAACACGCCTAAGCCACTTTCATCCTTTTCTACAGTTTCTCTAATTTATATAAGCAGCTTCCTACTGTCCAAGCTAACTATGTCTCACATGAATCCACCTCTGTTTAGTTTCCACTACAAGTTACATCTCTACGTAGCTGAATAAAACAAACAACCAACTACCACAATATCTTCGAGGGTGTCATGTGGCCAGCATAACGACCAACCGCCTTTACTTTTCCCTAACTAATGTCTTGTACCGATTAGAGCTGGGTGGACTCAGAGGCGCCCAAGGATACCGAAATAAAAATCCCAATCTTCACCGGGATTCGACCCTGGGACCCCAGGTTCAGAAGCCAAGAACTTTACCGCTCTGCCACCGCGACTCCAGTGGCTGTGTTTGCAAAGGGTTGATTTTGCAAGTCTGTGTTTGCAATGGGTTGATAGTACACGTCTGTGTTTGCAATGGGTTGATTGTACACGTCTGTGTTTGCAATGGGTTGATTGTACACGTCTGTGTTTGCAATGGGTTGATTGTACACGTCTGTGTTTGCAATGGGTTGATTGTACACGTCTGTGTTTGCAATAGGTTGATTGTACACGTCTGTGTTTGCAATGGGTTGATTGTACAGGTCTGTGTTTGTTGGGTGCAGTAAACAGCGTGTTCGTTGTAAAAGAATGTAATACTAGAGACATTTGTTGCAAAGGAAGTTATCATTTCATCATTGTCTATCTACTTTCAGACAAAAAATGCCTGGAGTCTTTACTGTTGATAAATGGGCAGTTGAACGTCCAATGTCTATTGAATGCGAACCATTTGGCAAACAATGCCAGTGAAATGGAGACAATTGAAGCCACACCTTTGCTGTGTGCATTCAACTTTTTGACTCATCGCTTTCATCGGGACAGTCTTCTATCAAGTTGCAGATTTTTGTTTTACCTTATGAATGCAGGTGAGTTCATAAATCTGTTGGTTACCTTCCAATGAAATGTATACCTTGCAAACATCATTGCATACAAACCATCTCATACGTACAAACATGTTCGTCTTCACCCATCATTCAAACCGTCACATATGCCAGTTCTTTTAATGTAGATTTAAATTCTGAAGTTTTTTTTTTTCTTGAAACTACAACTACTTCTGTTTTAACCCTTTCAATGTTTACTAATTGAAGGCCATGTACATTTCTAGAATAGACTTCTTTTTTTTAGTCTACAACGACCTCTCTCTCTCTATCTCTCTCTCTTCTATTTCTCAGTCTCTACTACATCCAAGAGGGGACGCGGTGGCTGAGTGGTTAAGCACTCGGCTTCCGAACCTGAGTTCCTGGGTTCAAATCTCAGTGGAAACTGTGATTTTAAATTCTGGGATTTTTAGGGCGCCCCTGAGTCCACCCAACTCTAATGGGTTCCTGATTTTAGTTGGGGAAAGTTAAGGCAGTTGGCGTTATGCTGGCCACATGACACCCTGCTTGTTAACCGTTGGCCATAGAAACAGATGACCTTAACATTATCTGCTATACAGATCACAAGGTCTGAAAGGGAAACCTGACTTTTGACACCTATAGATCCCTGTATATCCACTAATTAAATTCACTAGAAACACACCTAAGCCACATTCATCCTTTTCTACGTTTCTCTAATTTACATAAGCAGCTTCCTACTGTCCAAGCTAACTATGTCTCACATGAATCTACCTCTGTTTAGTTTCCACTACAAGTTACATCTCTACGTAGCTGAATAAAACAAACAACTTACTATTCCACAATAATACGCTTCCTTAATTCTCTTGAACATCCTATGTCTCCACAGTCCGACAACGTTACACACGTTATGAAATGATATACATTTTTTGAATATGAGCAATTGAATTTGAGAAAACTGATGCCTTAGGATGATACATTGCAGCTCTGAAATTGAGATTCTACAATGTCATCATCACATTGATCAGATGTTGAAGATGATCTGGCAAGTTGTTTAGTTGTCATGTCACTGATACCCAAGAATAAATCTTGTTCAGTGTTCATTTAGACTTTTTTTTTCAGTCAAATCCTTCAATTGATTTGTATATAAATAATGTGGGAGGAATTTCCCCCCCCCCCAAAAAAAAAAAAGAACCTGTCTTCCATATTAAATTCACTAGTTACATTTAAGAAAGAATACGAGGACAAACTTACTGACCTGTTGTTTAGCAACTCTCCTTTGACCTGGAACTGATGACTAACTATGTAGAGATAATGGTGAATGTATTGTTAAAAAAAAAAAAAGGTTTGAAAGTCTTGTTTCGGGTATTCGAAATCTGAATAAGTTCTGAAGGTGATAAAATGTGCTCCTTTATGGTTGCAGTGATTAGCAGAACTTTGCCAGTTCATTAATTGCTCACGTCTTTTTTTTTTTTTCAAAGAAGGCATAAAAGTAATTCGTCTTTTTTCTTTGCAAGCCATTTGTTTTATCTGAGACATCTCTTGCATAAGTAAATGCTTAAAATGTTATTATTTAATACAATGTCATTTTCCTTTATAAACTCTGCATCTTTTATAATAATCTTGTGTCTGACGAACGTATGCTGTTACAAATTGTATAATATTTCAAAAAGAAATATTCGCTAATGAAAGTTTCAAAACTTGGTTTTACATGTTTTCTTCTCTGATATGTATGTAACTTTCTTTGCTAAACTCACGCTTGTTTTTTTTTCCTCGAAGCATAAAAACATTTGCATCACTCAGCCCATCTTCTGATCATCTAATTGTCTGACTGGAAATTTTAAAAGCTTTTTAATATTGGAAAAAATCCAACGCGATACCTGGGTATTGTTGCATTTAATTTAATTTTGAATTGAAAAGTTAAATGACTCGAAAATTTCACACTCACTAAACATTATCACTAACAATCTTTAAAAGTGGATTGAAGTTAAACTCCCAGTGGATATGAAATTCAACCCAGCACGATTATAAAAATAAGATTCGTTGGTAAAAAAAAAAAAAACACAGTTTCATATCTTGTAGAGCAACTGTCACGTCTCTATATGGAAACCATTCGTCTTCTCTTCTGGGGCAGTCTTGCCGTCGCTGATAGGCCTATAGAGTCTATTATTATGGAGCTTTCTAAAGATTTGTTAGACTTATATCTGCTTAAATAAAAGGTATTATTGCAAGAGCTGTCGGCTATTACAAAATGCTCAAAAAAATTGGAGTATACTATAGCACTCATTATTAATTTCATCAAACGGGGACATCCTGTTATGTTCTAATGATGATTGGATCAATGGTTTATACTTGAACAGCGAAAGGCAAGTCTAGCTCTGGAATAATGTTTATCAAGACCAGTGCATTACTCCATTACAATTCTTTTGTCACAATTGTGAAATGTTTTCAGTTTTCCTCTCATGCTAATTTGGTAATCTACTGCAGTTATTTTCTTGACTACTTGAAATGGTCCTTGCCACTGAACAATCAGTTTACTGTCTTTCCTTGGAAGTAGTACATACACAAGGCTTCCTCCTTGAAGTGTTTGCAGAGTTTTATTTCTGTTAACAATGGTTCTGTGTCATGCTAACTGTGACTCTAATGCTTGCTTTGCAAGTTGACATGTTGTTAACACTTTCAGAGACCAGCGTGTGTGATATTTAGTAAAGCTGATTAAAGTTTATGTGTTTGATCTAGTGGTTTAATTGTTTTATTTCGTGAATTAGAACTGAACCAGGGACACCTAGACGTAGCGAGACCTAAGGTAGATTCTATCGAGTTATATGTAGAAATAGAATAGGAAAGTTGTGATAGCTATCTTTTAGACAAACATTTCTCCATTTTTTTTTCTCGATTTGCATTTCTACAACACAATTCTTTCTTTTGACTATATCTCTCTTCTTTCTCTCTCTCTCTCTCTCTCTCTCAGATCATTGGACAGTTCATTAAATACTCACTTTTTTTCCTAATAAGGCTTAAATGTAAATTATCTTGTTTCTTTGCAAGCCATTTCTTATTTTTGATACATTCTTGGCATATATAATAGCTTATTAAATTAGTATTGATTACATTGTCATTTTCCCCTAAAAACTCAGCATCTTTTATAAGAATCTTGTGTCTGACGAACGTATGTTGTTACGAATTGTATAAAATTTCGCGTATGAAAGTTCCAAAACTTGGTTTACAAATTTTCCTCTATGATGTGTACTTTGTTTACTATGCTCACGCTTATTTTTTTTTTCCTCGAAGCATAAAAACACAAAACACTTGCATCACACACACACACACACACACAGACCATCTTCTGATCATCAAGTTGTCCGACTACAAAGTTTGAAAGAATTTTAATAATGGAAAAAATCCAATGAGATACTAGGGTATTGTTTCATTAAGATGATAAATGTTATCATTTTGAACTAGAAAGTTTAATGATATAAGTCTCATTCTATTTTTTTCTACAAATTATAACTAACAATCTCTTAAAATGGATTTTAGTTTAACTGCTCTCAGTGGTTTGGAAATTCAACCCAGCACAATTATAAAAATAAGATTCGTTTGTAAAAAAAATTAACACATTTAGTTTCATATCTTGTAGAGCAACTGTCACGTCTCTACATGGAAACCCTTCGTCTTCTTTTCTGGCGCAGTCTTGCCGTCACTGATAGGCCTATAAATAGAGTCTATTGTTATTGAGCTTTCTAAATGATTTGTTAGACTTTATCTGTTTTAAATAAAAGGTATTGTTTCAAGAGCTGTCGGCTATTGAAACAATGCTCAAACAATTGAGACCATACTGTAGCAATCATTATTTATTTTTAATCAAACGGGGACATTATGTTATGTACGAATGATGATAGGATCAAGGGTTTATTTTGGAACAGGAAAAAGCAAGTCTAGCTCTTGAACAATAGTTATCAAGACCAGCGCATTTCTACAGTACAATTCTATCTTGTAGACTAAATCTCTCTCTCTCTTTCTCTCTTCTCTTTTCTTTTTGGTGCATATCTAAAATACTATTCTTTCTTTTAGACTACATTTCTATCTTTAATGCACTTCTGCAATACAGTTCTTTCCGTTAGACTACACATCTCTCTCTCTCTCTTCAATTTATTAATAAAGATTTAATCAAAATCCAATGTTTTTAAATTCATTCTGGTCTACCAGTTTATTAGCATATTTGCTAGATAAATTATTTTATTTTTTTAAATTTAACATTCGTAGTGGTCCACTTACTTTTACCCAGCAATTTACTTTTCTCTTGTTTCCCACAGTTCCCAAATGAAGTCAAGTTGCTACTTTGTTCTAGTGTTGGGGTCTCTAGTAGTTGTGTTTTTCTTACACTTCTTTCTGAACAATATCTTCTTCTCTCCCCTTCTCTCTTGTTCTGGATTCTTCTCTCTTTCTAGGTTCTTTTCCTCTTTCTAGGTTCTTTTCCTCTTTCTGGGTTCTTTTCCTCTTTCTGGGTTCTCCTCTCTTTCTAGGTTCTTTTCCTCTTTCTGGGTTCTCCTCTCTTTCTAGGTTCTTTTCCTCTTTCTGGGTTCTTTTCCTCTTTCTGGGTTCTCCTCTCTTTCTAGGTTCTTTTCCTCTTTCTGGGTTCTCCTCTCTTTCTAGGTTCTTTTCCTCTTTCTGGGTTCTCCTCTCTTTCTAGGTTCTTTTCCTCTTTCTGGGTTCTTTTCCTCTTTCTAGGTTCTTTTCCTCTTTCTAGGTTCTTTTCCTCTTTCTAGGTTCTTTTCCTCTTTCTGGGTTCTTTCCTCTTTCTGGGTTCTTTTCCTCTTTCTGGGTTCTCCTCTTTTTCTAGGTTCTTTTCATCTTTCTGGGTTCTCCTCTCTTTCTAGGTTCTTTTCCTCTTTCTAGGTTCTTTTCCTCTTTCTGGGTTCTCCTCTCTTTCTAGGTTCTTTTCCTCTTTCTGGGTTCTCCTCTCTTTCTAGGTTCTTTTCCTCTTTCTGGGTTCTCCTCTCTTTCTGTGTTTTTTTCCTCTTCGACTGGCTTCTCTTGATTAATGTTTTCTTTCTTCCACTCGTTAAAGATTGATTGATATGAAAAACAGACACACTGGTTGTTCACTAACTCTCTTTTGATCTTTCAATACGTAAAAAAGTGTGAATCATTTAATCTTGTAATGGAATTATACATTATTTCTAGTCTGTAAACAATATCATTTTGAATTGGAAAGCTAAATGCTTTATTCAAAACTACGGCTGGTCAAATTATCGGCAGTGTTAATGGAAGTCTTAACAGAGAAACTAGCAGACTTGTTTAGTTGTCTTTCCTTTCACCTGAAGCTTGTGCATAATAAAAATGCTATTTCTAAGAAGACATGACTATAAATTTGTTGTTGAAAAACTTTCAAGGTTTTCAAAATCGTATTTCGGGCATTCAAAATCAAACAAATTATTAAAGTTGATTAGATGAGGTCCTCATATTGTTTTTTTTTTAAATTGAATGCATGACTGCAATTTGTTGTCCTTTATCTTAGCAATCCATTTGTTATTTGACATTCTCCACTCATTAAAATACTCTATAAGAACGAACCACTCACTTGACAACAGATGATCACGTGATTAGACTTAATGACAAACACAAAGTTTGGTTCATGCAAGCTGATTCTCAAATGTCTTGTTATTGTCCCTTCAAATAAACATTTCCTGTTTTAACTCTTTGGCTCCGGAACAACGCACAGGACGCTGATTTTAAAAACAGGGGAAAAAGCTCGGACCAACGCTCCGGGCATAGGCTATTTAAAATTTATATTTTCGTTTATATTTCACTATACTAGACTCACGCTTGTTTATTTTTTTTCCTCGAAGCTTAAAAACATTTGAATCACTCAGCCCATCTTCTGATCATCTATGTACTACTGCCAATTTTAAACGCCTTTTAATATTGGAAAAAAATCAAATGAGATACCACGGTATTGTTTCATTTAGATGATAAATAATATAATATATAATTGAAAAGTTAAATGATTTATATAATCATATTTTTCTACATATTATAACTAACAATGTCTTAAAATGTATTGTAGTTATACTGTTTTCAGTGGTTGGAAAATTCAACCTAGCATAATTATAAAAATAAGATTCGTTTGTAAAAAAATTAACACATTTAGTTTCATATCTTGTAGAGCAACTGTCACGCCTCTACATGGAAACCCTTCGTCTTCTTTTCTGGCGCAGTCTTGCCGTCACTGATAGGCCTATAAATAGAGTCTATTATTATTGAGCTTTCTAAAGCTTTGTTAGAATTTATCTGTTTAAAAAAATGTATTGTTGCAAGTGATGTTACAAAATGCTCTGTAGCAATCATTATTTATTTTTCATCAAACGGGGACATCCTGTTGTGTACGAATTTAGATTAGATCCAGGGTTTATTCTTGAACAAGAAAAAGTAAGTCTAACGCCTGAACAATGTTTATGAAGACCAGCGCATTTCTACATTACAATTCTATCTTTTAAACAACATCTCTCTCTCACTCTCTCTCTCTCTCTGACTTCTACAATACAATTCTTTCTGTTTGACTACACATATCTCTCTCTCCTCTCTCCTATTTATTAATAAGATAGATCATTGGGCAGAACTAACCTAGTTCATTGGGCAGAACTTACCTAGCTTGTTGGGTGGAACTAACATAGTTTATTGGAAAGAACTAACCTAGTTCATTGGACAGAACTAACCTACTTCATTGGGTAGAACTAACCTAGTTCATTTGGGCAGAACTAACCTAGTTTATTGGACAGAACTAAACTAGTTTATTGGACAGAACTAAACTAGTTCATAGGGCATAACTAACCTAGTTCATTGGGCATAATTAACCTAGTTCAATGTGGGCATAACTAACCTGGTTGATTGGGCAGAACTAACCCAGTTTATTGGGCAGAACTTACCTAATTTGTTGGGCAGAACCTACTTCATTTAATCCTCATTTTTGATTACGGGCTTTTTCTCAAACAGTGAAAAACAGTTATATTTCTAACTCTTTAAGTTTATTAAGACAAGTGCATTTCTACAATTTATATCTTGTTTTAGACTCAATAATCTGTCTGTCTGACTGTCTCTCTGTCTGTGTGTGTGTCTCTCTCTCTTTCTTCATCTCCAATTTCTAAATTACTGTAACAAAAGCCAAGACTTTACATGCTTTTTTGGTCAACCAGTTCATTAGCATATTTACCCGGTATATAAAAGGACAGGTGCAAAATGTTCATCCTTTTCTGAATATGTAGTTTACATATGCAGCAATTTGCCAACAATACATTCTTATTGTTCAATCTATTGGCGTAATACGCGTATCCACCCGTATCAAATTACAAACACAATAAATATTCCCACCAAGCTGAACTAAAACTAACTTTTAAATTAGAACAAAGTTCTGTGTTTTTCATAGTAATACCCATGGTCCTTATGTTTATCTCAATTTTTTAATTATTTTTTGGCATGGTCTTGTTGTTTATGAATAATTTGCTTTAATTCCAGCTCTTTGTTTACAATATCTTATTCTTTTTTTTCCTTCATCTTCTCTCTTTCTGGCTTTTCTGTTGTTAATTGCTTTATTTTTCTTTCCTCCATTTGTAGAAGATTCATTGATATGAACATAAAAATGTAATGTTGAAGAAAATCATTATTTTTCGCTGTGACCACTGCGTCTTTTATCAGAATAGATCTTTTATCAGAATAGATCTTTTGTCAGAATAGATCTTTTGTCAGAATAGATCTTTTGTCAGAATAGATCTTTTATTGAAAAAGATTTTTTGCTATCCTCAGTAATGATTATATTGATTATGTGGTAATATTTCAAAAAGAAATATTAACCCCTGAAGGTTTTAAAACGTTAATTATACATTTCTTTCTGGCATGATGTACATGTGTTGACTAGACTCATTCATGTGTTCAAATATTCTCTAAACGCATTAAGTTGAATATCTTGGACAATAATTTGTCGAGTCGGTACAAATGAAACCTTTACTCCCAGTCTTCTTGGCCGTCACAGACAGTGCCCCCCCCCCAAAAAAAAAATATATATAATGTACTGTCATCGAACTTTTGTGGCAGTTATTTTTATCTCACTTATTTCTTTTTTTTTTAAAAAAGACCTATTTACGAAACTGTTTTTCCCATAAATCAATTGGGGACTTAATAATATTTAAAGATTTTTTAAAAAATAAAATTTATCTAAGTGTGCAAACAGTGGCGTAGCCAGAGTGTACCTACTCCTAGAACACGCCTTCTTCCCTAAATGTATAATTATTTAAACCATTGAATAATACAGTGGCAAAGCGACTGTGGAGGAGGGAGGTCCAAATTTAAAACTCCCCCGGCCCCCAATTGAGTGGATCTCCTAAATGAGTGTCCGAAATTTGTTTTGACACTGAATATCAACGCCATTATCTCATGTCATGACGTCGAATGTCAAAATGCAGGGGCCCTTAAGAAGTCAAGCCCCCCCCCCCGGGTCCCCAAATCCCAAGCTACGCCAATGTGTGCGTAACTTTTTAAATTATTTTTTTCACTAAAAACGTTAATAACTATTTGGTTACTAGAGTTACTACTATCTTATTCTTCTAGTCTCTAAGCTTTAAAATATTTACCTCACTTCTTTCGTTGATAGTCTGCTGCAAAGTTCTAAGGGAGATAATTCACACACAAAAAACGCTGTCTAATATAAATAATACCATGCGTCCGTGCATGGTCCGTGTTTAAGACATAGTGTTCCAAGTCCATTGGATTTGGTGCTCTAGTTGCTGCAGAGGTCTAAAAGATTTTAAATATTTGGAATTATGTTTCAATTGGTGTGCAATAGCCATCTACCGTGATTTTAATATTCAGGCTAGTTTTCTTGCACACTTTTAGTTCAGTATCAGAACAAAGCGTTTGCAGAAGAAAAAAGCTGCTATCTGCTGACTGAAACTTTGAGGTTTCTTTATAACCTTATTTCAAATCTGATGACTCAAAGTAGATTTGTACCATACAATGGTGTAACATTTTTTCCCTTCCATAAGGAGACTATTGATTGCCTTAGAACAAATAGATATTTTTTTAAAATTTATTTACCATACGACTTCTAAGTACCCCTCTGTTTTGGATAGTAAGCATACGGCCAATTTATTTCTCTTTTTATTCGTTATCTTTAGTATCATTTGTATTATTTATTTACCTGCAACTTGGTTAAGTCTATTATTTGCATTTATTAGTACACTGCAATTATATACCGGCATCTAGAGGCTACAATGTGTTGCTACAATGTGTTGCTACAATGTGTTGCTACAATATGTGTTGCTAAAATGTGTTGCTCAGGCAGTGCATGTAGGGACCAACAAAAAAAAAACTCTTTGAATAGCCTGCCAATACATTGCTGCAACTTACAATCACATTTGTTTATACATAATGTAAGCTAAATATCACACGGGGACTCGTTACTACGACTCAGAGACCTTGTTTCAGCTTTGGTCACATGAGAGTACATAGTGAATAAGAATAAACAAACCTACTTGACAAGAAATGGCCATCAAAGTGTAGGACATAAGAAATCCTTTGGTCCTTGCAAACAGACACTGAAATGTATAGTCAGAACTTCAAGTAAAGTCTCCACTTTAATAGCTGACACGAGTGGAAGCTCACCTGATGAATCTTTTGTTCAATCGTCAATAGGAGCAATAACTCTAGTTCCAGGAAATGTTGATTTTTAACATTTCCTTGGTTTTAGACAAATTTCTTAGAAGTTTCCAAAGTAAAAGTATTAGAGGCATTAAGATGATCTGTTCACTGATTGGCAGAACTTACCCAGTTCAATAAATCTCATGTTTTTTTCCAAAATAGAAATAAATGTTATGTGTTGTCGTTTATCTTTGCAAGCCATTTTTTTTTTGGTTGGTTTGAAATTCTCCACACAATTAATGACTTCTCAAATTATTATCTAGTAGATTATCAATTTTTTCTTATACACGCAATAAAGTTTGTATCAATTAATAATTTAATGCTGCTTTATCTCACGCCTAGATGATAAACAATATCATTTTGAATTGGAAAGCTAAATGCTTAATTCAATACTACGGCTGGTCAAATTAAAACTAAGTCTCTTAAAATGGATTGTAATTATATAGCTCTCAGTGGTTGGGAAATTCTACCCAGTTTATCAAATAAAAATGCCAATAAAGTTTCAATGCACATTGAGTCGAGTATCTTGTGGAGAAACTGTCACGTCTCCACATGAAAACCCTTTTATCGTCGTCTCCGGGTCAGTCTTCCTTGCCGTCACATACATAGATAAAAGTTAGTATCGTGTTGCTATTGTAGCAATAAAACACTTAATTCTGTTTTTTAAAAAAAGAATAGATTTTGATCTTCATTCCGTTTCAATGGACAACCTTCCATTCCATCATTTAAGTAATAATTTGTGAATTAACATGCAACCCAGCATTTTTTGTACATGATTATATGCTGCGCAACCTATTTCACCCCCTATTTCTGTGGTAAATACATTTTAGGAGCCCACATCTCGTTGAAGCGGGTTAATTGTACACGTTTGTGTTTACTAAGTGCAGTACATGTTGGTTTTTACTGAGTGCAGTACACGTTGGTGTTTACTGAGTGCAGTACACGTTGGTGTTTACTAAGTGCAGTACACGTTGATGTTTACTGAGTACAGTACACGTTGGTGTTTACTGAGTACAGTACACGTTGATGTTTACTGAGTACAGTACACGTTGATGTTTACTGAGTACTGTACACGTTGATGTTTACTGAGTACAGTACACGTTGATGTTTACTGAGTGCAGTACACGTTGGTGTTTACTGAGTACAGTACACGTTGATGTTTACTGAGTGCAGTACACGTTGGTGTTTACTGAGTACAGTACACGTTGATGTTTACTGAGTGCAGTACACGTTGATGTTTACTGAGTACAGTACACGTTGGTGTTTACTGAGTGCAGCACACGTTGGTGTTTACTGAGTACAGTACACGTTGATGTTTACTGAGTGCAGTACACGTTGGTGTTTACTGAGTACAGTACACGTTGGTGTTTACTGAGTGCAGTACACGTTGGTGTTTACTGAGTACAGTACACGTTGGTGTTTACTGAGTGCAGTACACGTTGATGTTTACTGAGTGCAGTACACGTTGGTGTTTACTGAGTGTAGTACACGTTGGTGTTTACTGAGTGCAGTACACGTTGGTGTTTACTGAGTGCAGTACACGTTGGTGTTTACTGAGTGCAGTACACGTTGGTGTTTACTGAGTGCAGTACACGTTGGTATTTACTGAGTGCAGTACACGTTGGTGTTTACTGATTGCAGTACACGTTGGTATTTACTGATTGCAGTACACGTTGGTGTTTACTGATTGCAGTACACGTTGGTGTTTACTGAGTGCAGTACACGTTGGTATTTACTGAGTGCAGCACACGTTGGTGTTTACTGATTGCAGTACACGTTGGTGTTTACTGATTGCAGTACACGTTGGTGTTTACTGATTGCAGTACACGTTGGTGTTTACTGAGTGCAGTACACGTTGGTGTTTACTGAGTACAGTACACGTTTACGTTTTTGTTTCTTTTTTAAATCTATTTTCCAATAAAAAAAAATATTTTGGTCATTTTGATAAGTTTATTATTTAGAAAGGAGCAGTTGAACGCTCAGTGCCAGTGGAATGCAAACGATTGGTGAAAAATGCCTGTCAAATGCAAACATTTGTCGAACACTGCCAGTGGAATACAAACTAATGGAGCCACACATGGGCTGTGTACATGCATCACAATCTGATTCGTCGCTGTTATCAGAGCAGTCCGGAATCATGCTGCAGTTTTTTTTTTCCCTTATCAATTTGGGGAAGTTTATGAATTTGAGGTTGTTTGCAAATAAAATATATACCTTGCAAACACCTTTAATATAAATACAACTCATTAAATCTGTTTGTCGTCACCCAAGAAGCAGTCATTCCAACCGTCACTAATATGTGTGTGTATATTTTTTGTGGGGATTTCCCTTGTAAGTTTATTCTTGAAACTGGAGTGTAGTTATTTAGCTCTCATTGGTTGTGAATTTCAACCCCAGCATGATTTTAGTAAATAAGATCCATATGTAAATAAATAGGACATTGAGTTGAATATCTTGTAGAGCAACTGTCACGTCTCTACATGGAAACCATTTCATCATCGTCTCGAGGGCAGACTTCCTTGTCGTCACTGATATAGATTTTATCTATTTTTCTTGAGCTTTTATGGCACTAATATGTATTTTTTTAAATATGTTAATTTACCTTCATTCTACTTATAAAAACAGTTTTCCATTACGTGTTTTATTTAAGTAATGATCTGTGAATTAATATGCAGCCCAGCCTATTTTGTACATGATTATATGCTGCCCTACGTGATCCCATGTCTATTTCTGTGGTAAATACTTTTTAGACGCCCACATCTCGTTATAACGGGTTGATTGTACAAATGTGTGTTTACTGAGTGCAGCATGTGGTTTCTACAGAAATGTTTCTTTCTAATTAAGTCCAATTTTCCAATAAAACCTTTTTTGGAATTCAAATATCAAATGTCTTGTTATTGTCCCTTCAAATAAAAACTTTTTACTTGAATGAACGACACCAAGGGCAGTTAACCGGGTGACTCAAATAATGGACAGGATTATAATTTATTGTTTTGAATGACTGTAAACCATTTGTATGTGTGACGTTCTCCACACAAATTATAATGTAATTACTAAATTATCATTTCCCCCTACCATTAAAGCATCATATATATGAATCTTTTAATTAATCCCGCCAGAATTATGTTAAAATGTATATAATACTCTAAGAAGTATTCGCTTATGAAGATTCCTAAAATGTCTTGTATAAATTCTAATCTTATAAGACATATGTACATGGAGACGAAATGGCCATGGCCATACATGTCATCTTTTTTTTCTTTCTCTTTTCTATATACTCCTAAAAGCCTTTTCAACATGAGAGAAATCCACTGAGATACTGTTTTAAATGTCCCCATCAAGTAAATTGTATGTTGGTGCTCTATTAGTTGTAAAGGTGAAAAGTTTTTTTTAAAATATTGGAAATTAATTTCCATTTGTTTGGCGGATATTTGGAATATGCCTTGATTTTAATGTTCAGGTTAGTTTAGTCTAGAAGCAGTACAAAGCGTAAAAACAGAAAAACTGTAATTCTTTAGAGAGTTTGAAACTTGATGTTTATATCTACTACGATCATTAAAAATTAGGAAACAAAAATTTACGACTTTGGAAATCAATTTCTATTCACAAAAATAGAAATTTGAACAATTATAATTTAGAACATTGTCATTTTTCCCTAAAACTACTGCATCTTTGATCAGACTCTTTTATCGGTCTCGATCTTTTATTATCTGTCGTAATTAGGAAGTTAAAAATGTTGTCATATTTCAAAAAAAAAAGTATTCGCTTAGGAAAGTTTCAAAACTTGTTTGTAGATTTCTTTCAAAGTCAAAGTATTAGAGGCTTTTAGGTGAGCTATTTCCTCTCCGCAGCTTGTTTGACATTCTCCGCACAATTAATGACTTCTCAAATTATTATTTAGTAGATTGTGAATGTTGCAATTTTATTTTAACTCATAAGTAGATTGAATTAGGAAGCTAAAAGCTTTATTCAATACTACAGTTTGGTCAAATTAAAACTAACAGTCTCTTAAAATAGATTGTAGTTATATAGCTCTCGGTGGTTGGGAAATTCTACCTAGCATGTTTTAAAATTAATATTCCAATAAAATTTAATAGTACATTTAGTTGAATATCTTGTAGAGTAAATGTCACGTCTCTACATTGAAACCCTTTCATTATCCTCTCGAGGGCAGTCCTCCTTTTCACCATAAGGACAATCTTCAATTCCATCATTTAAGTAATAATCTGTGAATTAATATGAAACCCAGCATTTTTTGTACCTGATTGTATGCTGCCCAAGCCATATGATCCCCTGCCTATTTCTTAGATAAATACATTTAGACGCCCATACTTTGTTGTAACGGGTTGTGTTTACTGAGTGCAGTAAACATTTTCTAAAGAGACTTATTTGTTTCTTTTTTATCTCTATTAACCGATTTTTTTTTAATTCTGGTAATTCTGAAACGTTTATAATTGAGAAAGGAGCAGTTGAACGCTCAATGCATGTGGAATGCAAACATTTGGCGTACAATGCCAGTGGAATACAAACTAATGTCTGACTTGTCACTACTATCCGAGAAATCTGCTATCATGTTGTATATTTTTTCCCTTATTAATATGGGGGAGGGGCAGTTTGTGAATGTGAGGTTTTGTTTGCAAATGAAATGCATACCTTGCAAACACCGTTAATATAAATCAGCTCTCCCGTGGAAATCTGTTCCTCGTCATCCAAGAAGCTGTCATTCCAACCGTCACTAATTTGTACGAGTACATTTATTGTGGGGATTTCCTTCTTTAGTTTATTCTTGAAGCTTCAGCGAAAATTAGTTGAACTCTTTTAATACCTACAATGTTTATTTAGACAAGTACACTTCTAGAATAGGCTTTGGTTCTTTCTTTAGTATACAACTTTCTCTCTGAATTTTAACTCTGTCTACAAAATCCATGTCCTTAAAGACATGTTATGTAGGCCTACTAGTCTAGTACATTATCATATTTCCTGGTTCAATTAACAAACGGCACATACAAATCTTTTCTAGGTTTCTCTAATTAGTTTTAAATGTGAAAAAAAGACTTAAAATATTGGAATTTAATTTCTATTTGTTTGTCGGATAATTGGAATTATACCTTAATTTTAATGTTCGCAGGTTAGTTTTATCTAGAAGCAGTACAAAGTGTAAACACAGAAAAACTAATTCTTTAGAGAGCCTGAAACGTGGTGTTTATGTCTACCCCGACGACTCAAAATTAGAAAAAAAATTGTTTTCGACTTAGGGAACCCATTTCTATTTTGTTTTACACTATCCACAAAAAAAAATTTTTAACAAATAATATTTAGAACATTGTCGTTTTCTAATTAATCACTGCATCTTTGATCAGGATCTCTCTTTTGTCGGTTTCGATCTTTTATTCCCTACCGAAACTATGAAGTTCAAAATATATTTCACAAAGAAGTATTCACTTCGGAAAGTTTCAAAACTTTTTGATTTCTTTCTTGTACGATGTCGATATAAATGTGGTCATTGTTTGTTCCCCATTGTTTTACGAAGCTTGAAACTAGTTCAGTCCTCACTTCCTTTAACGTCACATGAAATTTTAAAAGCCTTTTCAATTTAGTTCCGAAGCTTCAAAATATTTGTCCCATAGAGTTCCTTCCTCTAGCACTGGTATAATGTTAAGCCTTTTCAGTAGGCCTATAGTTCGCTAAGGACAACATGTTCAGTTGATGTTTAATTATGTTTCCGCTTTGATATATGCAATAACGCATTGTCTTCAAGTCTAAGGATTGAGAAACTGCAGCATTTATCGTTTAAAAGCAAACCCATTGGCGACATGCATATTTAATGCAAGCAAAATCACTGTCTGCCGGCGGTCTATTAAAAAATAACTATAGACAAAATATCACAAACAAAAATTGTAAAAGTAGAATTTGAACTCATTGCAGTTTTATAACAAACAATAAATGTAGGTAACGAAAATAAAAAAGGATAAATTTGGGGGGGGGGGGGCAGAGGGAACATTGTAAGGAAGATTCGAGACACCGACCCTAGTGACGCCCCTGAGTACATGAAAGTTAATCGCAGGAGGAAGGGGCTAGAACAATCCTCATTTTTTAAGCTAATAAAACAATATATATAGCTCAGATTTAGTGTTGTTGTTTTTTTTGTTCTTTTACCAATAACAAACCGCTTTGGACTCAATCAAATGTAATCAAAAGGACATCTTCATGCCTATAATTACATTTTCTTGTGTAAACTCAATGTTCGCCTTGTCTGATGAAAATGTTACAATATTTACATTGTTGTGAACAGGTAAATGTTATTGGGTATATTGCATTGTATGTTAGAGCATTGGAATATTTTTTTTTAGTTTTTGTTATTAAATTGAAAAAAAAAATGGTACTGTTATTGTTTTGTACATTTCCTCTGAAAATGTTAATAAGGGACTACTGTAGGTAGAACGAACTCATGACCTTAGCCTATGCGCATGTCTTCTAACCTATGTTCATTTAGAGAGGTTTTAGATCATGAATAATTATTGTCAATACATGGCTTTATGAAGTAGACAGCAAACATTTTATATTTCTTCTGGTTTTTTTTAAAAGCATCCAGCTTTAATTTTTTAGCAATAATGTAGTTGTTTTTTTTTTATTTTCCACTTAAAATGTATAAACATTTTGACTTTATTTGATTCTATTGTCTATATTGGCCCTATATCAACAAATGTCCAGAAGCAGACTACAGCTGTTGTCTAAAAGACAGAAATGAAAACAAACATTATTTCCCTTGATACTTGTACATCTTCTGTGACATAAAACAAAAATGTTGAGCCAGAAGTATCACTTTCAAGAAAAAGAAAAGATTAGATGCACAAATCTAGTATATATAGGTAGTGATCCAGACCTAGTATATATAGGTATGTGATCAGATGTTAGCATACATAGGTATTCATGTGTGAATGTAATCTTGTTTAAGCTTGTGATCAGTTGTCATCTCTGTGTAGAAAGAAACTGATTGCACTCATTAGAGAGATGTTTTTTTTTCTATACATGATTGTAAATAGCTGCCTCTTGTTAATGTAGATACAATGAAAGTCTAAAATTTAGCAAAGAAAAATATGTTCTCCTATACAATGCATTTTGTGGGTAGGGTTAGGGTTATATATATATATATAAAATAAAAGTGACTTCAATGCCAGAGTTTGTTGCGTTATGTTTTCAAAGTATTTGTATTATTTGTTTTTCTAGTGTCTCTCAACAGAACACACGCCCTTTTAGAGGAAGAATAATATTAATAAGGTTTTTTGTCAAGCTTGAGGATTAATGAGAGGTACAGTATTCCACGTGGCTTTGCAGTACCAGCTGTGACCTCAATATGTTGCCACATCCAGAGCAGACATAACCGTTGTCCGATTCTTGTAATGACACTTTTTTATACTACATTGATCAAAGTCCTTTCAAACCAAATCTCAGAAAATGAATATAAAACTAAATATTGAAATGTACAACAAATCATTAGCATATAACTTTTAAGCATAAATTCAATGCTGTCTTGATCATTTTCTACAAGTAGTAAAAGTTATCATCCAGGCATTACAGAAAAACAAATATGGAAGAAAAAAAGACATAACACTTATTTTTTAGAAATGCCAATATTATTGTCTAAGTCTTAAAGAAATACAAATAGTTTGACTGCCTTTAAAAATCACACAAGATTTCTAGTTTAGCAATATTGAAATACAAAGGCATAGCTGGAAATAGTTCATTATTAATTTCACTCAAGCTTGAATTATGTTTACAGAGCGTCCAGCTCCAATTTCGTCTCACAGCTCTCCCCCCCCCCCATATGCCTGGAAATCAGATTGGACCAAAGTACACCAAGAATGATGCAGGCACATGAAAGAGGCACATTACAAAGGATAATAACAAAGTAATAGGATCTGTTGCATAACTTTTCAACAAGAGATAATATCATAGTAAAACAAAAGTTTAGAAATCATTGTAAAAAAAAAATAAAAAAAAATATGACAACTCAGTGTATGATCACTCAATAACACACTGTTACAAAGGCTGACAAGACCAAAAAATACGTTTTGGAATAAAGAGACAAAACTCAATACTAGCCTCTGTGTTGCTACATGTATTTGTAATTAGTTTTGAAATTCTGTGAACCACTACTTCTTCTTCTAGCCAGCTTTTTGCTGCTGAGCTGTCAGCTCTTTTGCAGACTGTGCCAAGTAAAAATAGTGTGCAGTTTTCTTCAGTTGTTCAGCACTGCCGTACAAGTGTTGGTTATGTTGGGCTGGAGTGGTAGTAGGGTCTGCCTAAGGTGGATTAGGAAGAGGCATAACGGTGGGCGCAGTGTCTACAAAGGGGGAGTTGTGTGGGATTTATTTTATTGAGATGGTAATTTAACAGAGGTGTGTGTGGTGTCCTTAGTTGGAAGATTGTAGATTGCTCTTTGCGGGGTAGGAAGTTAATACTGTCCAGTTTGTTAGGCATGTTCATTTCTTTGTACATGGCTCTGCCTGTGTTTCCTGTTGCCCATTGGTTGAGCCACTCCTCTTTGTGGTTGTTGATTAACATTGACCTTAGGGGGAGGTGGTTAACAGGTCTATCTGGTTGTTCCATAGATGATCCTGCCTTTGAAAGCTTATCTGCCCTTTCATTTCTCATGACGCCAATGTGCCCGGGATTCACTGTAATGTGATGATGATGTTTAATTTTATCATCATCTGGTGTATTATCACTATTAGTGTTGTCAACTCTCTCCTTGGGCTTTTTGAGGTGCTGCTGTTAAGTGCTTGAAGAGTGGATTGAAAGTCTGTCAAGACAATATCTGATGGTGGTTGTATTCCTTCATATAATGTTTTTGACTGTCTGCAAAGCTATAGTAATTGCCTCAATTTCAGCTTGGAAGTTTGAGCAGTAGTCGCCACAGTGTGCACTTATTTCAAAGTGTTTATTTTTGGGAAAGACCAGGAAGGCACAAAGACCAGCATTGATGGTGGCTTTGAAGGCTGATCCGTCAGTGTATACATGGATGGCTGTTTTTGGATAGCTTTCAATTGCTTCGAGCTGCCTACTTTGAGCTAATGTGGATTTGATTCTTTTGTTAGAGTGTTATTTATTAAATTTGTTTTAATGGTTGGTTCTTTGTAGTTAAGTACAGGAGTTATGTTTGAGAATCTGGTAATTTTTTCTCTGTTATTGGGTAGATGGTGTTTTAGGGCAAGGGTTAGGGTGAACCACAAAGCTGTAAACAGGTAGTACATAGAAGTTTAATCAATTACTTTCACCTGCTAAAGGCAGCAAGAAAACCTTTTCCCATTGGTATACATAAGAGATTAGACAAATACCACATCGATCAAAGTATTGCATGAAAAATACGCATTACAAAACAAAAACAGTGAAAACACTATTAAATGTCAAGGCATGGTGGCAGAGTGATAACGCGCTTGACTTCCAAACCAAGGGGTCCTAGATTGGAATCCTGGTATTTTTTATTTTGTGATCTTAAGGAGGCATCTGAGTCCACCCAGCTCTAATAGGTACCTGACGTTAGCTGGGGAAAAGCTGTTCACAAATACTATTAAAAGGAACAGAAATTTTTTTTTTTAATTCTCATTTTGTTTCTCTGATCCAATAGTTTAAAAAAAAAAAATATCAGATATATTGATTCAAGAAGCTTATCAGATCCAAAAAGTGAAGGAAACATTTATATCTTAAAATGTTTCAATATAAACTGAATTAGACGCTGCATCAGGGATTATAAGTGTGAACTTGTTATTGAGCAAGAATTTGTATAAAGGTTCTTTGAAGACAAGAGTCTTAAGACATGTATAAAGTAAAGTGTTAATACTTCATTTGGGCTAGGTTGTTTTCAAAATATCTTTCTTGCCAAGAGTATCTGATGATTTTTAAACATTGAAAACTTGTTGATTACCTGCCATACAGCTAAAAAAATTATGATTTCAGAATTCTTAGAGCATCCCTGTGTCCATCCAACTCTAATAGGTACCTGACTTAAGTTGGGAAAAGTAAAGACACTGTTGGCCACATGATAACATGTTTTGAAAATATTTCTTATTCATTAGAATAAGTTTTGCCGAACCCCTAAATCAGAATCAATTATAGTTTCTTTATTATTAGTTGCTCCCATTGCTACATCTCTTATACATTTAGAACTGAAGGAATAAAACAAGAGAGCAGGTTAAGTAGCAACTTCCATTTTATTAAAAACTCTTAAACATTCTTTCTTGTAAAGATAAAAAGGGTGACCCAGTGATCTAGATCAGTGTTTCCCAAACGTTTCTTTAACGGAACACTTCTCAGAATCGGAGTATTTAGCGGAACACATTGCTTATTTTTTTTAGAGAGGTTTATTCTCGGGTGGCCTACTGCTTCATTATTTCAGCAGCTGGTGGAACACATGTTGAGGCCTCACAGAACACATGGGTTACGCGGAACATAGTTTTGGAAACACTGATCTAGATAAAGAGAGGGCAGGAAAGGGTTAGTATTTTAATAAGCAATTATAAGACAAGTATGTTCCATGAGGAAGATAAAGGGCAGATGATATAGATGGCAAGTTATGAGATTTCATTAAAATAATGTTAAAAAATAACATTTTCTTAAATTATAAAATAATAAAAAAATTTAACAAAGTAACATTACTTTTTACATGACAAAATACCAACTTGACATTTGTTCATAAATAGCAAAGTATCATATCAACACTACAACAATGTTAAAATACTACTTCCATCTCTGGTCTGGCTGGAATCTCAATAGTCCTAAACAATAAAGACAAAAATAAAAGTTATTTTAGATTGTACCATTTATTTGTTATATAATATAACTCTTCTATACATTTAAACTAATCCAAAATATGACTTAGATAACCACATGACATCAAAATTTGTTCAAATATTGATGTTTATGACATATTGTTTGGTGCACCATCAAACTTTTAAAGTCACACATAAATAACAAAAGACTGATGACCAATGACATCAATTACTAGCCTTATTTTATTTTTCTGTCTCCCAAAATACTTTTCTAGACTGTTACTGAATTCTGCTCCTTCATTATATCTATCTTTCCAAGTTCCCACTGCTTGTTTTTTAAATATACTTTCAAGACCTTTCCAAATTTTCGGCTATACACATAACACAAAAACTCTGCCACAAATTTCGGATTCGTATCTGCGCATACATCATGTTTCAGCATGCTTGGTTGACCATGATAAGTTGACAACTGCGATGGTCATTTTACAGCCTCAGTCTCAGGGCTCTAAAGACAAGTTGTCTTTAAAAAAAACTTTGTTTCTTTTACCATTAATATATGCCAAGCAAACACACTTGTTTTTAGGTCAATACAAATTTGTAAAAAACAAAATTGTTTTGCATTCTGTTACTTTGTACACAATAAAACCAATTATTAACTATTGAACATGGCTAAACATCACCTCCCAAACAGAAGAGGCTTGAGTTTGAAACTTTAAATTACTGAACAAATAAATTCCCCCTCCCCCCCAACTTCCGTGGATTTCAAACTCCATCCACAAAAGAGAAAGGACCAAAGAGCAATGAAGACACTCTATACAATAAGTTCCCGTCACTTCATCACCGGTCAATTCATACCCTGGTCTTTTCATCCCCTGGTCATTTCATCCCTGGTCATTTCATCCCCTGTTATTTTCATCCTCTGATCATTTTATCTAACAAATAGTAATTGTAAAAATCATGAAATAAGCAATATTTAATATATTCATTTTTTATTTAGATGACAAAAAGTGTTACACATTAGATAACAATAAAATTAAAATTAAATGCCATTAAAAACTATAAAAATTTAACATGTATAGAGGTAATGTAAAAAAGTGTTATCCAGATATGGGTGAAGTCAGCCTTTATTAGAAAAAACAACAACAACCTTATTTCAAGGTTAAAAATGACTCGCCCAATTTCAAGAGAGAGCGATTGAAAAAAAAAGTGAAACATGGTCGTACTTCTACCACACCTTGGCCTTTGATGATAAGTTATCAGCGGCACTGTCATAATTATTCTAATTGCACTTCGCACTAATCTCTCAAAAGATTTCCACTACTTCCACCAAAACTTGGCCTTTGATTATAATATTACATCCCCCACATCCAATAGCTATAGCTCTTCTATAAATCTTGTAAATCTGGGTGTGTACTTAGCTATAGCGCTTCTAAGATTTCTCATCAAAAATGCAAAGTGGAAGAGGAAACACTATAAATGCATTAGTAACATGTCAAAAAATATCAAAAAGCATTCTACATAATCATATTTATATATTAGATGAAATGAGGGCTTAAAGTCAAAGCCTTAATAGCAGAATTAAACAATGAACAAAATTTTTTTTATTGGGGATGAAATGACCAGGGGATGAAATGACCGGTCACCATACAATCATAGTAATCATCACCAATGTTATTATCACCTAATATCAGAAATAAAATAAATAAACTAGAAACACATGACTCATGACACATGGTACAATAACTATAAACTTAAGCAATGTCAACTTAGAAACATGGTTTGATCATACTTAAAAAGAAAAGACCTTAATATTCTAGAGAGTGCTATGCTACACAGCTGCTAAGTCATAGCATTCTGGCTAGTAGTGCTAAAGCTAACAGTTCAAGTCCTTTTCTTCTGGAGGTGAAGTGGCTGTAGTGAAGCACTTAGCTTACAGAGGGGACTCATGTTTGAATCCCAGTGAAGACTGGGATTTTAATTTTGAAATTTGTATGGAATTCAGCTCTAATAGGTACCTGACTTTGGTTGGGAAAAGAAAAGACAGTGTTGGCCACATCACACCCTTGTTAGCCTTAAGCCACAGACTGACAGAAAAAGATGACCTTTACATCATCTGCCCTCATAGATCACAAGATCCAACAAAAGGGATACTTTTACTTTAGCATAGATCTAGTAGGTACTCACTGTTTTAAAAATGTTATGTAACCATCTTCCAGCTTTGCAAAATATGTGGCTATTTTCTGTTCTTTTTGCAGGCAAGTCACACCCATGATATTCACAGCTATCATGTGCTGATACTCAGTTAAGTCTTTTTGGGTAACTCCTTCTATAAGTGATTTCACCTAAATCAAAAATAAAGTTTAGAGTTGAACAAGTCTTTAAATTTTTTTTATTATTTTTGGTCATGCTGGAGTCAGAAAAGTCATTGCAAAACATTTACAGCATTATTGGCCTCCTTCAGTTATGAAACGACTATGGTTCATCTGATAGACCAGGGCTTTGAACAGATGACAAACTGGGCATTAGCAATGCTCTCAATACTACAGTAGTTTTCCCCTCTCCATGAAGGTTAGGAGTTGGACTAGTTATCAGAGGCTGAGACGCATTACAATAGAAGCATTTTATGGATAAAGTAGTGCTTTACAAAACAGTGAATTAAATATTATCTAATTTACAAAATAGAAACTAAATCAAGCTTCTATTTCATTTAATTATAGTAGAAGAGCCTACAATAGCTGATTAATAAATACCGTACGAGGAAAATCATTTCAATGGGCTATCTGCAAGTGTAAATACATATGTCAAACGTACATTTTCTATTTAAATTTCTAAAATTGAAGTTACAAAATCTATACTATATACTGTATTTCTATACAAATTTTCAAAAGCTTAAAAAAGAGACTCAAAGGAGGCCATAAATCTAGTATACTTGAAGGCAATGAACCATATCCTATAATTTGTATTTCTGTTCATTTAAAAACTGAATGAGAAAATATTTTTTTAAGATTTAAACTCAACTAGTCAGATCAAGTTTTATACATTTATATATTTTTGATAGGTCTGTGATTTGGTCTAAACTAGAATGCAGTAAATCAATAAAAGCAGAGATATAACCAACAGAAAGAATCAGGTTTTTATTTACAATAAAACTCTTTTTTTTTTATATGTTAACTATTCAGCTAGCTGATTTACCCAGTCTGTGCGAACTTTATAAATACGAATCTAGTTGTAGTCCTAAGAAATTTTAATAATATTTAAATATAATATTGTAAATGTTAATAAAAAAAAAAAAATTAAATATCAAAATGGTCAATTTTACATAATAATAAGCCTATATTTATTTATGCAACTAGGTCAAATAAAATCGGATTCATTAGCTGCTACAACTTCTGAGCGCAGAACTGGGGATTAAATACATGACAGAGAATTTACTGCTGATATATTGTTTCCACCTGCAGTGTTTCAAGTCTCATGCAATGACAACCTGTATTGGCTTTGGTCCAAACTGTTCACATTTTTGTTGGAAACATTGATAGTTACAGCTTAATGTGGAGTTTTCAATTAACAATATCTTTTCTTTATCAAATAAAATTAATTAATCACTACTAATTAATCAATCAATTGATTTATGTTTTTACTGATTTTTGTTTTAAAACAATGAATAGTTGATTCAGTGTTTTTTTCTCATAAATAAAAAATACTTTTAATGGCTAGTAATATATATATATATATATATATATATATTAGGGGTGCACCGGATAGTACTTTTTGATATCCGGCCGGAGCCGGATATGACCGGATAGTAAAATTTGATATTCGGCCGGTGCCGGAGCCGGAGCCGAATACCTAAGTGTTTTGTAAATAGCTTGTATTGCTGAGCATTTTACGAAACTGTTAAATAACATACCTATATTTGTTGGTATTATTTTTTCCTTTTATATACCTTATTGTTTTAAACTCTTTTGCTGATTGATTTATTAAAGATTAACAGTATTTATAAACATAAATTAATCTGTGTAGCATGAGCGTGTCTGTGTGTATGTACGAGGCCACCAACTATAAAGGCTGTGTGTTGGAGGGTCAATGTAAAATATGTTAGTATATATTTAACTAGTTACTAATGTAATTCTCTCATCTGGCTTGTATGGTGGTTGGATGTATGTGTTCAATAATTTCTGACCAACAACTGGTCATCAGACTTGTAATTTTAAGTCCAAAGGCTGCTTCTGGTTCTGGCTTCAAGGGCTTAATACTGATAGCTGTTAGTTAATAGTTGGAATCTAAAGCGTAGTAGGTCATATAACGATATTTTATTAACAGCAGGAACATCTATTATACCTACTCATAGCCTGAGCTTTAAATGTTGCGAAGCATAGATTTAATTGTAGTTTGTAGGCCTATTATTGTTATCAATGTTTAGATCTACTGTTATATAGATCTAAGAGAATTAGGAAAACCAACTATAAAAGAAACAAAATCACCCACACCCTCCCTACCAAAAAAACATAAATAGACTTTGTGTTCGACTGATTGTAACAACCTGATCAGATAGACGTAGTGAGCCTACACATGTAGTCCTAGTGTAGTGTGTATAGTTGATGGTGTTGACCTTAACGTGTTTTTTTTCCTTGGGCATACGCAATAGTGTTTAGTGTGCAGGCGAAAAAAGATAACACATTGGCATGATCAGTCAAGCATATAGATACATTATCTCTGTACCTTAGTTACAGAGGTCAAGTGTTTCTTAACATTCCAACATATTTTTCTTTGTTTGCTAGATCTAATTGTGGTGCTTAAGATCAATTTATTTTATGCGATGTTAAATTTAATTGTAAGGTTTTCCTATATATATTAAGTCAATAGAATTAAACAATGAAATTAGTTTTCTTTCTTAAGGTTTTAGAAGGGGAAAAATACATACACGCACACATTTACATATTTGTTTTATTTTATTGTGCAACGAACGTGTGTGTTCAGCGCCCTAAATGACATTTCTCTCCAAGTAAACAAACTTAGTGTCACCATCTAGTGACCTCTAGACAGTCTCAATATGTCTTAACAATTTGCGTTAATCCATTCTGGCTTAAGAATGGTCAATGTCTATATTCTCTATCAATACATTGTCATGGATTAAACAAATAAGAAGTTGGGGGTGTTGAGTCTCTTGAGCCCTCCCTTTAAAGATACCCTTGGTCAGTGTCTGTTTGGCTTGTAGTGCTGACTCATACGTGAGACTTAACTCAAAGTAAACAAACTTATTACCCGTCCAATAGTATAAAAGGTGTGGTTTGTGGCCCAGACCCTTGATTGACAACCTATCTCATAATAAACTAACTCATACCAAATTAACCTTATAGAGATTTGGCTTGTAGTCCCGCCTCTAATAAAAATTCTAATCCAAGTAAACAAACTCAGTTCCCTCATAAGATGTGACCTCTAGACAGTGTCGACACGTTGACATCTGGCTTAATGTGGTCAGCTGCCTATTTGTGAACTCAATGTTATGGACTAAACAAACAAAAGGAGGTGGGGGTAGCTCATCTCTACCTCTGGAGATATACCCGCACATCTAGACAGATTATCAGCGTGACGTAGTTAAGGAATATGACATGTTTACTAGACCACTCAAAGGTCAAGACAAGCCTGTGTGCCAGACATTGCTGCTACGTATGTAATACGAATTTATAATGTAAAGTCTAGTCCCCCCCCCATAACAAACCTAGTTCCCTCGTGTGACCTCTAGAGAGTGCTTACGTCCATCGTATCTGACTTGGGGTCACCTGTCAATCAATGAACTCAATGTGATGGGCTAAACAAATAAAAGGGGGAGGGTGTTGTTCATCTAGAAATATACCTGGTTACCTTAGAGGTGTGGCTCTTGTAGTCCAGCCCCCCCCCTCCCCAATAAAGATTAACTACTAAGTAAACAAACTCAGTTCCCTCGAAAGGTGTGACCACTAGAGAGTGTCTATACGCTGACATTAAACCTACGTCCATCGTATTTAACTTGTGGTTACCTGCCTATACAAAACTCAATGTGATGGACTAAACAAATAAAAGGGGGTAGGAGTTGTTCATCTCTACCTCTGGAGATATACCCGCACAGCTAGACAGACGTCTGGTCAGCATGACGTAGTCAAGGAATGTAACATTTTAACATGTTAACTAACTTACTTAAAGGTCTAGACAAATTGAAAAAAGTGCCAGCCATTGCATCTCTGTATGTAAAGCGCATTTATGATGTAAAGTTTCATCTCTATTTATATTAAGTTATTAACATGCCTTGTCTTTATAATAAACGATGTTTGGTGCATATTTATAATGGCTCTATTTTTAAGCACATTATTTTGTTTTCATATAAACATTAATACATTCTATAACAGACAGTAATGGAACGAGGTCCACTTTATGCATATTAAATAGGTATTTTTACTATCCGGTTTACTATCCGGTAGTGATATCCGACCGGAGCCGGATAGCACCGGATAGTAAAAAATGCCGGATATTCGCCAGAAGCCGGAGCCGGAGGGACTATCCGGTGCACCCCTAATATATATATATATATATATATATATATATATATATATATAATATGATAATGTAATATTTCATTATGTGAGCAAAATAAATGAAATAGATAAGAATAAAAAAAAAAACTTACATCCAACACTGTTAGATCTTGTTCCAAAGGGACATTTACTATTTTGGGTTCAGACTCTAATGGAAGCAAGACTTTTGTTTCCAAATAAGGTAAGCCTATTTGAGCTTCTGGGGAAAAAAAAGTTGGTCAACATCTTCAAATTGTTCTCCATTCGGTATGTATCAAATGCATCCATTTCAAACTTCATTTTGAGTGAGTAAATTGGTTTTTATAGGGATTCAATTACTAAGTATCAAATAGAAAAGAATATAAAAAAAAGACAAGTTCTTACATCCTATATATATATAAATTGTTATAACCCTATTCAGGATGCAAAAGGGTTAACAGTGTGATCAGCTGGCATATACGACACAGGCTAGTAATACAGTTTTTGTGCTATATTGAAAGGCAAGGGACAGTACTAGCTTGAACTTTGCACGTAAATAGTGCCCGTGTTATGGTCATCTGATCATAAGCCTGCGCAGACAAAAGACACAGTGTGTAGGGAAGCAGCAGTTCAAGACCTGAGAGCGTTGAGACGGGGACTATTAGTCAGCCATGAAGTCGGTCCTAGTGTAGTCCTCCGGTGAAATGTACGAGTCCAGGAAGAGACAGTAGAGGTTATGAGTTTAGTACAGTGATATACAGTTTAACGTTGTAGTAGTTGATTGTGTTGCCAATTGTCATATTGGCTGTTTTTTTTTACCCTTATTAAAGAACCAGAATATTTGGAGCCTTGTTATCAAGTTTTTGATGTGTTGTGTTGTGTGTTTAGCAGTGTTTACAGAAGAACTGATTAGGAGAGAATCATAACAATATATACTAGCCTGACATTACCCACAGACTGGCGGCCTTTGTTTGTGTATTACTTATCTAGTGGATTGTATTTCTATCTATGTCAAACTTAGCTAATGTTCCTTTCAAGTTTTTCCCTTTCGCCACGAAAATAAAAGGTTTGTGAAAAGATAAAGTCTATTACAAAGGATAATAAAAAGCTCAGAGAGACACAAACATTTTCAATTTGAAAAAAAAAAGTATTTAATATAAAAGTGTAAAGTGAATTTGAGCCAAAATGTTGAAACTCCATGACATTTCAAAAGAACATAACATTTAAGAAAAGGATGCAAGTCAATTTTAATAGCAGAAGAGATTACATGCCCCACATTACAGTAAATATATAATATATTATTATGATGAAGGTTATCCAAACATTCTCCTGAAGTACAGTTGTTGTTTTTTTCAATTTTTGTCTTTCCAGAATAAATTCCCTCCTTAATCTATGATGATGAGTTAATTAAGTTTTATTTAGGTTTAAAAGAATGAAAGATACATTTTTGAAAATAAATAGATCTATACAGAAGACCTAAGGGCAGTGGACAACACTTGGAAAGAGGCTCTTAACACTGATAACTGTGGAGACAGCTTACCTGCCTATGCACCAACCAGCTTGTGAGGACCTAAATTAGTAAGTCATATTATTTAAGCTAGAGCTACTTCTTATCTATTAGCTACTATCATTCTTACTCTACTTACCAAATTTAATATTTTTGCTTGCATCCTGAAAAAAAAAGAACAGTTTCAAAGGGGTTAAAACACTTTATAAATATAAAACTTATTTCTAATCAACCAATATTAAAATTATTTTTTTTTCAGATGAAAATATATGAATAATCTAGCTGAAGCAAAGGATCATCCATGCAAGTTTTTAAAATGTATTTATTAAATATAAAATTGCAGAGCTTAGTGTAAAGAAAATAAGTCTCATGATGTTAAAAAAAATTGATAATTCCAGCTTTACAAGAAGTCATTTTCACAGTGATGCAAGATCTTATTGAGGTTCTGAAAGTATTATCAATAGGTGACTATTTCAAAAGACAAATTGATAAATGGCCAGAGATGTGAAGAAACAACTTATAAATAACTTCAAATGACAAAATTTGTTAATAAATGGATAAGTCAACTTTGATTTATAGTTCTTTGTTATTACTTGGTTATTTACAATACTTTCATGTTGTTAGAAGCTTTTTTTTTTTTAAATCTTATCTGTGCAACAAAAAGTAAAGTCTAAAGTTCACTGAGTGATTCACAGGCGCAGCATCTTGTAGCTAAAATTCTTAGCCCAAAACTTGAATCTTTGAATCTCATCATAAAAACTGCATATAAAACACAGCTCTATGTGTTTTCCAACATTGTTTTGAATCAAATGATTAGCAACACATTAAACTCTTATTGTACACTGAAAGAAATTTTCTAGTTCATTTTGTTGAGCTCTTTAAGCAATTTAAAAATTTTTCAAGAAACATTCATCAATGGGCTATTGCTAAAAGAAGGTTAAAAACAGATTTTGTTTTACAAAGCAGACAACTAACACAAATGAATGAAATGAACATGCGACTGCAGGAAAAGAAATTGACCAATAGTGATTCAAAGCTGATCATTGTCTCCTTTACTGAGATATTAAATCTCTTTTTGTCATAATGTTTCAAGAAAAGAGTTTTACAATCTCCAAGAAATTGTTTGTTGGGGTTTTTTTTAAAGAGAAAATATACGAAATGGGGGTAGTGGGTCAAAAAAGGTTGAAGACCACTGATCTAAACCCTGTGAAAAATCTGAATATCAAACATTGTCAATATAAAAGTGTACTAAATCAACCTCTTTGACTAATCCAAATCTTCATCAGCAATAATGAGTAAATACACCCATACTCTAGATGCATTATTATAATAAGGCTTGTCCATGAGTCTGAAGATTAATGAGGAGTGCAGTATTTCACATGGCTAAGCAGTCCCAGCTTGATATTTTGCCACACCTAGCAGAGACATAACCGTAGTCCACCACTGGTCAATTAGGATTCTCTTTTTGACATCTACGCCAGTGGATTTTAATTAGTCTCAAATGTGTATCCCACAGCTTTTATAAGTGATTTCCAACTCTCTTGTTCTGAAACAGCATTCAACCAGGTGCTCTCTTCTATGTCAGTTAAAGCAAGTTGGCGCCTATGTTAGTCTCAAAAGTGTTTTTTGGCTACTCTGTTATGTCAACCACCTTTCAGCTAACTGCCTTTGGAATATATGTTTGTCCCCAATAAATGGGATGTATGTGCCCTGTTAAACTATAACTCTATACTGTCCATACTGGAATTCACAAGAACATCGCTGTAGTGCAGTCTTGCCACCTTATTCTGATGATGAGGTGCAAACATCTTTCCATTCCATTACTAACCCTAACTCAAAAACCATATTTCCCAATTAAAGTATTTCAGATTAATTCATAAATATTCAATGCTTACAATTTGTACTTAAAAATGTCTAAAAAAAAAAAAAAAAAAAGATTTCAATTACTCTTCCATAATCTACTCTCTTTTTTTCTCTTACTTTTTTTTATATTTTTGCTCTTGCAGATAAATATGAGCATTATAGTTTTGTTTCTATTAAACGAGCACCACTATTACTTGTACAAACACTTATGTAGATTGATTTATTATTGAAGAAGAAAAAATTAGATTAAATTTGGTGAGATCAGTAAAGCTTTTGTTTTATGTGAGTTTTTTTTATTGTTTACAGGTTAATTGGAGTGAGCCATGTAGGTGACTTTTATTTTTAAATCTTTTACTTTTGGTGAAAAGGCTTAAAATACTACTGTAGAGCTTACTTTACTAGAATAGATCTTGAATCTAGATCTACTATATTCTAACTTTGGTTTGGTCAATAATAGAATTTACATCCTCTTCTTGGAACCCCTCAACTCAAAAAAAAAAACATTAAGAAACACAGACAGACAGAGTAAAACCTTAAGTATAATCACTAAATTTAGAAACCCTTCAGGATAGAAGACTTAAAAGTAAAGTAGCAATTATACATAAAACACTGAACAATAATCATTTATTACTATTACTAATAATAGTATTAGAGCATGGAAAAGGTTGCTTGAGTCAGCCAGGAAAACCAATGACTTTGCAGAATTTAAGTATTTTAAGTCATTGATTGACCTAGGAATATGTGATGGACATGGGCGTAGTCGTAGATCTAGATCTATCCTCGACGTTTTACACAACTTTTTAAAAGTTTAGTAAGGTTTCTAGGTAAACAAATAGGCCTACCAATCAACCATATTTTTATAAGATAAGCTCTAGATAGTAGATTATTCCAGATTTAGATCTCCATAATAAAGAGGCATGGTTTGCAAAATGTTTTACATGTTTCAGATGTTCCTTCAGAGTTGAAGATATTTTACTTCCTAGTCCAAACCTCCCGCAGGACGACGGGGGATGGGAGCGGGCAGTTTGATCCCTCGTCCGTCGATAAATCCGAACGACAGTGCAGCGCGCAAACCACAGACCAGGCTGAGTGGTCTACAGCGCTTGACTTCCAAACTAAGCCTTAACTTATTAAATGAATATATAGTGTCAATAGTCACTCAATAGTCATTACCTGAGTCTGAAGACAGTGAAGCGGCTGAAGGCTAGATCTAACTGAAGTAGCTTCGCCTTCTGACAGATCTATTTTAATTTTACGGCTGAGCGTAAATTTATTGCCATGAAACTTTCTTTTTTTACCTCTGCTTCCATTCTTCTTATTACCCATTTGAAATTCGAACGAGTAGATCTAGATTTATATAGAACTATATTAATATAGATATATAGATCTAGGTCTGGAACAAAAATCTGAACTCTTTCGACTATACTGTCTCTACAGACCTAGACTCTATATCTAGAATCTAGATCTAATCTATCCTGTACGCCCAAATTGCTCCAAACTAACAAAAAAATTCGTCTTTGGTCACTCTTATTAATCGCATTTTTAGTCCAAGTAATTATTTTATGTACATATAAATTTAATAGTATCCCATTTTTATATTATACTGTAACATTTAAAAAATACAACATAATAATTTATTAACAGACTTCATGTTGATAAAAGTAAAAGTAGACATAAAATTATTTAAATTATAAATAAATTAAAATGATAAAATATAAAAGCTTTACCTGTGCCATTTAATAAGCTTTGGGCATGCTATTGTGACACTATTGTCGTTGGACAGTGAGTTATCTTACTTACTTAGATTTAATCTAGATCTAGAGTCTAGAGTGTCTAGACTGACTAAAGTCTAATATCTAGATCTACTGTTACTTACTGTATAGTCACATAATAGTGTATCTATAGTAGTAAAAAAGGGTACAGGGAAAATCTAAATCTAATTATAGATCTAACTTCGGAAATGCCATTGTTTAGTTTTCGGTTTACAAAATTTAAAAGGCTATTTTTACTGCACATCACTGACCTATTCATAAAAATAATAATTATCTCTATCTCACCAAAAAAGATTGTCCTTGATACACGGTCGTCCCTCATATGGAATACTGCCTAACCCAAAGTAGCTGTCAAACTAAAATAAAGCTGTCACTCTACTATGCTATCTATGGTGCGGTCTTGAAAGCGTATATTCGTGATAAATTAATAATAAGAATCTTTATTGTCCTTAAGAAAATTTGTCTTACAATTGGTGCATTACACAAAACAACGCATTATAATCTAACTATAGAAAACCAAAATATACCTTTCAGTGCAGACATCTTTGGTGAAAGCGTTCAAGAAGTCCTAGACCTAAATTTTTACTGTATACTACCCAATACTCATGTCTCATTATCCAAACTAGAAGAAGGGTTGAGATAACTTTTGCTTGGAAGAGACTGTTTTTTTTTTTTTTGCAGGCGGAGCTATTTATTCCGCTACTCTCTAGCTAAGAGACGCCCTAATGCACTTACTGGCCTAATTCAGACGGTCATCATCTTCCCTTAAAAGTGATGCATCAAGTTGATAGGCCTATACTGTGATTTCCAGTTATGTAATTTTAAGTGATGCTCCACATTGAGAGGGTATCCATTCACGGTGGTCTTTGGTGGTTGAAACAAGGAAAAAAATTGTCAATTAATTAATGGAAATTGAATATTCAGTATTCAGATGAACTGGCTAAATATTTAGGGGTTTGTCTCCTTAGATAATTGTATACGTTATTTCCCCCACACCGATTCTCGGATCAAGTTGAAACAACCATTTATTTTACCTAACAAATATGAATCAAACCAATTAGTCAACAAATTATTTTGTTTTACATTCAAATATGTAAATAGCTTGAACATTAATGAGATATTTTGTTACAAATGTGAAGTACTTCTCCTTAGATGATATAACATCGCTTGTTTTCTGATAACTATGCAATGATTTGGTATTTGTCAAGCGATCTGTTTTTGTTAAGTTTCTCCAACTATTGTTTTTTTTTTAAGTTTTAATAACTGGATAAAATTAAGTTCCCCTTTCAGACCTTGTAATTTGTAGTGTAGATTGATGTTAAGATTTTCTGTTATTGTGGTCCAGGGAGTGTGTTATGTGGCAACACAATGAGAGCAGAGTGGATTCAGAGGTGCCCTAAGATCCCAAAATAAAATAAAAATACCGGTCTTCACCAGGATTCCAACCTGGCACCCACCAGTTCAGAAGCTAAGTGTTTTACCACTCAGTCACCATGCCTCTTTAACAACTGGATGGTCAAGCTCTAACCTTTTGTATCTTTAAAATCCCTGAAAGTTTTTACATTGGAATTGACTTTATAGATAAATCTGTGTGTGTGCAGCTTTCATTGGTTGGGTGAGATAGTTTGATTTTGAATTGTGTCTATCGAAATTTATCTATTAGTTACTTTGGGTAACTCTTGTTTGTATGGAGAATCAAGTCCTAAACATACCTAACATATGCAGTTATGTAGTTTTCTTTTCAGCCCTTCATGGTGTCATAGAAGCTAAAACTTTATTACGGAACACGTATTCATAATTCTCAATATTTTTCTTTTAGATTTGACAAAAATTGTTTTAGGAACTCTTTGCTGACAATAGAAATGTGTACAGATATTAACATTTTTAAAAATCTTTTTAACGAATTGTCAAGGCCTAGCAGTTTTATTGTTACATTCGAATCTCCATTTTCGTTTTGTTACATTCCCCTTTTATTCACTACACCACCTTCACCTATCTCGTCTGTTGGACCGTTGGGAGCACCATATTCACTACATGAGAGGCTAGAATTACTTTCTATTATAAGTACCAGTACTTAGTACTATCTTAACCTGAAAAAAAGTTGACTTTTCCCTTATTGAAATTATATCATGTAATCCCCATATTGATAAAATGATTAAAAAAAAATCAAACAAAGCATTAGAGTTTACTTAGAGAAATTAAAAAAAAAAAAAATAAGAAAATGAAACTAAAATGTTCTTAAAGCTTGGTTAGGCCAATAATAGAACATGCATCCTCCATTTGCAGCCCCCAACTTAAGAAAACATTAAGAAACTAGAACAGACACAAAATAGAACAGTGAGATTGATAAAAAAAAAATATTCCCATTTTATTTGAGAAACACCTTTAGTAAAAATCATTAAATTTAGAAACATTTCAGGAAAGAAGAATAAAAATTAAAGTAACAATTAGATATAAAACCTTAGCCATAATCTTCAAATACAAAACCAAAAGCTAATAAAATACTCAGAAAGACACAAAGATATAAAGGCCAATGTCTTATTCAATATGCTAGGACAAATTTGTACAACACCAAATAATATTCTGGTGATTTGCATTTAAAACAAAAGAGTTCGCCAAAAAATACATAATATAGGAAGTAAAGTTGCAATAATTTCGTGTTAATCAGCATATTCAAAGAACCATTTGAGTAACCAGAAAAGAATGAAAAATTGCTTCTTTTATCTAGAGAAATTAAATGCAATCACAGATAATATATAACAGATCCTGCAGTCATAATTTACTTAAAGTACTAGCAATATCGTTTTAATCAGCACAATAATTATTATATAGTTAACAGTAAACAATAGTAGGCCTACAGCCTACATATTCATTACTATACTGGTGAAGATTCCATTCAAATGCTAAACAAGTAACAGCTTTCAACACAAATTGAAGCAGGTTTCATGCAAGGACAAGGAAGAGATGTAGGCCAGTTTTCACTCAGAACACATGATGTTGCTTAACTGTTTCTCTCCATAATTATTTTCCATGTTCCAATGGAATTATTCATTTTGCTCTATTGTATTTCACTACCCCGTTTGGTTCAAAATTCATACAGTTTTTGTTTATCAGGAAATGTTATAGCTGTTATAGAATTAAAGAGGATTGCATGCTCTATTTACACAATGCAAGTTAATTTCATAAACCAAAAATCAATTTAATTTAATGGGGTCCAATCCACGTTGGTATAGTCAGGAGAGAAAAGAGTTAAAAAATCTGCAGTTGTTACATGGACTAAATATCACTTTGAAGAAAAGTATGCCCGTCTTTAATCAATTATTTGTATTATTTATTGGCACTCCTATAGCATGTCCTCAATGCTACAATGTTTTGGAAGGAGAAGTGTCTGTGTGTTTCTGTGATGCCTTTTAGCCAACTTTCAACATTGTTTTGTAAATGAACTCATTCTAATTGCAATTTTAAACAGATTATCAACTGTTGTGACTGTCCAATAAAAGATGGAGAGATTTGAAAAGGAAGGGGGGGAGTTCTAGTGTTTATATGAGAGAAATAGAAATAGAGATTGTTAGCGTTGTGGCTATGAATCATGTTGTATTTATAATTATATAACAAATCTTTGTATACCATCATGAACATGACATTTTAAAAAATACTTTAAAAAAAAACTTTTTGCATACACTTCAGTATCTTTTATTTCAGTAGACCTAGTCACAAAATTTAATACTTATCAAAAAAAATTGTTAAAAGCATCAAGTCCATCTTCTCTTCTCTCTCATTCAAAATCACACTAGATTGATTTATTCCTAGCATAAGTCAAGCACTAAGTGACCTACAATGAACATTACATATAATGAAGCAAGTCAAGATACTTTTGACATAAAGTAACATAAAGGTATTGCTTTGGTACTTCCCCAACATTCCTCAGGTATTCATTAGTATTGTATGGACTCAGAGGAATGCTAGAAATAAAAAAAATTTAAATCACAATTTTCACCGGGATTCCAACTCTTCAGGTATCCATTAGTATTGTATGGCATGCTAGAAATTTTTTAAAAATTAAATGACAATTTTCACCGGGATTCCAACTCTTTAGTTTGGAAGCTAAGCACTTTACCAACTAGCCACCATGCCTCTTTACATGGTATGTATTGTAAAAAAAAAGTGTAAATTTATCTCTTTTTATACACAACTCTCTGTCAACAGACATAATAAAAGTTTGCTTTACATAAGGGCAATCTTTTTTAAAACATACAATCTTTTAATAGACACTTGCCAATTCTTACAGAAAAAAAAAACAGATTTGAGCCAGGTGTGTGAATCTCCAGTTAAGCTCAAATTGCAATAACACTTTGAATGCATAGTTGGTAACAAATAGGTCTATGAAAATAAAGAAGTCACAGTGGCTGTTGGAAATGACATGAATTAAAAAATACTGATGAAATAACAGTTAATAAATTGAAGATATATGGCGGTTGGAATGACAAATACAGAATTTATTGATACTAACAAAAATTAGATTGAAAAGAAAAAGGCATCTTTTTGTGAATGTTCTTCAAGGAACAAAGGCACTCTCTAATAGTAGTCCACTATGGGATCTCTTGTGTGTTCCTCCAGACTTTTTCCTGATGTCTCAGCCATGAATTTCATTTGAAATGGAAAGTTTAATTCTAATACATATCTTCTGCTCAACTGTAATCAAATCATTTTCATATTCCTTCCTAAATAAGTTCTTTTATACATCTAAATCACCTGTAATCTAGTCCATAATACATTTATATGTAAAGAATCTCTACTTACACTAAAAAAAAACAATGCTTAAAATTTAAATATCACTGTAAAACTAACTTTATACATAAACAATATGGCAAAAAAATATGTTTGTCAAACTTTCACAAAATTAACTGGGTCACAGAGTCTTCAAAACTTATTGATATAAAATAATATATCACACAAAAGTAACACAAAGTTTGTGATAAATCAGATACTTTCATGGTCATTTAGAAACAAAAGTAGAGTACATGTGAAATTAATCAAAAGCCATGCATTAATGTTATCATGTGAACAAACAACAAAGTATTCTGTTAATAAAGCTGCTCCGACATTTATTGCTAGTTCTGAAAAAAAAAAAAAAAAAAAGGTTAAAGTGAAATTAAAAACTGATGGTTGCCTGGTTTTGTGTATGTGTTTTGGTCCTGAGTTCAAAATCTCCCTGCTGTCCTGCAAGTGGTTTGGACTGGGAGGTTAATACTCTTACTCTCGGAAGGAAGTATGCTAAACTTGTTGTCAAAGTTCAGTGCAATGTGAATATGGAGTGTTGCAAATGGATGTCTGGAATGGAGTGGGAGCTAGAAAAAAGTGTGTTGACAAGAAAGAGATTTTGATCCTTTTTTTTTTTTTTAAAAATATTATTAAAGTTAAAGACAACCCTGTAGTGGCATGATTGCTTTACAAGTATGCAAGATAACTGCATGTCATAATGTCTTCAAAGTTATCAAACAATATTATTCTAATGAAACATCAGTTGTCTACAAGAAATGACAAAACATGGATTTCAAGATTGCAATGTGCAGTGCTTGTTAGCTAAATCATATTTTGCCATTTCTATTTAAGATTTCAAGGGCAATAACAATTGAACCATTTTGACCATGAGATACTTTAATGCAGCGGTTCTCAACCTGTGGTCCGCGGACATTTGCCTGGTGGTACACGAGCAAAACCCGAATTGCATGCTTTTTAAAAAGTAAAAAATATGAAAAATAATAGAATTAAAGACATGAAAAAGAATATATGAAGTCAGTTATAAAATTATTGATTTTAAATCGCTAGATGGCGATACTGCAAAAGTGAGTTTCGATTTTATGATTACTCTAAGTTTTAGTTACACCGGAAATCAGATGGGCCCTGGCGTCTTCCTGTTTATATTGACATTCAAAATACGCTTTTTTATTTGAAAACTAATCAAAATAATTAAATTGATTGAACACATGGATAAATTTTTAATAAAGAAAGCAACCGAACATAAGGACAAAGATGATGATTTCTCTGACTCATCTCCACAACCTGAGTGTGAATCAAATGCAGTTCCTGAGAAAAAAAGACGACGGTATGATGAAAAGTATTTGCGCTTTGGGTTTATATGCGTCTTAGTAAATAATCAACATAGACCACAGTGTGTAATATGTTCACAAATTCTTGCAAATGAAGCGATGAAACCTGCGAAACTCCGAAGACATCTTAAAACGAATCATACTGACTGCTCGGAGAAACCATTGGAATATTTTATGCGCAAGAAACATTCACTTGGTATTCAGAAGTCTTGCATACTCCAAGCAACTAAAGTCAATGAGAAGGCTTTAAGAGCATCATTTTTAGTGGCTATCCGAGTTGCACAGGCCAAAAAGCCTCACACAATTGCAGAAACTCTGATAATGCCTGCTGCTATAGATATGTGTCGAGAGATGTTTGGTGATGCCTTGGCAAGTAAACTGAAAACAATTCCACTTTCAAACGACACAATTCATCGACGTATAGCTTTGGCGGCAGCTGACGTTAAAGAACAGTTGATTTCAAGGCTGCAAGATTCTAAACAATTTGCTATTCAATTGGACGAATCAACGGATGTTTCCAGCCAGGCACAATTAATGGCTTATGTCAGATATATCTGGATGGATGAAGTTGAAGAAGGTTTTTTGTTTTGTAAAGCTTGTCCAGGTCACACAACAAGTGCAGAACTTTTTGCTATTCTTGATAATTTTATGGCAGCCAATGGCATCGAATGATCCTGGTGTATCGGAGTGTGCACAGATGGTGCTGCAGCAATGACTGGAAAACGAACAGGCTTGTGGGAACGTGTGCGTTCTAATGTGCCAACTGCCACATTTACGCACTGTATGATTCATCGGGAAAGTCTTGCGAGTAAAAGAATGAACGCGGACTTGAAATCTATTTTGATCAGGCCATAAAAATTGTTAATTTCATCAAGGCTCATCCATTGAATTCTCGTCTCTTTGCTTCATTATGTTCGAATATGGATTTTGATCATGAGCAGTTACTGATGCACACTGAAGTTTGCTGGTTATCAAGGGGAAAAGTGTTTAACAGACTGTTTGAATTACGTGATGCTGTGCGAGAGTTTCTTGTTAGTAAAAATTCACAGCTTGTTGTTCATTTGAATGAAAATTCATGGGTTGCTGTTCTGGCTTACTTGGCCGACATTTTTGAACAGCTGAATAAACTCAATTCATCTCTGCAAGGGAAGCACACAAACTTAATTACCCTCAGTGATAAAGTGTCTGCTTTTACGAAAAAACTTGCTCTGAGGAAGACAAGATTATTTCAGGGTAACTTTGAAATGTTTGATCAATTGCATGAATTCACAGAGAAACCAGAAAATGCTGAAATCAACAAGCCCGAGTTGGTGAAATTGATTTCTGAACATGTTCAATCATTGCTGGATCAATTTAACTTCTACTTTGGCGATTTGAACGTTGAGAGTTTTTCGTGGGTTTCCAGTCCGTTTCTTGCACACATTGATTCATTAAATTTACCACCATCGGAATTAAACCAATTCATTGAACTGACCAGTGATACTACGTTGAAGATGATGCATCTGATAGTGAGCTTGATGAAGTTTTGGACACAAGCTTCGCATGAGTATCCAGAACTGTCTCAGAAAGCTTTCAAAATAATTTTACCCTTTGCAACATCATATCTTTGTGAATGTGGATTTTCTGCACTGGTTACAACTAAAACAAAATATCGTTCACGGCTTGAAGTCGAAGATGAACTCCGACTGAGTCTTTCAAGCATTACACCTCGTTTGGACAAGCTGTGCTCAAATTTGCAAGCTCAAGGCTCACACTAAAATTAAATGTAGCATTGTTTCTAATCCGAACTATTGTTAGCAGTAAGACTGATATTTGTTCATTACAAAAGGATGAAAAGGTTGAAACATTTATTAAAATATATAATAAATGATTTTAAATATCAACTTTATATTTTTAAAAATAAAACTATATAAATTTCTAGTGCGCCAGTAGCAAAATTTTTAGTAGTGGTCCGTGGCTGAGACACACATTTTTAAGTGGTCCTTGAATCTCAAAAGGTTGAGAACCGCTGCTTTAATGCTTTTAACTAATATGGAAAATGGTGGGTATTTGGGTCAGATCAAATTTAGGCAGCTCACAACATCAGGAAAATGTGTATCTGCTTTCTTTTGTGTGGTTTTGATGAAATGTTCTTGTTTCTAATTAAAAATAGTACATTTAATCATAACATACTTCTAATTAGGATCAATAAAGCAACCTTAGTCTTAACACATCTGCCATGAAAAAGCTATGGCCTCTCTCCCTCCTCTATCTATATACTTGAATGTTTGACAGGTGAGTTCACACTAGAATTCATCTTCAACTCACCTTAGAAACAAACTTAATGGTCCCCTTCTGTAGCTCTTCATAATAGTCTGTGATTGGCCTATTGTCTTCCATGTGCTTCAACATATCAGTTGTCACAACAGCAATGTGATACGCCTCATGGTTAAAGCCCAGTGGGTAAAGAATGTCCTGCTTCACCTTTCAATCAAATGAATACAAGTTATTTTTAAAGTATTAAAATAAACCAATTCGACAATCAATCTACAAATCCATTACTATCAACGTACTTTCATTGGTAATAAATGAAATCTTGAATTTTACAATTCAAATATAAAAATAATATATCAAACTACCGTATTTTTCGCCGTATAAGACGCTCCGGCATATAAGACACACCCAATTTTAAAGGAGGAAAATCTAGAAAAAATAGATTTTGAACGTACCGTATTTTTCGCCGTATAAGACGCACCAACTTTCACCCCCCAGTTTTGTAGAAGAAAAAGTGCGTCTTATACGGCGAAAAATACGGTAATTTAGTTTAAATAAAAATAACTAATTATCATGGAGTGAACAATTTAAAAATATATAAATTATATATATATATTTATTAAAAGTATTTATAATGAACAGTAAAAACTCAATCCTGTATATTTAAAATTATAATATATTTGTATCTTAGAGGTAGAAAACATTTCATAACACTGGATAACATTCTGAGATTGTTAAAATAGTTATATACCGGTGTATATATATATATAGGTATATTTATTTACTATATTGACTGCTACAAAAAAACAGACTATTTACTTTTGGGATGTTGAGGTAATATAGGTAAAAGAAGGTGCCCTTTTCAGACTGAAATCTATGGGAGAAGATGTTTCTAGAGCCAAAAGTTGGGTAAACTCAAGAATGTCCTAAAAATCCTGAAGTTCAAATTCCCAGTCATCCCCAGGATTCAGAAACGACTCCTTGGTTTGGAGGCCAAGCACTTTCCTCTCATTCATTGTTAATAAATTTCTGGACAACAAAGGAGACATTCTTTTGAAGCTAAACCCTTTCAGATTAAAAGAACAGAGAAGAGGTTTGTGTTAGGTTAGTTATGTTTTCAGCCAGTTAATTGTGCTATGGTCTGAACATTGATATGAAAAAAAACAGTGCCACTATTCATTGCAAGACCATTGTTTTGATAACAATTTAAGAGGAAGAGTTGCTAGTTCTGCTTGATGCAACAAGTGTGCTGTGCAATGAAGGGCACTACTTCAGACAAAGTAGCAGAAATTCCAGTATTATGGAATGTGTGAATGTGTATAGACTGATGCTATACACCTACAGTGACTAAGATTCTAATGCATGTGTCTGGTACAGAAGAGGGTGTTACTACCATTGTTAGCGGTAAGACACATTCCATGGAGCAGAAGTCATTTATATGTACAAGGAGGCAAACAGTGGGGAGACAACTATTTGCCCATATAATAGAGACTGACAGGGTAGGGGAGCATGAAGGGACATGTCAAGGGGTAGCTGGGGTCAGGTAGAGAGGATTATGGGAGAAATTCTAATACAGTCCCTGTTTGGGTCCCATTAGAGTAACTAGGGCCAGGAGTATAACATTGAAGTTCATCCAGTACCATTATTTATAATTACTAGTGACAAGCTAGGTGCTTCACTAGTCAAAAAATACACATAGGTCAACAGGAGTCAACCATAATAGAGGGAAATTCTTGATGAAAGTAAATGAGACAGAAAATCTACTGACAAGAACAGATTTGAGTTATTTTGTATATTTATTCATTCTATACAGTGCCCGTTGCCACCCCCTCCCCCAAAATTAGTCATCCTGCGGAAGGTTTGCACTAGGAAGTAGATCATCTTTAACTCTAAAGGAACATCCAAAACATGCAAAACATTTTACATTTGATTAACACACCTACACACAACATCTAGCTAATTTTTTAAAATCCAGATTTAGAAATACAGGCAATCACATTCTTTTTGCCATAGTGAATGAAGGATGATCAGTGATATGTATTATTAACTTAGCAAGCATTTTAACACATCTAGCCTATGGCCAACATTCAAAAGCGATGTTCAAAGCAATATAACATAAAATTGGCTATATCAAAAGGCTATTTAAGGGAACTATTCAATAAACTGGTATGCAGTTAACAGAATTTGTATTTAGCACCTAGCAGAAAACAATTTGGGTTGCTCGAATGTTATAGCACAAAAATGTACGGTTGACTTTCAATACATAGATGGTTACAGGACAAAAGGGATTTCATGTAACTGAAAACCTTGAATTTACCAAGCCATATTTCAAAGAATTTAACCATATATATGAAAAGAATTCTATTTATGATGCAATTAGATATTTTCTTAGACAAGGATATAAAATAAAAAAAAAACCAGATGAATAAAAAGTTAATAATCAAAAAATAAAAAATACAAAACATATGATTTCAGCTTTCACAAGCTGTACTAAATTACTTTCTAAATATATATATACTATATAATAAATTAATTACATGAATTTACGTCAGTGCTGCATTGGATTAGTGTCTGAATATAAAATGTGGGCCTTTTAGAGTCAATTGTATTTGAAATGAGCCTAATTTAAATAACCAAGAAAAAAAAAAGCCAGAAAAATCATTAAGAGTTCAGAAATGTTAATCATTCTACATTAAGTAAAAAAATCAATTCACAATTGAAACCTCTACCATTCTAGCTACTCAAACGGCTTAAGGGGGGAATGGTAGTCAAAAAGCTTTTTCTTTTTTAAACTTAGCTATTATATGTTTCTTTAAGGTTTAATAGATTGTATATGTAGTTTAAGGATATAATAAATGCAAAAATAAAAAAAAATAAAAATATTTTCTTGCCTTTAATGCACCAAATTGTGTAAAAATAGCATATTTTCTATATTTTTGAAGAAATAAAATTTATTTTCAAAACTACTTTCAAGAATTCAATGAAACTTGCCACAGTTATTCATAATATTAATAAGTACAAAATGTATTAATCAAAATGTAAATAAATTAAGAATATTTTTTTTTAAATTCTCTCAAACTCATCTGCACCAAATTCACAAATTATTTAAGCCAAATGAAATTGTAAAAATACTGGCCAGGCCTGTGGTTGACTACTTCTTTCTATTTCACATGGTTAACCAGGGTGTCATGTGGCAAGCACATTCATCAAGCACTTTTACTTTTCCCCAACTAGAATTTCGAAATTTAAAATCTGAATCTTCACTGGCATTCAAACCTGAGATCCATTAGTTTGGAGGCCAAGCACTATACCACTCAGCCACCATGCCCCCTATATATGTATATGCAAAAAAAATAGTTAAACTGATATTAAACAAAAAAAAGTAACTTTCAGTAACTTGCCCACCTGACAAAAAGGAACTATGTCTAAAAACTGCCTTGTTGAAAATACTTCTTTGTAACTTACTTGTCTGACCAGTGTGTCAGGGTCCAGTGTAATATCTCTCATTAAGTAGGATTGCTGATTTGGAAGATAGCATCTCATTTGTATCACACCATTGTCCTCCTCTGCTTCTGCCTTTTCAAACGTTGTTCCAAAATAAATTTATGAAACAATAAAAAAAAAACATCAACACATGAATGAAAAATTTGAAGTGCTCAACATTGACATTAATTGTTTTAAAAATTAAAAAAAAACAATGGTGGGTGTTCAACTATCTTAGATTAACTTAAATAGCATTTCATTTCTACTGAAATATTTAAGATTAATTGATTTTAAAGAATGTCAGTCACAATACCTATTTCAAACAAAATCTTAAAAGTTATTACACTTGTTCAATAGAAAATCTTGAAGTTAGAAATTAATCTCACCATATCTGAAAGTACCCTGGAAAAAAAAAAAAAAAAAGTTTAGCAATAAATAAAAAAATTAATTGAAAATTGCCCAGATTTAAACACATATACACTATTATATTCAATCTTCATTTATTTTCTATTATTGAAAAAAAAACAAAAGTAAGAAGTTCAGTCAGATTAACTCCACAACGACAATAATAAGAAATTTATTAAACTATAATAGTTAATATGACTTAATGCGCTATCTTCATAAAATTGTATGAAGCAGATTCTTCTTAAAGGGTATTGTGCTTATAACCATTTATATTAAGAAATTCAACTGTTCAAATATTGTTTACAAAGCTCATTATTATCGCTCTGATTTCAAATTCAGGTTCTCAATTACCAAAGTCAAATATTTCAATTGTGTACATTGTAATACGGTATACAATTCATAAGAGGTTTAAAAGAAACAGGTCACAGTGTGATGACATAAATTTGTCATATACAGAGCATTGCTGTCCAAGCTGAAGAGGCTTACAATAAGTGTATCTCCACATGGAGAGTGAGCATAAAGGAAGGGTCCTGGATTGCAGATGCCATACAGAACAGCAGCAAAAAGAAGGGTGAAAATGCAATAGCGCCTGGTGATTACACATGCCCAACCAGTGACTGCAGCTGTGTATCAAGGATAACGAGGGTGTGTGTCACACAAGAAGTTGCAAAGGGAAAAGATCATCTCTCGAGACGTAAAATGCCACAGCAATTTTATTATACCATACAAATCCATAAGTAGCATTTTTTTTTTTCTTGAGTCTCAGGTGTTCAAAATACAAAACTGTAAGCGAATATTTTTTAAAACCAAATAATAATTTGTGTACACTTTTCAGCACTATAGAATCAAATTTCTAAAATACTTTCTCTTGCAATACAAAGAAATTGTTTATTTTGTCTTTTTATTTCAAATCCTTCTAATCATTTTATTTTTTATGTTTCTCTTTAGTAGGTTCTATTTTATTATATTCCACCATGGAGAACAACTGAAGCGACAACAAAAAAAAGTACAGACCTTCATCAACAGATGTCTAAGAAATATTTTTAAAATGCACTGGTACGACAAAGTAGAAAGTAGAAAACACCAAACTGTGGGAAGATTAGTGGACAGAAAAATATAGAGGTGCAGATCTTAGAGGAAGTGGAGATGGATTGGTCACACCCTTAGAAAAGATACCAACAGCAGAACTAGACAAGCCTTAGAGTGGAACCCCCAGGGAACAAGACATAGAGAAATACCAAAAAGAACATTGTGACGCAGTATACTAGATGAAGCTGAGAGGACAGGAAAGAGCTGGGAAGCCATTAAAAAAATAGCAATAGACAGTGGAGAGTGGCGTGTTTTTACTGAAGCCCTATGTTCCATGAGGAACGCAAAGGAAAGATGATGATGATATTCCCACCATATATGCCAAACATTAACATGTAAACAAAGAAAGATTACTGTGATAAACGCCTAGTGTGAAACTCACCCAGATTAATATCTTTCTTTCTCAAATAATTTGACAAACTATTTAGAACATTTATAATGTCATTATATTATCTTTACCTGTTCTTTTGATTCTTCTGCCATTATCAAGTTCATAAGACTTTTCTCTGGCAAACACGAAAAGTCCAATAGACTGTCAAACTGGCAAAGAAGTCTTCTAAAGCCAAATTTAAGCAAGAATCTTAAAGAAAAAAACACATAAAAAGAAAATGATTAAATAACAAAATTTTCTCTAAGTTAAAAAAATAAGAAATTTTAAATGTTTGTCAGGTGAAAATTGTTTTCTTTTTTTTTAAATTGATAAGTAAAAAGAATGTTCAAATAATGAACAATATAAAATAAATTCCTGATTGTTCTTGATTGATTGGCTGGGATATATAAAATACATTTGGTAATGGTTGACATACTTTTAGAGAACTTAATTGAAGTTTGATAAAGGACAATACAAACTGGTGCATTGTCTATTTCTTAAAACTGAATGCCACAAAGAAATTTTAAAAGCATTTGGAAGAAAAAAGTAATTGATAGATGAACACAATATAAACAATATATCAATACTTCAAGTCAGCTCATAAAGATATCAGGGTACCATTGTCACACAGCGGTTATTTTCTTGTACAAACTGAACAGTTTTAAAGAACATCTTGGTTTATATTGTAAGTGTGTGAGAATCCTAAATCTACTAACATATCCAAAAAATTGTTTGCAAGTTGCATGTCATACAAACAATAGATATGTCGCTAGGATATGCTTAAAAAACCATGAACACAACTCTACCATATTTGAATTAAACTTTTTGGACAACGATGTCTTACTAAAGTTGGACAAAATTTATTACAGAACCTCCACCCGCTCAACCAGAACTACAAAAAGTTGTCACGATGTTGGTGATTTCTGACCATGAAGGCAAGAACTGGAACATTCAAAGCATTGTTTGTTTCTTACTCTATGAGACTATCAGCGCTACTAGTTGAATGATGAGCTAATGAGAGTGAAAAAAAGAATCAAGTCGTTCATGAAATTTATAGTCACCCAATAAATGTCTCTGTGTATTGTGTATGTTTTCTTTTATGGAATCCAGGAATGATGTTTTTTTTTTTAATCCTTGTAATCAAAACACATTTCCAAAATAGATCAATATTAAAGCATCAGTAGTCTTAAAAACTAAAATTGAAAATGAAGTGAAATCACAAAAGATGTTCATTTATTAATGCCAGAATGAATCCCTTAACATTATATTATACAGGGGGTTCTAGGGTTACATTTATTGTCCCTACATTGCATCATAATCCAATTTTCTGTGTAAGTGGGAACATTTGTACATATACTGAACATAATTAGACGCTAAATCCTATCTTAAAATCTATCATAACATAGTACCCTGCATAATTGTAACAAAAAAAAACACATTAAGAAAATATATGAAAATATGTTAAGCAATGAAATGATATAGAGATAAAAAAAAAAAAGTAATAAAAAAAAGAGAACAGATTTATAGGGAAAAGGAACCTGCAGAAGATGCTAAAGACACTAGGGGAAAGTATCAAATCGCTTAGCAATATAATATATAATTTCACTTCCATGGTGATAACTTTCCTCTTCTTTGATGCACTGTCATCATTAGTGCCTGTCTTATGAAGTTATGCTTATGAGCCATTATGAAGAGCAAAATGTTAACAAAATCAGAAGAAAAGGGAGAGAGATAATTAACAAAGTGACTGGCAAAATAACTAATATATAATATAATGCAACTGGGGTGACAGCCTCTTCCTTGGCGCACAACATCATGGTGTATTCTTTTGCAGCACACACCAATGAACTAGTTCCCACACAAGAAGTTTGCATTTACAACACTAAACCACTTGTCTTGCAGTTGTAACAAGGCTTTATGCAATTATTATTATAGTAGATCTATATATATTATAAATATATATATATATATTATATATATCTATATGGGAGATGTGCTGTAACCACCAAACATCTTAGCCTTTACTCAAGACTGTGACTGGCTTAGCCAAGTATAGAATAGTAGAATCTTAGTCTATTTTATCTTATAAAAATAGATCTAGATTACAGGCGTTATTTCAAAATAGATAATTACATACTATGCATTTTATGTGTCAATCTAGTATGTATGTTAATAAGTGCTAAGGCTAAGTCACTGGTTTTCCTGGCTGATTCATTCCCTAGTAGCCTAGACATTAAGACAGTAGACTCTAATTATCTAGTTACAATCTAGATTTGATCTAGTTAATCTAGATCTATCATTCTAATAATTCTATGTGAGTAAGGTTCTAGTCTAGAGAACTAGTCACTCAAGAATCAAGATTTAGATATCTACTTGTACTTTTTTTCTACCTTTTTCGGACCTAAGAGGCAAGAGGGTGCGAGAGTATTCTCATTGGCATTGCACTGTGACTGTGTGTGTTAGGTAGATCACTAGATCTAGCTCACTCTCACTAACTTACTACTGTAACTGTAACTATAGTCTCTACCAGCTAAGACGGCTAAGTTAATAGTAAAAGTCATCCTTCAACTGCAAATAATACATGAGTTATACACTGATAAATACAGTTGATACAGTCACTTACACTTTACAGTGTCAGGAGCACGAAAAAAGGGTCGTCCTGGGAAAAGCTGGCTGGACAATGTAAAAGAATGGATTGTTGATATCCTATACTAGGAGCCTCTAATGAAGACATGGAAAGGACAACTTCCTGGGGTCACTACGACGTCACTCCCCCATTGACACAGATTTTTATTATTCATTATCACGGGTCAAGGGTTACGAGCGTTACGCGCATAATTGCCTGTAGCTATTTTATTTTATAAATTGATTTCGATTGATAAACAATATCTTTTTTATTATTATTTGCGTCTACTAGAAGTCAGGTCTATATATCTGTGCGTTAAGATAATAATTAAAAGAATACTCTTACATTTAGCTTAGTGGAAATAAATCCAGTTCAATTGGTCCCGTCAGAAACAGAACTAACTGAAAACATGCACAACTGTAGCTAAATTGAGCACTAAATATTACCAATATTTCTTTTTTTAAACGAAAACGAGACTACTGTGTCAACGCTAAGGCTAACTATCCATGACCTATAAGATTAACATTTAATAGCATAACGAAACCATGTAGGAAATTTTAAACAAATAGGCTACACAGTCCAGTAGATCTAATTGTTTTATTAAAATAAAATAATGAATACCGGTAGAGTGGATTCATATGCTTTATTATGCTTTATTTCATTGTGTAGTTCGGCGGTGTTGTTGTTAGTAAGCAGCATGGATTCTGAAGATAACATAGAGGTCTAACTACTTCTTCAACATCTATCTGTAGTGGCCATTCTTCCCCCATCCCTCTATAGGCCTACAGCTGATCTAGACAAAGGAAACGCAAGAGCCGAATCAATTTGGGACAAGCGACGTTCCCGTCTGCAGCACTGAGTGTTGCAAGATGCCTAAGAGTTGCCGGCTACTGTTACGTCCTTGTGACGAGAGGTTTTAATAGTTAGCTCGTTTGATTAACTCTAGGGGAAGTTTAATTTGTTTCTCCCGCCACGTAGACCTATACGAATGATAAAGAACAGGTACACAGCTTAACAGTAGGCCTAAGAAACAGAATAGATTTAAATTGAATATCAAAATAATTAACTAAATATAGACAATAATATATTCCAAGTTTTCCGTTTCTGTAGCAATTTGTGGTTTTACAATGTGCCGAACTAGGCGGGCGGACCTAAATAAGTCTACAAAAATATTTTTAGAAAAAAAATCAGACAATGAAGTAAAAGTATTAATTGGTAAAGCAGATTTTCATCATTGATTGCTATGTAATTAGTTGAATGAGAGTTTGTTTGTTTTGTTTACTGCTGGTTGATTGCCTACTGGATGTCGTCTGCTTAGTAAGTGTAGGGTGATCTCCCAGCTGTGGTGATTGATTGGGTCATGAGATAGACAGTCTTCGATAATAAAAGCGGCATACAATGGACACTAAGACATTTAGAGGCGTGGATATTGCCGATGACATTTGCCTCCTCTCCCATACACATCAAAATACTCAGACCAAACTGACCAGACTCTCAGAAGTAGTGAAAAAGACTAAACTTGTAATCAACAAAAAGAAAACAGAAGTTATGAGGATCAACAACAGACAAGAGAACCCAATCCTGCTACAGGGAGAGAACATCCTTGATACGGACCACTTCACTTATCTGGGTAGTAGACTTAGTAAAGACGGCTGAGCTGATGATGATATACTCATTCGGGTTAATAAAGCTAGTTTTGCCTTTTCCACTCTTCATCTGAAATTGTCTAGTAGAGTTGTGCGTCTCATTGGAAGTTGTGCGTCTCATTGGAAGTTGTGCGTCTCATTGGAAGTTGTGCGTCTCATTGGAAGTTGTGCGTCTCATTGGAAGTTGTGCGTCTCATTGGAAGTTGTGCGTCTCTTTGGAACTCTAAGGCCAGCAAAAGCGAACAAAAGCTCCCTTCCACCAGCCTGAAGTGGGCGGCGAGTTCCTCCTTCCCGCCACCCTGTCTGACGGAGGTTGAGACTTGGGGTTTGATTCACTTCCAGTGATAACGGACACGCGGACTAGAGACGCGGCCAAAGTCCGCACCACTGGGACCCCACGTGGTGTTCCTATAATCTACCAGGCTTACCGTGCGGCTTCTTGAGGGAAGGCGCCTGGACGTTGACAGATCGCTGCGGTAGCTCTTTTTCATCCCCGCACAGTGCAATGAGGATACTCTCATACCCTCGTAGGCACTCCCGCGGGAGCCTTCTTTTGCCACCCATTTGGCCTAGTCGTCCACTCTCAAGACCGTTTCCACCCGGACGACACGATGTTTCCACTCTTCAAGCAATCTGGCGCTCTAAGGCATTAACTCACAAAATACGAATATATAATATAAACGTTAAGTCGGTCCTTCTATACGGTTCAGAGACATGGAGAGTCACTAAAACAAATATGGAAAAGCTTCAGACCTTTTTTAGCAGTTGCCTACGCCGGATATTAGGAATTAGGTGGGCCAGAAAAGATAACACTGTCAATTTATGGGAGAGAACTAGACAAAAGCCCATAGTCCAAGACATCACAAAGCGAAAATGGAGCTGGATTGGATACACCCTGGGAAAAACCAGCTAACAATGTTGCAAAGCAATATCTTTATATAGTCAGTCTGAATCATTTAAAGGTTTATAAAGTTTTTGTATGAAGCAATCTAGTGTTCTAGGGATATGACCTTCGAAGCTTCGATTAACTCGAAGCTAAAATGCTAGTATATGTCCTCGACAATAATTGTATCAAAAGTGATGTCGAACATCATCGAACAGCCAGAATGAGAAAGTGTGTTTACTTGATGAAAATTGTTGTCAAACTTTTCCATGTGTCCACTCTGAATGAATGTTGTTGTTTTTAATATACATATGGAATAATTCAAGTTGTAGCCGAAATACTAAAACGTTAGAAAGAAAGTGAATAAACCCGACGGAAATTAAAGCAAACTTTTTTTTCTGTGGCAAACGTTACTAAATAGAATAACCTGTTAGAATGTCAAGAGTATATTGAATACGACCATGACCATGCAAACTCAATTTGGTTCTGCCACTTCCAATGCAGACAAGGCAGTTGCGTCTATGTAATATGTCTCTTTGTAATATGTCTCTTCCTCATTTGCGTCGTTCCCAAACATTTTACAAAACCCACTACGCCAATAAAAAAAAAAATTGTTAATTTGCTAAGCTAGAAATAGATTATTTGTGTACATTGTCGCCCAGATCAACAGGTTTACAACATTAACAGAAACTTTCCTAGAAACCTACCTTCGGTTGCATTTCAATGCGTTCTTACACTTAGAAAATCGATTTTCAATTATCTAGTGTTTCATATAAGGGCTGTTCGAAAGTATAATTTTTAGACTAAATTGTGTAATAAAACTTACTATACAAAGGAATCACTTATTTCAATTCGTTTCGTTTAGAAAGGTAATCTTCAGTAAACAAAAATATAGAATCTAGTGTATTTTAATTTTTAATATTGCAAATCTAACTGTTTCTTTAACTTTATAATGTACTAACTTATGTAAAGTAAAAAAAAAAATGGACAGATTTGAACCGGCGCGATTACTTTCAATTCGATTTTATTTGAATATAAATTAGGAATTGATTTGATCTTTTTTTTTATATTACTTGATTTAAACTAAATAATCAAGGTATATTATATATATATATATATATATATATAGGCCTACATTATAATAAAAAAAAGTCTTTAATTGTTGATTTAATATAGAACAATAAATAATAACCATTGAGTACTAGTTTTATTCATTTCAGTACATTACTTGACATAAACTCGAAGGCTCATTATTTGTTTACTTCTAATATAGTTTTATTTTCAGATTCTATAACACATAATAACCTGTTTGTCAAGCACTAGGCCATACCTCTCAATTTGTTATTCTCCGAGACCAAATTTTCACACATAAAAGAATAGGAAAAAAACATGCTTTAATAACAAATGTTTTCATTGTTTACAGTTTCTTCAGCAATGGTGATCAAAAGAGAAGTGGCCTATGGCAATGTTCATGGTTTAAGTGACTTCTGGAAATGTGAAGAACTGCAAGATTTTACTGTCACGCTTGGTGATAGACATTATGGATGTCACGGTTTACTTTTAGCAGCTTGTTCTGGTTTTTTTAGAGGACTTTTTAGATCCGGGATGAAAGAAACTAAATCTAGGTGTGTTACAGTAGAAGACATCTCAAGTGAAACTTTTGAGTTGATCATGGAGACTCTGTACACTGGTCATGGTGTTTTGACAAATGACAATGTCATTGACATCTGGCAAGCAGCTCATCAACTACAAATAACGTTTCTGATAAAAGAATGTGAAGATTATATCATAGAAACTTTGTCCATAAAAAACTTCACTAAATATATTCATATCGCTAGTCTTTTGAACTCAGAGCCAGTGACTAAAATGTTGTGGGATTTTATTCTGAAGAATTCAAGTTTATTCTTTAGGAAAAAAAGTTTCCTAAAGCTATCAATGCCTGAAGTTTTAAAGCTGATTACCTGTCAGGATTTGGTGGTAGAATCAGAAGATGATGTCATTTATGCTATTTTAAGATGGGTGGAGTGTAAGTTTCACAATCAAATTGAGAGTCTGAAAGGAGAGGATTCTGACAAAACCAGAACAAGTGTACATGCCCCTAGTACCAACATTGATATAGAAAAGCATGCCACATCTGACAAATGCTTTACGAGTACAGAAAACGAAAGTAAAAGTGGTTTTAATGAGATCTTGTCATGTGAGGAAAACCATAGCAAAAGCCTTATTAAGAATCAGGAAAGGGTACATTCCTTTTCTAAACCTGGCACCAGAGAACAAAAATTATGCTATTTATTATCCAAAGCGAGACTTTGTCTAACAAGTCACCAATGTTTAGAAACGTTAATGTCTCATTCGTTGGTTCGACCTCACGGGAAAACAAGAGATATGATTGTAAGAGCATTATTTTATCAGCTTCATGAAGGCAAACGAAATGGACAATGGCCGTCAGGGGCGATCTATAGAAATAATGCTACCTATGCCAATTCTGCATTGGCCTTTATAAAAGACGAAAAGAACATTTACATTAGGACATTTATTATTTCTAGAAACATTTGGTTAAATATTCCAAACTTAGTATGCGGAGCATCTTCAAGTTCCATTCATATTGTTGTACTGGAAAAAAACTTATATGCATTGGGATATTTAATTAGTTACTTTAACACTCAGTCTCGGCCACCCAATTCACAAGACAGAACTCCAATATCAATTCTGCAATTTACTGGCGGGTCCTGGACTGACAAGTCTTGTTTTTTCACTCTGCCCTCAAGTGAATTTTCTGCAGCTGTGAACGATTCATTTATTTATATCTTTTCGCCAAAAGGCAAAGAAGTTTGGAAGTTAGACCCAAGAACAGGACTTCATGACCGAATGAGTGATTTACCAGATGAATGCAGTATTTGGTACTTGATGAGCCATGAACATTTGATTCTTCTATTTTACTCTTGCGAAGCAGACGATTTGGAAAAAACTGCGATTGAATGCTTTGATACAAAAGAAAATACTTGGAAACGTCTAAAGAATCTTGACGGGTCAGTCAATGACATAGTGAGTTTCAAAGATGACCACTCTACGTATCTTTTGAAGTCCAGTGGCGATCTATGGAAGTTAATCCAGCCTCAATCTAACATTGTGAATTTCGAACATGTGGTCAAACTCTGGAATTGTAACTGGCCCCTTCATGGAGCGGTCACATTCATGGACGACCTCTACATCTATGGTGTTAAGAGTGATAATTTCCTCAACGATACAAAACGAATTAAATCTGTCAATGGTTTCTTTCAAAAAATTATTTACAGGCATAGTCATTCTACGCAGAAGTCTTCATTTATTCCATATATAGCCAATCTTTCCGAAATCAAAGGCACGAAATAGAAAAAAGTCTTTGTTCTATGAGTTTCAGTTTAAACTGAGCAGAAATTTGCAACAAGCAATAGAAAAAAAACACTCTTTTTTTAAAAAACAAAGATTATATAAAGGAAAGAACCGCTAATTACTGCAATTTATCTCCTTTCTGCTATACAAAACAAAATAAATTAATTAGTACTAATTGTATTGTCATTGACTTCGAATTATTCTGCAAAATTTCAACTTAATTCAAGAATGGTAAGTGGGAGAAAAAAACGTATGAACACTAAACCACTCAGACACCACACCTCCTATCTAAGATGTGTAACGCTTGTTATCTGAATGTCTTGGGTTCCAACTCAATATACCGGTAGCCCTCTTTTTATCTTTACTTTTTACGACAACTTAACGTTTGCTTTACTATATTGGTTCAATAAAAAGTAGGAATTTTTGTTTACTTTTATATGACTTGGTTGTTTACGATTTTAAAATAATTCTTTGAACTTATTGGTTGATTTTTTTTTTCATATTAATGTTGAATACTATTATTATATAAAATACACTATTTTTCAAAAAAAGCTATTATGTATTTTTTTTTTTAAACTTCTGTAGAGTTTTATATTTTTGGAGAGATTTGAGATTATTACAAAGCTTATATCAACTCACTCTTTCTGTCTGTCTGGTAAAAAGTTTGTAGGCCTACACTTTATTTCTCCGACACCCAATCTCGGATCAATCTGAAATTTCGCACCATAATTACTCTTACCTTACAACACAAGAATCAAGTTTAGAAATAACCAATTAGTTATTTAACTATTAATAATTAATTATTTTGTTTGGTATCTCGAACAAGAGAAAGAAAACTGGTGGTATAAGTTAAATTAGTCCCTTTTATAGGTTGACAAATCTTGCGTGGTGCCCCAACAGTCCATCAGACTAAGGGATAGGGGAAGGAGATAGGTCGTCGCTCTCAATTGTATAAACAATATACAACTATACAATCTTCGCTTGTCATAAGCACCTCACCAACAGAGTGGTTAGTACGTCGGCTTGAGAAGGTGTGAGCGACGAGTTCGAATTCAGGTCGTTCATTTTTTAGTATTTTTTTGTAAATGCTTTTAAAAATCAATTGCGGTAAATCCACCCAGTTAACCCTTTCTTTCTTTCCCCATTTCCATTTTCACAACTGGTCCAGATCAGTAATAGGATCATAGCATCTGACCATTTATAATTGCATACTTTGCATGTTTCGGATGTTCCCTCAGAATTGAAGATTATTACTTCCTAGCCCAAACATTCAAAAAACCGCATCACAAACCAAGAGATTCGAGACAGGGTTACTGCAGTGATTGGACTCCATGATGACCTACTAGCCTACTATCGTAAAAAACGCAAGCTAGAAATCTATGGCCATATTACAAGATCTTTGTGGCTCGTAAAGACCTTCCTCCAGGGAACAGTACCATGAAAAAGAAAAAAAAGGCAGACAGAGAAAGCGAAGGAAGGACAACATAAAAGAATGGACGGGCGTGCTAATGAAAGGTTCTAAGGCAAAAGACAGGAATTGAGAAAGACGGTCGACGGATCTCGCATTGTGCCTCAACGGTCCAACAGATTAAGGTATAGGTAAAGGTAAGGGTAAAGGTAAGCCCAAACAGGGTGTTGGGGTATTGCGGTGGGCATGGTCCTAGCCGGAAACCATCGAGACATGTCCCGAGCAGAAAGCATAGGACCAGGCAGCAGTCCATAGATCGCAAAATGCGTCCATGAAAAAAATCAAAATTTTTCAAAGTTTGATTATTTGTTTTTGCGGAGGGGGGAAGTGTATACTATAGATATACTGTAGAATATTATAGTGAAATAAATCAATGTTTATTATACAACGTTTCATGTTAAATCTCACAGTTGGTAAAATGAGATTTTCACCGACTTTGCATTCTATCAAGCGTGGTGAGAGGCTAAGTATGTTTGAACTTGGCTTGGCTTGGCTAAATATGAAGGGAGCTCGAGGTTCGACACTCGACTACCAGATACCCGGTGGCCAGCTCGTTAAAAGCGAGGAGGAGTTCATATCCACTGTCAGTTAGAAGGGCGTAATCGTCAGACGATTTAAGGAAATCTCTGTGACGACAATCTTTTTTTATTTTAGTATGGAACAGTAATCCCCATAGCTTGAATTAATTGCCTCATGAGCGGGACCTCACGTAAATTCCTTCGGGCAATCGCTGCCTCAGGTGACACCCGCACAAATCCAATATTGGTCAATGTACGGGGAGAAAATTAAAGAGAACACAAGGTCACTACTTTAATCTCGATCTCACCAGGGAAATCTAGATCTACAACTATATGAATCTGTCAAGATAAGATGAGTCTAAATCTAGATAACAATGCCTGCTACATCAATAAAGCTTGGCTGGTTGCCTTGCAGACTAGCGTGACTTTAAGATGGTCTGTCCTCGTTATCCACAATATGAATGGTATCGGAGGCAAACAGCATAATATTTACTATTACCATTGAAGCTATTTTAAGGTATAAAGTATAAAGTTCCACTTTCAGACCTTTGTGGTCTATGGGGCAGATGATGAAGCATAAAGGTCATCTGTTTCTGTGGCCTAGGGTTCACGAGGGTGTTAAATGGCCAGCACAACGACGAATGTCAGATACCCATTAGAGCTGGGTGGACTGAGAGGCACTTAAAGATCCCGAAATTAAAAAATCCCAGTCTACACCAGGATTCGAACCAGGGACACTTAGTTTGGAAGACAAGCGCTTTACCGCTCAGCCACAGCGCCTCCATTTTAATGACAAGAGGGACAATAAGGGTGGCTACCTTTATTTTTTATTAGAGTTAGTCCCCATTATTACTTGATTTAAGTCCCTGCTAACTGTTTACAATTGCCACTCTCTCTTGAGTCTTTCAACTGACCAGTGTAGTTTGAACTAAATCTCTGCAATGTTTAACAAATACTTGTGTTGCTGTACTATTGCTGTGTTACTCAAGAGGAGTGTGCCACTGTTGTGGGAAGAGTATTTCGATAATGAGCTAAGTAGACTTTATTTATTTGTTAGTACTAAGTTGGTTTATGTAAAGTAATTGGTATATGTCTACTTAGTCTCTTATCCTCTCCTGTATGTTTTTTTAAAGACATCTTTTGATTAGATACGAGACAGTAGTGTGTCTCATGAATGATGTCATTTCATGGTTTATGCATGCATTATATTATTGTAAACCATATTTTGTTTTTTCGGCACAAGACATGATTGTGCCTCTATGATAGTGGTTCTTTAATTATATCGACCGGAAACTGTCTTGCTACTTTGCTTTGTTTCATTATGTCATTTTCTTTGGTGAGCCTTTATTGCCATTTATATTTTTTCATGATCTTTTTCTTTTGTTTGTAAATAAACTCCTTTTTTTTGTTGCAACTGAAATCTCAGACTTATTACTTGTCTGTCTCAGTAGTTTTGTACATCTAGAGGCTATAGTTATTAGCCTAGATAATAGAAAATGGGACCACAAAGTACCACTGGACTAACTTGACAGTACAATACAGGTCACTGGTTTTATGACCTATCCTAATACTAAGTCACACATACGGTACCGTATAGCTCCAGCTATATATTATATATAGATTTAGACCTAGTCCTAGAGATGTAGGCCTACTTTATCCTTTACATGCTCATAAATCAGGCGAGACAGTTGTTGACAATTCACGTTACAAGTGTAGATAGATTTCCCTTGTTGAAACTGCATTTGTAATTTTGTACATAGATCTAGGTATGTGATATAGCCTACAATTAAACTATGAATTAGAAGCCTGATTTGTCAGCCCAATATCGCATAAATCTAAAGAAGCCTCGGTTTAATCCAAACTGAATCTCTCGGCAACCGTGTCATGTTTTTGTTTTGCTCTTCGCTTCTTACAATGCAATAGTTTTCATTCACTGTTATCGCATCGCTAATAATTTTCAGCTGATGTATATACATAATATAGCTCCTCCTCCTTCGTGATCGAAGATGAGCACATTTCTCATATCCTATGAAATCGAAGATGACTGTAAAATCCAATCCTCGCTTTAAAAAAAAAAAGACGGCCGCATATGTGGCATGGGTGGGTTTGGTCAGTTGCAGATAGGCCTGCTTCTTCTCTCTCAGCTTTTTTTGTTGGTTCGGAGCTCTTTCGCCCTGGCCACTCTTCTTGCTTCAAATCTTGAGACTCCGAGACTCACAGCTTCACGCCATGAGGTGCGATCGTGAGCTGGTGCTTCCCAGCCGTGAATGTTAATATTACACTCCTTGAAGAAAAAGAAAAATCTTACTCTGGAATAAATGTAACCTAACACAACTACACCAAGCTGCATTAAACTTTCAACAAACATTCTTATTAGAAAAAGACATTAACCAACCAGTCGATGACCTCTGGAATTTCATTAAAAACCATCTTAAAAGCATTATAGAAAATCATATACCAACTAAATACACATCAAACAAAATAAATAAATGCTGGTTTAATAATAGACTAAAGAAGCTTTGTAAACAGAAGGAAAACCTATATAGAAAATTTAAAGAAACCAAGGCAGAAAGAGTTTACAAAAAGTATATAAAAATTAAACACCTAACCCAAAAAGTAAGCAGACAGCTGCAGAGTGAATACATAAACAATGTAATATCTAAAGATAACAACAAAAACCTATGGTCATACATTAAGTCTAAGAAAATGGAAACAACAGGCATAGCGCCATTAAAAGATGAACATAACATAATACATAATGATAATGAAACTAAAGCAAACATCCTAAACAAATACTTTGCATCAGCATTCTCAGCCCCAGGAGACAAAGACATATTTCTTAATTTGAACCAAGTAGACAACATAGAAGATTTAGTAGTACAAGAAAATGGAATTAAAAAACTATTAGCCAACACCAAACCAAATAAAGCGTCTGGACCTGATGGTATTCCAGCTAGATTACTCAAAGAACTAAGCAATGAGCTAGCCCCAGTGTTCAAAATACTCTTTCAGGCATCGCTTAACCAGGGCAGAGTACCAAAGGACTGGAAAGAAGCTAATGTCACCCCCCTATTTAAAAAAGGAGAAAAATCTGATCCAGGAAACTACAGACCAGTATCACTTACCAGCATCACATGTAAAATACTAGAACACATAATATGTAGCAACATCATAAACCACTTAGACAAACATAATGTCCTCACCCCATACCAACATGGCTTTAGGAAATATAGATCATGTGAAACACAACTAATAGGACTAATTGATGATTTCTCAAAAGGTTTAGATAATAGTGAACAAATAGATGCTATCTTACTAGATTTTTCCAAGGCTTTTGACAAAGTTCACCACCATAGTTTGCTTAAAAAATTAAAATATTTCGGCATTAACGGTCCACTGCATCAGTGGATTAAAGATTTTCTGATAGGGAGAGAACAAACTGTAATAATAAATGGCTCTAAATCAACACCAATAACAGTAAACTCAGGTGTACCTCAAGGAACAGTCTTGGGTCCACTACTATTTTTAATTTACATAAATGATTTACCAAATTGCATTAGTTCAGGAACAAAAGTCAGATTATTTGCAGACGATTGCATAATATATAGAACAATAAAAACAAAACAAGACACAGATATTTTACAAAGAGAATTAGATGAATTACAGAAATGGGAATCAAATTGGAGCATGTCTTTCCACCCAGAAAAATGTCAGTTGTTAAGAGTAACAAAAAAAATTAAACAAATTAATTCCACTTATCTTATTCATGGCAAACCAGTAACACAGACTAAAAACTCAAAATACCTAGGTGTTATAATAAATGAAAAACTGTCATGGAATCCACATATTGATGAAACTATAAAAAATCCAACAAAGCATTAGGGTTTATTAAAAGAAATTTCTATAAATCAAATAAGAACATAAAACTAAAATGTTATTTAACCTTGGTTAGGCCAATAATAGAATATGCATCCACCGTGTGGGACCCCTCAACTCAAGAAAACATTAAGAAACTGGAACAAACACAAAATAGAGCAGTGAGATTCATAACAAACGAATATTCACATTTGACTAGGGTAACACCATTAGTAAAATCACTAAATTTAGAAAGCCTTCAGGACAGAAGACTCAAAAGTAAAGTAGCAATTATACATAAAACACTGAACCATAATCTTCAAATACAAAAACAAAATTTAATAAAATACTCTGAAAGACACAAAAATAAAGGCACATTCCTCGTCCCATATGCTAGGACAAATTTGTACAAATACTCCTTCTTCCCTAGTGCTATTAGAGCATGGAATGGGTTGCCTGAGCTAGCCAGAAAAACCAGTGACTTGGCAGAATTTAAGTCATTGGTTAATATGCATGACTAAATGCATGACGCGTAGGACGTAATCATCTTCTTTTTTGAAGTAACGTCTGTATTATATAAGAAGAAGAAGAAGGAGCTCTTGCGAGTGTCTTTATAGCGCTTGTATTGACCCCCCCCCCCACACACACACCGGGAGCGCTTTCGTGCACTCAATTCCTCGTACAGAAGTCATTTCAGAAGGCACATACATGGTAACCAAACTGATGTGCGTAGAGTCTCAGGCCGTCGGTTGGAAACGTTTTCTTTATCTGATGAAATACAGACGTTAGACTACTTAAAAAAAAGAGAATTACGTCCTACGCGTGTTTCTAGATCAATCTAGTCATGCATATTAACCAATGACTTAAATTTTGCCAAGTCATTGGTTTTCCTGACTGACACAAGCAACCCATTCCATGCTCTAATAACACTAGGAAAGAAAGAGCATTTGTACACATTTGTCCTAGCATATGGAGTAAGTAATGTAAACCTTGACAATGAGACTTGACCTACTTATTTGAATGGCTGGAAATTCAGGGAAATTGAAAGAACGACATTGTCTAATTTTTTAAAGTAAATTTGATAATCATATAACAATAAAATTCGATACAATTCGATCAGAGGACAGTTAACATATGGTTGTTTTGTCAAGCTGCGTCAACAATAGCCATAAAATAATTCGTAATAGACATTTTAAACAGTAGTGTTGGGCAAGGAGATTGTTATTCAAATTATCCGATCGAATAAACTGGCATGGAGTGAATATTCTCATTTAATTGCATACAATAAATCTATCTTAAAAGTAAACTTATATCTAAGAAAACAAAGAAAACCATTTACAAAACCATCATCAGACCAGTAGGTCGTACATGCAAGTGAAACCTGAACGCTGACCAAAACATATGTTAAATACTTGGGAAAGAAAAATCCTCAGGAAAATGTTTGGTGCCATACATGAGGAAACCGGATGGAAGACTTGCAAGAAATTTAAAAAAAAAAATTATGACGACCCTGCCATAGTGACGGAAATAAAAAGGAACTGATGACGTTGGGGGGGGGGGGTAGGTCACATTGAAAGACTGCCAGAGAAAAGAGGGGCAAAGATTGTTCACCGGCTAAAAAACAAAATGCAGACGCCCCAAAGGCAGACCACGAGTACGGTGACTTGATGACGTACAACAGCTTAAAGTCCGGGCATAGAAACGTAAAGCCCTGGATAGATCAGAATGGAGCATGGGTGGACTGGCTATATAGGCATTTGGGCAAATGCCCGGTCGCTCGGTACCCAACTGGGCCGTAGGGCCACCGAAAGGGACGCATGAATGCCAGTAAATTGTTTTAAGATTTTATAATATTCTCTTTAGAAGAAACACTTTGAGCGTCGTGATTTGAACAACAACAACAACATCTTATACACCTTAAAGTTTAATACTAATCTAAAGCATTGTCGTTTCTAGTAGACCTCAATTTCTTATACATACTAAACAATAAACAAGAAACAACAGACTTTTATTTCTTATGAAGATTGATGTTATTGTGGGAAGCGTGGTCGAGAGGCTAAGTGCGCTTGAACTTCGCTTGTCTTGGCTACCTAGAAGGGGGCTCGAGGTTCGACACCCGACCCGGGCAGAGTTACGTTAACTGAGCGCCTAAAGGCAGCACGGAAAGCCAACTCCTAGATACCCCCTCCCCACTGGTCCACAAATCAGATAGGACGAAAGCGCTCTGAGCATGCTATAAGCATATATAAAAGCTATAATAATAATATATTCCGATGAATTTTTATAAGGGGTCAACAATAACGTTCCAAGTCCTATAGATGACATGTCCAGTTACAAAAGAATTGTTATTGATTTGGTAGATTTATCGCATGATCTCAAGTTGGCGGCGCTTCAAAATCCTGCATAAATCATAGTTATTATCTTTAACAGTGAATCAAAATTCAACAAAATGTAAAAGAAGCGGAAAATTAGTAAGATAAAAAGCAACTCTTGCAATAAAATAATAAAATAAAATGTAGCAAAATGTAAATGTTTTCTCGAAAGCACCAACTTAATGATGAAAACGTCTATGAATGAACAGGCTCGACGTCAATAGAAACAATACTGCCAAGACGATAAAGATTTAGACTTAAATGGAAATACAAAGAGGCTTTGCTAAAATAAGAAGTAATCTTGACAGGATTTGTTTTACTGAGCGTAAGGATATTAAAGACAAGTTAACAATGTTGTGTTGTGTGTGTAGCCAGATTTAAGATGCAGACATTTAAACTAGGTTTTCAAGTTCTTGAGAAAATAGTAAATGAACTTTTGAGTAAAGCTAACCCTTCAGACCCAGCGGTCTACAGGGCAGATGATGTTAAGGTCATATGTTTCATTGACCAATGGTTAACGAGCTGGGTGTCCGTGTGGCCAGCACAACGACCAACCACCTTTACTTTCCCCAACTAAAGTCAGGTACCTATTAAAGTTGGGTGGACTCAGGGTCGCCCTAAAAAATAGAAATGGAAAATACCTGTCTTCATCGAGATTCGAACCCAAGACCCCAAGCGCTTAACCACTCAGCCTCCACACCTCCAAGATATTGTGAAATTGGGCAATTAACTAATGGAGGATGAAGAGTTGTATTTGTAGATTGAAATCCATATGCCTGAAAAAATGGCGAGGAGTGAATGGAGGATCTTCATGAGCATGTATATATTAATGTATAAGGTAGCAGGAATTGGTTCACGATAAGAGATTCCCCATTTCAAGTGTTATAATTTATTCATTTAGTAATAGCGCTTATTAGATAGTTTCGATACATTATTAAACTTTACACAATACTCTTAAGGACAGATATAAGTTGGATGCCCATCATGTGGCATGTAATTTGTGGGCCGGATAGTTTAGAAATACACATGCTAATTTTAGAATGGAGAGATGTGCTAAAGCAGGCTGTAGCAGTAGTGGCCTTATGAGGTGGCTAGTGTGGCAACCGCCCCAGGCACGGGCTCGCGATAGTAGATTTCCTTGTCGCAGTCAGGTTCGAAAATCAGACAAGTTCTCATAAACTAGGACTTGTTGCTCAATATTTCCTGGCATCTATATCATATCATTTACCATGTAAACTCCTTGGTTTCGAAATAGCGATCAGTTTTGGTAAAGACATCATCTTATGACCTGTACATTCTGTTATACCTGTTTAACAGTTCACCTCAAAATCGCTTATCTCGTAAATAGTCATACAGTACTGTTATGTAGCAAACAGTATAAAAAGAATTGGTACGTATGCATTAAATATATTGTTACGTCTCTCCTACTATACAGGCTCTCTTCAAACTGCACAACACGACACTACGAACTTAAAGAACCTCACAACTCAGGGCTCCAAAGTATCAGTCAGTTTAATTTCAAATACATCGCAATTGGCAACAACATTAACACTGTCCTTACAAAACATAGTCTTGCTTCGCCTGACTTCACACACCGTGCTGGTTCTCGCCTCGTACTGGTCACATAGCGAGGTAAGTCTTTCTAACACACTTGCTCTTATACAGTGTCTCTACTGGCCTACTCGAACCTTTTTGACCACTCCAGTTGATCACTTTCACAGTGACTTGCGTGCGTAATATTTACGACATTGGTCCATGCCGAACTGGCGTGTACTGTCACTGGTCACGGTTGACCGCTCGTCCTTCGCTGAACTGTGGCGATTTGGGTAGGCTAAAAACACACAGCACTATCCCCATCTGTGTCACTACCAGGTTTACAACAATATTGTTACATTAGTCCGAGACTATCAAAATGACAGAACAACAGTCCAGCGCGCAAACCGAACGGCAATCGGTACATATACGTTTTTAAAAGGATGTGTCAGCGTGGTTGGATTAAGCTCTAAGAATGTCCAATGGTAGCGCAATGGATGACTTGATGCTAGAACAAAAAGAAAACCTGCATTGGCGCACAGTCTTAGCTAGAATTCTAGCGATTGTTCAGAAACTTTTTGCGAAAAGAGCGCACTTAGTGGAGAAACTTTATGCGCCTAACAACGGTCAGTTTTTAGGCTTGGTGGTTGAGTTGCTTGAAAAATTCGACCCAGCCTTGTAACATAATACAAGAACATAATTAAGAACGCTAAGGTTCACCACCAGTACCTCAGATATAGGATTCAAAACGAGCTTATAGACCTAATGCCATGTTTTCCCGTCATCCTTGACAGCAGGCTTGATGTTAGAGACAAAGATCACAAGTCTTTGACATAGCGTTTTGTGGACGTATCAGATTTAGAAGTTAAGGTGGAGAACACTTCGAGTTTATGTAGTTGAAAGTCGGTAGGTAGTAGGTTTTGTAACAATAAATGCGGCCATCAAAAATGAATATTGAAAAGTAAAATATTAGGACATATGAACTGTAATAATAAATGGCTCTAAATCAACACCGATAACAGTAAACTCAGGTGTACCTCAAGGAACAGTCTTAGGTCCACTACTATTATTAATTTACATAAATGATTTACCAAATTGCATTACTTCGGGAACAAAAGTCACATTATTTGCAGATGATTGCATAATATATATAACAATAAAAACAACAAAAGACACAAGATATTTTACAAAGAGAATTAGATGAATTACAGAAATGGGAATCAAATTGGAGCATGTCTTTCCGCCCAGAAAAATGTCAGCTGTTAAGAGTAACAAAAAAACTAAAACAAATTAATCCCACTTATCTTATTCATGGCAAACCAGTAACACAGACTAAAAACTCAAAATACCTAGGTGTTATAATAAATAAAAAAACTGTCATGGAATCCACATATTGATGAAACTATAAAAAAAAAATCAAACAAAGCATTAGGATTTATTAAAAGAAATTTCTATAAATCAAATAAGAACATAAAACTAAAATGTTATTTAACCTTGGGTAGGCCAATAATAGAATATGCATCCTCCGTTTGGGACCCCCTCAACTCAAGAAAACATTAATAAAACATTAATAAACCGGAACAGACACAAAATAGAGCAGTGAGATTCATAACAAACGAATAGTCACATTTGACTAGAGTAACACCTTTTGTAAAATCACTAAATTTAGAAAGCCTTCAGGACAGAAGACTCAAAAAGTAAAGTAGCAATTATATATACATTAAAACACTGGACCATAATCTTCAAATACAAAAACAAAATTTAATAAAATACTCTGAAAGACACAAAGATAAAGGCACATTCCTCGTCCCATATGCTAGGACAAATTTGTACAAATACTCCTTCTTCCCTAGTGCTATTAGAGCATGGAATGGGTTGCCTGACCTAGCCAGGAAAACCAGTGACTTGGCAGAATTTAAGTCATTGGTTAATATGCATGACTAAATGCATGGACGAGTAGGACGTAATCATCTTCCTTTTTTGAAGTAACGTCTGTATTACCTATATAAGATAAGATCAGTCGTTCTACAAGACAAACATCTAACTGACATAGTCCTAACATTTGTCTGGTCTCTTTTAAGTCTTATCATTGAGCCTTGATAACATCTAAATTGAAACTTATTTATATCACTCACACACACACACACAACACTGTGACATGTTGTAATCTTGGTTAAGACTGGGGTTTTCAATCTCTTTTTCTTATGTTGCCCCTGAGTCCATCTAACTTTAAAATGGGTACCTGACTTTAGTTAGAGAGAAACTAGATTTTGTTTGTCACTGTGATGGGCACATGACACCCTGCTACTACTTATGTCTGTACACATAATTTCCAAGGGCTTAAGGGTTTGCATTTTGTTCAAAAACCTTTTTTTTTTAAAATTTTTCATATGGTCTATATTTTCTTAAAAAAGCTAATTAGATGTTTAAGTATTTAGTGATTGGATGAACAATTCCATTGATGACTAATGGCATGTCAAGGAATAAGAAGGCAATGTTAAATTGTGGATTTGTACAGGTAACTACATCATGATGCATATTAAATGTGGAGATAGCTTGGCCTTTGACCAACTACTCTACATGGAAATATTTTGTATAAAATGTCAATTTGAAGGATAAATTATTGAAACTAGCTTGATCACAAACATATTAGATGCAAAACTAGTTAACAATGGTCCTCATTTACCGATAGTAAATAAATAACATTTTGTCACGTGATTCTCTCTCTTCTGTACATATTTAGTAAAACACATTGGCTATCACGTGACAGTATTGTTTCGTTGTTTTATCAATATTATCACGTGGCTAAATTTTGTTTGTTTACGATTGATGCATGAGGTCCATTGAAATCAATTTAGATTTCTTGTGACGTCTATTTTGCAGCTACATAAGTTGCACACCTAACCATTTCTTGGTTCAAAGATTCCGCGGTGCAAATGTTTTTTAAAGTTCTCCTATCTAGTTGTTTATTTTTGATGATTTTGGATAACCTTTGACTTTGTAATTATCAATCAGAATAAATATTTTTATTATCTGTCTGTTCGCCAATAACTAATATGTATTGTGACTTCAACATTATTTCTCGTTCATAATCACAACATAAGGATATGTCCATAAGGATAAATAAAGAAGTCTTAGTCTTCTACCTGTTCAAGTTTTCGAAACTATAGCCCTTCATACAGGCCTGGCCTCTGTGCTCTCTGTCTCTATGTTTGGTCCAGAGCATTCTGCACAAACGTAGGATTGTTTTCAGGACTTTCAAATAAGAGATCTTGAGTTTTCCATGCCTCTCAAATTGAGTTTAATTATTCTTATGATGCAGGGTTTTGTTCACGGATTTGAAAGGGGGGGGAGGAGATCTTATAACTTCTCAAGCCCTGATGTGTATTTTAATTATGATAATAAAAGGACTGTCTCTTTAGTAAATAAATATAGGCGTACACACCTTTTTTTTTAAAGAGATATTTTAGCAGAAAATGCTCCATCACAATCGGCGCTAAAGGAGTTAGAGGCTAGGCTAAACACGAAATGTAGTGTAGCACGCAACGTTTTGGGATAGAATGAAATTAACTTCAAATCTTAAGGAGCTTTTAAAACATACAAACTATTATAGGTAAGTCCTCCCTTTGACCATGTTATTATCATCCTCCTTCATCTCTTATATTACAGGTGAGGTGTGCCTAACGTACTTTTTTTTTTAGTTCTGGATAGTCTTCATGAAATAAAATATATTGAGTGTGAACATACATGGTCTTATTGTTTCTTTTTTTCTATGGTTGAAACCCACGCACATATTATAATGTTAGTGACATAACACTAACTACACAATAAACTTACGCTTCAAATCAAACGGACAAAACAAACAATGTTCTTTCTTTACATTTTAGTTTATTATCATTCGTTAGAGAAACAATTTGGTATAATATGTAAGGACGAACAATTACTCTATTTTATCTAAAAGTTTTAATGAATAGATTGTAATAAGGTGTTAGATGTAGATAATAAATGTTTACAGATAAAACGGAAAAAAAGATATAATACTTTAAAAAACATCAAAACTTTTTGATATGAATATAGATCTATACATTTTTGTTTTGCAAGGACCAAAAACGCAATTTGAGCTTATTTTTATTATTTTGTGACATAATTGTATGTTCATGATACATGCATATTTTTGTTAAAGACGCATGTCATGGAAGAAGATTATAAACATCCATTATTGGTTTTAGTTCACATGTATAATAGAATAATTATAATAAATAAACAAGTTACACTAAGAAAAATTTTGCTTAAGAAATGCATAAATTATAAAAAAACAAGATTACAAAGAGAGTTTGTGTTACACAAACTCAGAGGCGGCCCCCATCCCCCGTCGTGCTACTGGAGATTTGTAATGAAAAAAAGAAAAAACAGATATATCGTGCTTTTACTTCGATGTCTCAGCACAGTTAGGCCTATCAACAGGGATATCGGCATTTTTATTTAAATGGAACTAGAATGAGGGTGTAGATCTACCTAAATTAAACTTCTGATTTAGCACTCTTAAGATCTATGTATACTAGATCTAGATCTAAAATATGAACTAGGAATAATGTAGCTGTAATTAAGATAAGATTTGTTAAAAAAAATATCCTAGATAATCTATCAATAGACTGAATGCAACATTAAATTTAAAAAAAAAATAGTATATTTGTTTTAGTATAGGCCCTATTATAACATTACAATATTATCAAAACGTTTGGAAATCAAAATCTACACTTTAAGTCTAGAAATTGAAATTCTACATCTTAATCTAGTCTATTTTAGTCTAAACTAGATCTAGAAATTCTAGATCTAGACTCTAAAATAATTTTAATAAATCCAGATCTAGATATACTGTAATAAAAATCTAGATCTAGTTTAAACTTACGGGGGCGCTAAAAATCTAAATTAGATCTAAATCAAGATATCATTCCTTTTTTTAAATGCGAGTCACATAACGAGGCTTAATAAACATTACTATACCGAGTTCTATTAGCATTTCATTTGAAGAATTAATTACATAGAACGTTAACGGGAAAAAAAACCTACGTCACACGGCCTAGACTAAAAAAACGCCTTCATCAATACGAGCCATTTATCGAGTGTTCATAGACATTGGTGTGTTCTTTAAGCCTTTTTATTTAAAGAATTAGTTCCATATGACGTCAAAGGAAAAAAAAAACTAAGTCACACGGCCTAGCTAGACTAAAAATCGCCTTCATCAATATGAGCCATTTATCGAGTGTTCATAGACATCGGTGCACCGAGTGCGTTCTTTTAGCATTACATTTAAAGAGTCCATTCATATGACGTCAAAGAAAAAAAAATTCCATTACCTCACAATAGGCTAGTACCGGTACCAAAAAAAAAATGTCTTTATTTACACGAGATATTTAACGAGGGTTCATAGACATTGGATCAAAGCCGCATTGTTTTTGCGTTTTGTATGTCATTTCTCTGTCCGTCATCTTAATATTAAAAAACAAAAACATCTAAAGCTATTAAAAATTGATTAACCTTTATTTTACGTTTCAAAACATTGCAATAATTTTAGGTATGAACACAATTGATTTAAGTTTATATAATAGATTGTTCCGGATGTTTGTATAAATAAAAAAAGAAAGAGAATTCCAGATAAATGTAATACCGTTATTTAAATTTGTTAGATGGTCTCGTATAAAAATTAGAAGAACTGTAGCTTTGTGGAGAGATATTCATACCTTACTTTGGTGTTTTTATGTTGTTTTCCTTAATCGGAGCATAATATTAACGATAATTATATTTTTTATGGTTTAGGTAGAAAATTAATTGTACTGTAAGAGAGAAGTGAGTTAAAATATTTTTCAAAAAAATTCGGAATAACATTATTTCGTAAATGAGAAGATTATTTGTTTATTAATTAGAAGAGGGAGTTCAGACAGTTATTTGGCGTTATTATTATATAAGTTAGAAGAGCAAACACATATTTTTGGCGTTGATTAGTATTGCAAAAAAAAAAAATCCGGAACAATGAATTTTAGATACTTAAAACTATTGAGATGTTACTGGAGGAACATTAAAGGGTAAATCAGATTTTCAATAATCTTTTAGACATATTGTTTTTTATCTAATCGTGACGGACAGACCTACCGACAGATAAACACACACAAAAATAAACTTTTTATTCTGATGAGGGCACTAAAAAAATAAACAAAATCTGATTTTTTTAAAAAGTTTAAGAAATTAGTTTAGCACTATGTCAAGGCCGGGCTTAAATTTAAGCTACTACACGAAAGTCGCTGCATAAAAAGTCCATTAAAAAAAATTTGCGTGATATTTACATACAAAGGGCATTTTTAGTATTTGTAAACAAACAGAAATGTTTTCTTTTAATTTTAGCAGATAGTTGACCAGAAAAAAACACCTTTAATTAATATTTAAATTTGTTGTAAACATTTCTAGTACATTTTATTAAAATATTTGACTTAGTGTTACTGTAAATGCGGAGAATTCATTCAACCTTGTGAGCATATTGTAACATTGCCTCCCTTACATTTATGTTGTTTTAGAATAGGTGTATTTTTATGAAAAATTTGCTTGCATAATTAATTTTATAAATTAAACGGTTTGCTTTTAGAAAACCAAAAGTAGCCGTTGCACCTAAACGTTTCAAGCCGCATTTAATGGTGAAATAATATTTTTCATATCTCTTCTAGTTTTCGAGATCTGAGTGTGACAGACGGACATTTGCACAAACCTAATAGCGGCTTTTTCCCCTTACATACATATACAATGTATACTTAAGAAAAATATCTCAGATTAGAAAAATGTCAATTAAAAGTTAAATGATAAATTGAAGTACAATAATAATTCAATAATACCTATAAAAACAACAACAAATAGATAAAAATATATGTACTAAATATATAGATCTGCCATGGTAGTTACACTAATAGATTGATCATTCTCATTGATCTTTTTTTCTTTTGAAGTAAATTTTTAAAACCACGGCTTACGATGTTATATTATGCTCTCGTATTGTGTGTACTGGTCCAAACTTTTTGTGGACTTATTCGAGACTGGTATCTGGAGAAAGACTCTGTGCTCTTACATGATTCAGCTCCATTAGAGATTCACACCACGCTGTGTAATTCACTTCATTCTTATTAGTTCATAGAATTATATGAATTGGTGAGACAAAGTTTGTATAATATCATAAGACTATCGAATTTCAACAATGTAAAAAATGTCATGTTTCTGAGCTAAACACAATACAACATAGATATATTGAATGGAATTATATAATCCATAGTAAAAAAAAATACTTTATACAAAAAATAATGCTGTTGCTGTTGTAGTGAAAAAGTAAACATTTTAAAGTGTTTTAGTTCCCATTATTATACCTAAAGCTTAGAATTAGCTTGAAAAATACACATAGGCTATACACATATCATATGAAGTTGTATTTATATGGTTATAAAATGCATGTTTGTATGAAACGAAAGGATTAAAACACAAGAGTCTGAAGGAAGTTACGTCTGTATCATATAAGACAGTGATGCCCAAAATACGGCCCGCGGGCTAGATCCGGCCCGCGACGTGGTTCCATCCGGCCCACTGAAACATCGTCACAAAGTATAGAAATCTCTCTTTCAAACAAAGGTTGAAAATATGTATCTGTACATTCGATTGGGCCCTCACTTTTTCTCCGATGGGTTGATACCATAACCTTTAACATTTGTGTATTTATATGAAAAGGGACTCTGAATGTACAATCTACCAAGAAAAGTGAACATATCTTGACTTTTTTGTTGTCATGGTAATAAGCCAACATATAATCAAACAACAACATAAAATGACAAAATAAATATGAAGGCATTCTTAGTTAAAGCCGCGAATAAAAGATTGTTAAACTACGCCTAGAGATTGGAGGATTGATGGGAATATTTACCCAAAAAAGACCACAAAATGAGTCGTTGGTAAAGCTGTCTACACTGTTGCTCACATTTTAAGAAGCGGAATTAGGCTATTTTTTGAATCGTAAAAAGTATAATTGTCAAATAATTTGTTCATCAAGTTTTAAATCTACAGGTTTCTACCAAAATAGTTTCAGAATAATTTGTTGTAGTTTTTGCAACTTTTCAGTCATGTGGCCCGCGAGACAAGAAATGGAAATTAAAATGCCCCGCGGGTCGAATTAGGTTGGGCATCACTGATATAAGATAAGGTAAGATACTGACAAAGTAACTGCTCATTTACTAGCAAATCGAAGGCATTTCACCAAACCAAACAACAAGAAGAAACGGGGGAGGGGGGGATATATTGCATACAAACTCTGTTTCAAATCACGTAAATATGTTTTGAAATGACAAGATCTAGTGTTTTAGTTTGCTTTCTTCATTGTGAGCTTTGGCATTAAATCATTCCAAGAGTTTACTATAATGCTATTGATTTAGGATTCCTCTTTATGAATTCAAAATATTGGAAAAAATAATGATATGAGTGGTAATTCTAAAAGAACTCTGACGATTTTCCGAGACATTTGATAGTTTATATATATTTTTAGACACAATTTAAAAAGCATATTTGACCTTGCAGTGAAAATTATGGTTAAAGCGTTATATTTTTTTTTTTAAATCACATTCATCTAAGAAGAAAGTCAATTTTTTAAATTTATTTTCGAAACACGTTCTAAGTGGGAATTTCCACACTTGAATAAAAAAAATATTATTGAGTAAATATCTAGTTGAATAAATAGACGTACAAAAAATTGTGTGCAACTTCTTAGGTAGAAATTCCAGTCATTATGTCTCTGTGAAATCATTAGATGACTTTTCTTAGAAAAATTTAATTGTGCAAAACTCACTGTGAAAATAAAGCATAACAACAAAAGCCATTTAAACAAGGGGTCCGCTTTAAAAAAAAACAACAACACAATACCTCCTTTTCTAAAAACTTATTGAGCGATTGTTTTTGTTTTAAAAGTAATGAATGTTAGATCTAAAAAGTTATTTTTCTACCCAATTTCTTCCTCTATCTGTCCGAGCAAGAATATTCGATAAGTGAGTGTATATGCCTAGATCTAGTACACCTTTTAATATTGCAATTATAAGATTTGAGATCTAGACTTAGAAGACAATGCTCAAAATTTTCCTAACTTCAATCAATTCGGAAATTGCCGAACGCGATAGCCCTTTCAAAACCGTGTAGGATCTTGACCTAGATACGACTTTATTATAATCTCTAGCCAAATTGCTTTTATTTCTTTATGCTTTGAAAATTATTGCTGTCAGACTAACAGTTTTCCTCAGCAAAATAAATTAAGCATTAAATTTCTAGGAAAATTGTTAAAGCTGTTTTTTAGATCAGCTGCAACCCACCCTACATGAAGGAGTGACTTGAATAAGAGGTATAGTTATAAATAAAATGAGACATGTTAGGCTATTATCAGCTTCATGTAGCAGTAAATGATTATTTGAGTGTCACATGAGAAAATTTGTCTGATACGCAATGTAATGAACGACCGAATATGGACATAGCAGCTGGATGGTGCCAGGGATTACACAGCAAGGGCTTTAGTTTAATTTTTTTTTTCACTAAATTGAGCATACTTCTGATTTCACTGAAACGGAAAAATTAGCCATCCAAAAGTCCGTACATAAATGTCATGGATTACTTATTTACGGATTTTTGGAGTTCGTTATTAACAGAGCTTTAAAACTGTCGATGTGACATAAACTCTATTTATGATTTGAAAAGAGCTTGGGACGATATCTCACAAGTCACCCTTCAAAACGCTACACGAGCTTGGATTTCTAACTTACAACGCTGCAACATGTCTTAAGGGGGATGCACAATGAAATTTCCATTTTTTAATTTACCAAAAAACAATGTTCTAAACGTTATTCATGACAGTTTTTCTAGGGACCAACCTGTATATTTATAATTATTTTTCAATTTTTATATCTTAGTTGCTATAAAATTAGATTGATAGTCTAAAAGATCAAGCAGCATTGGGGATAATTTCCAATTCACACAATATCAAGGACCATATAAAAATTATAACTGCTGCCAACTAAGTAACACTCAGTTTGTGCTACAATCGAAAGTGCATAGAAATATGGCGTTTACAAAATTTAAAGTGCATTCAATTGATTAAGCCTCTAAAAGACATAGCCAATCAACTCTTCCTATTTTCAGTACATGGGATACAATAAATTGCTAACTATAGTTATTTGCCATAGATGAAATTCCCCAGTACAGTTTAATGCAAAAATTATTGAGAATAAATTATGATCACATCTACACAGAACATGATGCATTGATAGGCCCACAAACTCTATAGAGAACAGTGGTAATTATTTTATATTAAAATATTAATTCAGGTGGTGAACAAATTGAGAATTATAATTGCGTGAACAATTGATTCATTTAACATGTCTGATATGTACAGATGTATTATGTTTAGGTACTAGGGACACATTTTTTTTTACAAAATTTAAATGAATAATGAAAAAAAAAATTCAATACATATTAAAGGCACAATTTTTTTAAAGGAAAAATTTGAAACTTAAGATACAAAACTTATCTCTCACTGAGAGGAAGTTAGCGATGTCTTTCAGTCTTGTTTTGGCATTTTCTGAAAATATACAGAAAACTAGTTCAATAGAAACAAGTAGCACATAACTGTTTTGCTGTAAAAAGACATTTCCTCCTTGATGAAGTTGATGCCGCCAAGGGGGGGGGGGCCGAGGGGAGCATGAGATAGTGTCTAACTAGTTTAGGTCTGTAGGATGATAGTGGGTTTTATATTTACAAAGCTGATAACAAATCACTCTCTCTGTCTGGCCAAAAGGTTGAGCACGTTTATTCTCTGACACCCAATTTCAGATCAAGCTAAAATTTAGCACAATAATTTTTTTTTACCTGAAAACACTAGAATCAATAAAAGAATAACCAAATAGTTATGCAAATATTGTTAATAAATTATTTTGTTTTTGGTAATAAATATCCTATACTCTTAAGCGAGCAATTCTTGTATATATATATATAATTTTATTTCAAAATCGGGTCTAACGATTTTCTTTAAAATTTCAAGGTATGTGCATAATAGTGAGAAAAAAATTCTCAACTCATTGGCCACATCGGAAAAACTCGAGGTCGACCGTTATACCGTTTTTGAAAATGTCTTATTTCGAAAAATTATATTTGTCTACAATGTTTTATGAATGAAAATTTTCCATGACATAAAACGGGAAAAAACGCTGCTTACGTCACTAGGCTTATAGCAGTACACTAACTATTACTTTGCAAACAAGCACAGGTTTTGATGAATAAATTGGGCTAATTAAACATTTGCGCACCATCTTAATGTAGATTAATCTATTATGAAACTCTGGAAGAAAAGCTTTTACTTTTTTTTTTTTTTTTTTGCTGCGGTAAATTATTGCAATGTGTTCAATCTACTGTCCCATACCAAAACATACGAAATGGTCATAACACATCTTCTTTAAGCCTTACTTGCACACACTGAACATGATACCCATGACCGGCCCTAACATTTGCGGGGCCGTATGTGTAATAAATTTCGTGCGGACCAGTCAGAGTAGGGATATAGATGATTGAAAATAACGATTTTGTATTAGGAACTAAATTTTATTAAATGAAAGCTGATAATGCCGGTTTTTTTTTTAAAGCGTTGGATTGGCGTTAACCATATTGATTGACACCCCAAAATGACAATTATGACTATTTTAGGACATTTTATGCGTTCCAGGAGATTTCCAGGAGCTTATTGAAAACAATGCGACCACGGGAACCCTGTTTTAAGTTATAATGGTTTTATTTAATAATTTACACCTAGAATTAGCGCGGGGCTTATAAGAGTTCGGGGCCCACCGCTGTCGCATGCGTTGCCTGATGATATCCAGCTCGCGGTCAACAAATTTTCATTACGCTGCCGCCTCTTTTGGTTTACCTATAAACCTTGGTAAAAGTCATGTTTCAGAAGTCACCCAATAAAACCTACTCAGCCCAAATATAACCACGCATAGACATCCTTTAACGTAGTAGACAACTTCACATATCTGGGAACCATAGTATCAAATGACGCATTGCTTTAAAGGGAGGTTGTTATGTGATCAGGGATAGTCGTGCTTTTGGACGCCTCCAAGCGAGCGTGTGGTGAGATAAATCGCTCCGGCTGTACAAAAATCAGTGTCTACCAAACACTGTTCTCTCAACCCCTCTTTGTGGATCTGAGACATAAGTTCTTAATAGAAAGCAACTAAAACTTCTTGAATGCTTTCATTAAGCTATTTGCATACCATCATGGGCATACGGTGGAAAGACTGCACTACAAACAGCGATATTCTTGCAAAATGGTATATACTTCTTATAGTCCGACAGTCATGCTGGGCAGGGCACTTACCCGTATGAAGGACGAACATATGCTAAAGGCAATCTTTTTTTTAGTGAGCTGAAAGGTGGTCGGCGTAACAGATGCCCCACTAACGCGATGTTTTTAAGTCTCTTTGAAAAAAATGCGCTATTTTACTTTGTTACAAGGTGCACGTTTTACCCTATAACGTAGAGATTATGCATCACTTGATGTTTCGTACTAAAGCCATAATAAATATACTTATTACTATATTAAATGTCAGAACGTAACCAATTTAGAAGTTACACTGCAAACACTTTCTCCCAAGCCAATAATAGCCCATTAGTTTACGCAAAAGTTGCAATGTAAAACGTTGCGACCTGTTAACTGTGGTTTTCTATACTGTTGAGGGGACTTAAGAGACTTTCTATTCTAATCGCCATGTACAATTACATTGAGAACTGACAGAACGAAAAAGCAACTCTTCAGATTGATAGTCTTTACCCGATTGTTCATTTTCGTTATTACAAGATTCCCAAAATGACTTCGGGTGTATATATATATGAGTATATACGGTGATATTTAAACGTGAAATAGAAAATACTAGTTGACCCGCGTTGTATTGTATATATGTAGCTTATTCATGTAGGCAGCGTATTGTCAAGCAGAGTGTATGACTGCTTCCTTGAGTTTGAAAAACGGACAGGTGTCATTATAGTTATCCCATTGTTCGCAAACAAATTTTAAAGCCATCTTGCGAAGTTCGAGAGCAACAGTTTCGTCGATGACATTTTTCCAGTAATATTCGACTTCCAGATATGAACAAACTGATACAGGAATTTCTATTATATTGAAAGATCTGTTACATATCTTATATAATACAGACGTTACTTAAAAAAAGAAGATGATTACGTCCTACGCGTCATGCATTTAGTCATGCATATTAACCAATGACTTAAATTCTGCCAAGTCACTGGTTTTTCTGGTAGCTCAGGCAACCCATTCCATGCTCTAATAGCACTAGGGAAGAAGGAGTATTTGTACAAATTTGTCCTAGCATATGGGACGAGGAATGTGCCTTTATTTTTGTGTCTTTCAGAGTATTTTATTAGATTTTGTTTTTGTATTTGAATATTATGTTTTAGTGTTTTATGTATAATTGCTACTTTACTTTTGAGTCTTCTGTCCTGAAGGCTTCCTAAGTTTAGTGATTTTACTAATGGTGTTACTCTAGTCAAATGTGAATATTCGTTTGTTATGAATCTCACTGCTCTATTTTGTGTTTGTTCCAGTTTCTTAATATTTTCTTGAGTTGAGGGGTCCCACACGGTGGATTGCATATTCTATTATTGGCCTAACCAAGGTTAAATAACATTTTAGTTTTATGTTCTTATTTGATTTATAGAAATTTCTTTTAATAAACCCTAATGCATTGTTTGATTTTTTTATAGTTTCATCAATATGTGGATTCCATGACAGTTTTTCATTTATTATAACACCTAGGTATTTTGCGTTTTTAGTCTGTGTTACTGGTTTGCCATGAATAAGATAAGTGGAATTAATTTGTTTTAGTTTTTTTGTTACTCTTAACAACTGACATTTTTCTGGGTGGAAAGACATGCTCCAATTAGATTCCCATTTCTGTAATTCATCTAATTCTCTTTGTAAAATATCTGTGTCTTGTATTGTTTTTATTGTTCTATATATTATGCAATCGTCTGCAAATAATTTGACTTTTGTACCTGAACTAATGCAATTTGGTAAATCATTTATGTAAATTAAAAATAGTAGTGGACCCAAGACTGTTCCTTGAGGTACATCTGAGTTTACTGTTATTTGTGTTGATTTAGAGCCATTTATTATTACAGTTTGTTCTCTCCCTATCAGAAAATCTTTAATTCACTGAATCTGTTGGCTCTGTAATAGTAGGCTAGTAGAGACTAACAAACACTTTCTTGTCTGTTTCAATGCTGCTTTATTCATGTTAGATCGTCCATATATATATAGGCCTAAAAGGAATTCAATTTTCCCCTTATCTGTTAATTAGCCCATTCTTTGGACATGCCAGACTTGTGGGTTACTGGGTTACACTAACAGGACGGGCCTGACAAAACAATAACATTTACTATCACATCTCCCTTCTTACAAACATTCAATGATAAAATATCGAAAAAACTATTGCTACATCATAGTACAAAATATTTACATCTAACGTAGATAATCAATAGACATTTCAATGTAACTATTCAAAGGTTTAAACAGTTACATTATAAAATTCTAGCATTGCTATTATGTTTACAAGTTGAAAGTAATGGTTTACAGTTGTGTGTAAATAATTATAAAATATAATATAAGAAAACATCATAAAGTCTTTTACACAGTAGGCTGCATTTAAAATAATGAATGTCTAAATAGTAAATGTCTAAATATATACGTCAGGAAAACGTTTGGTGGTCTTACAGGTCTGCCATAGAGTGTAACCACTGGGGCTTGGCCGTATTGTGTTACAACAGGTTCTGTACTAGCAATCGCAGTCTCGGGTTCTGTAATTTGGTTTCGTAGAATGTATTGAAATTGTCCCATTCAAATACATTTGGAGTTTCGTTTGGTCTAGAAAATGTCTTTCTTAACATTTTTCTATTTATTCTGTATGTGGCCCCTTCATGTGTCTGTACAAAATGTGATCTAGGCGTTGAAGCTTCTGAGATGACAGTGGCTTGCTTTTATTGACTTCCAGGATTCTTTTGCATAAAGACCTTGTTTCCAGGATAAAACTGTTGTCTTTCAGTGCGTCTAGCCGTTCTGTCATGATATTTTCTTTGACCATTTTTTTTCTTGCTCCATACATCTGCCATTTCTTTCTGGTTTGGAACTTTTGGTATGAGAAGTATTTGTTGTCGGAAGTTTATTTCTCAAACGTCTGCCCATGAGCAGCCTTGCTGGTGAAGGTCCATCTGGACTTGGGGCATTTCTGAACTGTAGCATGGCTAAATATGGGTCTTGACCAGATCTTTTAGCTTCTTTTTTCAATTCTTCTCGAAGTGTCGCTGGAACCTTTCTTGCATGTACAACTGGTCTTATGCTTGGATCAACTTTGATAGTATACTCTTCTTACAAGCAACCAAGGCCAGTAAAAAGATCAGCATAGTTGTTTAATGTTTCATCTTCTAAAAAATCTACTCTCTGAATAAGGTTCATCTGCTGGTAACCTGGTAGACCCAAAATTGGTTTGGAGTGTGTATCTACTACTTGAAACTCTATCCATGCAGTTTTTTCTTTTACTGAACATTTAATGTGTTTTGCCAACAACCTTTAAACGTTCACGACTGTATGTAGTAAGTCTTCATGATGACTTCTGTAGTTTCTTTCTTCTAAGTTGATTGAAAATCCTATAAGGAAGAATGTTGACTTGTGCTCATGTATCCAATATAAATGTTATATGTTTGTTTTCTAGAGTGATAACTGTATTCCACTCAATACATTGGTTTTGTGAACCTCTACTGCCAATTAAAGAAGTTTCAGACTTGGTCTCATCTGTAGCTTTAGTCTTGTTATTGATGAATTGGTTGTTATTTGATCTGTATACACTAGAAAAATGGTTCATTTTGTTGGATTTGTTAACATATTTTACCGTAAGCTGGACACTGCTTTGGTAAATGTTGTCTGCCACAATTGCCGCAGTTCAAGGTTTATTTCGTTCTACTAAAGTTCTTTGTAACTGAAGACACCGCTTGAACGTCACATTCTTCTTTCATGACTTTAAGTTGCCATTTAGTTGCTTCCGCTGCTCGGCAAATGTGTTCAGTTTTGATAATGTTCAGATCAGGTTCTCTTAAAAGTCTTGCTCTTGTGCTCTCATTTCTTGTACCGCCTACTATTTGGTCTTTAATTAGTGAATCTTGTAGTGACTCAAATTCACATGACCTCGCCTTGAGTTTGAGATCGGTCAAAAGCTGTCAAAGGTTTTTCCTTCATTTTGGCTTCTCTTGAAAAAAATATGCCTTTCAATCTTTACATTTTTCCCCGGAAGGCAGTTTTGTGTTCAAACTTGTTTCAAATGCAATTCAGTGTATGAAAAGACTTGCTGATATCACAGTCTTCACACTCATCGTCTCTCCACTGGAATGTATTGTAGACTTGAACTGTTTCGTGGCCAATGTTATGTAAGAACGTCATGGACTGTACTTCTTTACTTTTAGTATCAAGTCCACTTGCTATTGTGTAAATTTGAAACGACTGCTTAAAACTTCTCCAGTTTTCTGCAACATTACCATTAAATTCCTGCTGTTGTGGCGGCTGGAGTCGGTCCATCTGACACCATGTACTGGTAGGCTAGTAGAGACTAACAAACACTTTCTTGTCTGTTTAAATGCTGCTTTATTCATGTTAGATCGTCCATATATATAGGCCTAAAAGGAATTTAATTATCCCCCCCTTATCTGTCTTTCGACATGCCAGCAATGTGGGTCACTTGGTTACAGGACGGGCCTGACAAAACAATAACATTTACTATCACAGACTCCACGTTTGACTAACAGATATAAACATTTAACTGATACAAGAATTTCTATTAGATTGAAAGATCTGTTGACTCCACGAAATATATGTTAGCGGTGGTCATGGTTAGAAAACGAAGGGCAAAGCTTCAGAAAAAAATATGCAACTGTTTTAATGACACCGGATATTGACGCGTGTAAAAAATACACATATAAATGTATAAAAAGAAAGATTACTTGTTCTCTCTCCCCCCCCTCCTTTTTTTATTTCTTTGTGAGCCCTCTGTCGCCGCCTAAGTAGAGTGGGGGCAACTCGACTCCGACATGCAGAAATAAAAGAGTTATTTTTTTATGACTTTTTCCTGAGTTCCGCATAGTTGGGCCTCTAAGACTCTAAATACATACCATTTTCCATGTTCATAGACTCTTGACTAGCTGAGTTGGCTTTAGCCCCACAGTTTCGAATTTTAGGTCGTTACGTTTTTTTAAAACAAAAATTTAAACGAAATATATTTCTTAACCTTACCATCTGGTCCATTGTGGTATCCTAAGTAGGACCAAAGCATGAAATTGCGCTTAACAAAAAACACTTGTCTAGATATATTACAAATGTAAGTACATTACTGATCCAAACTAATTGATACACATTATAATTTTTCTTTTGTTAGGGTAAGGATATTTCGCTATTTTTAAAAACTTAGGCATTAGCAATATTTTGTCTTTATGTCTATAATATTTTAGAATTTTTTTTTAAAACTAATAATGGCAAAGTTGTAAGACACATGGTTTGTGATGTATGTTTAATTCTGTACTGAAGTCAACTGTAGATGATTGTTAGATTTCATTTAATTACTCAGCAAGCGTTTGGGTTTCTATTGCGGGTGTATTCAATGTAGTTGAATGATAGCACATAATCAACAATTCGATTTTTAACTGATGAAAAGATGTGGTCAACACTGATGAACAATGAATAATAATAATAATTCAATAAAAGGCCAGTCAGAGTCTGTCGAATAAAACACGTCTTTACTCAAGAGAATCCTATTGCTGATTATCTAGTCTCTAACCCAAAATATCCCTAGCGTCACTAGTCCCGTTCAATATTCGTCTTCTATTGTGCGTCTAAAACTAACTAATAATATTAACTAGGTGTGTAACAGGTTTCAAAACCTAGGATTCAAGTTCAAAGCCCATTGATATTTGATATTCGGATTCAGGATTTGAAAAAATAGTTTAAAATAGTAATACGATCTGCATTTTGTGTGCCTGAATTCGGTGTACTTCACATTTAAACATTAGATGTTTAACTTTTATAATACTTGCAATTTGGTGTATCTGACATTTGATTTAGTTCATTTCAGCATTTTTGTTGTATCTAACATATTGTAGCGAATCTCACTATCCTGGCACTATGCAAATTGCACACTACACCACCAACTTAAAGAACTTGACAACTCAGGGCTCCAAAGTAACGTTACAGTTTAATGTCCAATAAATAGCAGCCAATACTGAACAATTGGGAACACGGGCTGTACAATTATTCATTCAACACTGTACCGACGTATCAACTCTTGCACTGGCCTCACCGTCTCGTTCCGGGCTTGCACTGGGTTCAACAGTTCAGGACTGACTTCACACACTAGGCTTGTTGTGTCGGACTCCATCACAGACCAAGATCAAGACGCCGGTCGTCTTGACTGTACTTGACAGTACTCTGCACTAAACCGTCGTAATGCTCCGTACAGAACCACGCCTCTGAATCACACTAAACTATGCTGTAGTCGACCGGAATGTATTTAACCGGGCTTTAGTGAACCGTGTTTTGAACAGTCTTGACTGCGACACCTCCATTCTTTATATAGGGTCCCTAATGGCCTTTATTTTCGGATAGAAAGTCGCTGGACTATTCTGGTTGGAAGGAAGACTACATTCCTAGTGACGCTACTGAGCTCTACTCACAACGCCGATCCTTCCCGAACTGTCATGATGACAATGGTCTCGGCTGACAGTCGTATCTCGTCACGGTTGACCGCTCGTAACTAGTCACGGTTGACAGATCGTCTAGCGTTGGCCTGGGGCGATTTGCGTCGTCAGACTACACACATACCACTACCCCTATCTGGATCACTTCCAGGTTTATTACAATATGTAGTATATTACCCGATCTTCGACTTTTTTTTCTACCTTTTATTTTTTGCAACTATCATTTTTTGGGGGTTTTTCTGAGCCAGCCACCAATGACTTGGCAGAATATAATCATTTTTTTTGTAGCACGTATGACTTGATTGAACTTGGAACGCGCGTAAAAAAATTAGCAATTTTTTTAAAATAAGGACTGTATTTTATAAGATACGTATTATTATAATAAAGTTCTGAAATTATACAACATTGCTTTATTTTTATTGGCTACCTGAGGCTGACATATAGTAACAAAATTTGTGCTTGACATTTGCTGTACTTTTAGTGTAGCTGAGATTTTGTGTGCTTGACATTTGGTGAGCTTGATATTTAAGGTACCTGAGATTTTGGTGTACTTTACCTTTTGTGCATTCGACATTTGGTGTGCTTGACATTTGTTTATACTTGACATGTGTTAAAGTAGTTTTAGAAATCTGAGAGAGTGAAGTCTTTCATTGCCTTTGATCTTAGTTATCATTCCCCCACACACGTAAAGAATTTTATCATGTAGTCTTTTTTAAAATTAATTGAAGTATAAAGAAATATTTAAAAAAATAAAAAAAAATAAATTGTAGTTTAAAACAAGCTTATAGGTAAACACTTACTTCCATGATGAAGCGGCCAGTAAGAATGTATTGGAATATATCCTGTATTGTTTTGCTCTCATCAATCTCTTGCTCGTTCTCTTCTTCCACACCAATCAATCTGTACTCTGTTGGTGTCCCTGGAAGCCTCAGAGCGTCAATGAATTTTTCTTTCAGCTTTTCGATTAAAAAAAAATAAAAAATCTAAGTGCTATTTTATTTTATCTTAGGTTTTCTGACTATTTGTTCCTATTATCTTAACTCTTTCTCTCCTAACTGACGATACCATCGTTGATTCCACCAGAATGTGGTAAATAATTACGGAGAGAAAGAGTTAATAATCTTATGTAACCATGTCCGGATTTTTTAAAATAAGGCTCTAAGCTGTTCGAAATGTTGGAGCCCTTGCAACCAACATAAAGAATTTTTTTCTGGAACTAACATTTAAGTACCCTCCAGCTAGTAGGGGCCCTAAGCCTATAGCTTGTGAATAGCTTTAGCTTCTATTCAGTCACTCCATCAGCCTTGGTGAATTCTTTTACACTTTTTTCTCCCATTTCCTATTCTCGGATTATGGTTAAATTTTGCTTAAATATCGATTGTAGATGACAACACATAAATCTTATAAAAAATTAGCATATTCGTTCGTGGCAATTAATATATTTTTGTTTTATAAAGAAAATGGAAGATAAAGCTTGCTATTTTGAGAGATATGCTTTTTATTACTTTCAATCAAATCTTTATTTGTAAAGCAAATATATAATGAGAAACCAGTAAGTCAACTTCATCAACAACTTAGACACCACAAAGATTATCCCGTGCATCCAATATAAATCATATAATGGAGTTTTTCCTAGCATGGAGGGAATTCCATGAATAGCATGCTTAAACATGTGCGGAACTATTGAGGCTTTTCGCGATATATTCAAGCATAGAAGAGTTCGATTTGTAAGACTCTTGTTTACATTCTTTTAATTGGCCTACATTAAGCATGCATATATCTGTCTCAGGACGTTTAGGTAACGAGGCCATCATCAGCTACAAAGACAAACAATTAATACAAAATAGACTTCAGTTAATTTATCTGTCCGATGTTGCTCTATCTATATCGAGGCAGAAAAGACATTAGCAACGCTGGTGTAAGCTCCTGAAATCGGAATGGTGTGGTGATGTCACACAAAGATAAATGGGAAAAAAGGTTATTGTTAGTGCCCGTCACATTTTAAATGAAGATGTAGTAACAGGTTGTTGATCCTGTGAAGTTGAATGGTTGTTTGTTTGTTTGTATTCGATTTGCAGAGGTTTGTGTAAATATATATTTATATATATATACACATATGTATGTATGTATATATATATATATATATATATATATATATTTGTGGCATTTTACGTCTCGAGAGACGATCTTTTCCCTTTGCAACCTCTTGTGTGACTTAAGGGGCTAATCCTTGATACACATTTGCTATCGCAGGTTGGGCATATGTAATCACCAGGCACCTTTACATTTTCACCCTTCTTTCTGCTTCTGTTGTGTATGACATCTGCAAACCGTGACCCTTCCGTTATGCTCTCTCTCCATGTGGATCTATCCATTGCCGCCTCTTCCCAGCTGCTAGTGTCGATTTCGAAGAGCTCCATGTCGCCTTTGCATACATCCGTTTAACGTAAAAGTGCTTTTAAACCAAAAGTTCTAACATGAAAACAGTTCATTTACCTTTTAATATGTAAGTAAATTTCTGTTAACACTTTTCTTGAGAAATTGATGCTCACACCACGTGGCATTTAGTTTGCTTTTTGTTTGATTGTTTTTTAGATAAAGCAAAACATAATTTTTAATATTTTGAATGTAGTACTTACAAACTGAACTTTGCTGGCACTTAAACAAAGTTCGTCCATATTAATTTCTACTAGTCTGTTTTCAATGACGTCTGGTACAGACACTCTGGCCTTAAAGTCTTTGCTAAACGTCTGCGCCTCGCGGTCTTGAAATAAGAAAACACATCAAATAATTTTTATCAGAACGCACAATTTTAGTAAGGTGGAAAAATATTTTTTATTCGCGTTATTATATAAAGTAGCTGCTGTTCAAACTGAATTTTTGTTTTAGTCGCGCTGTATCTTACAACAAAAGACTTCACATTTTTTTTTATTTAGAGCTGATAGAGCGAAACTTATCGTCAATGTTTTCGTTGGAGTACATTAGGATTTTAATTTTAGGGCTTTTTTTTTTTCACAGATTTTTTACTTTATTTTTCTATTTTATTTGGATACACCCAATGTACTTCGCCCAGGGCTCCTAATTATCTAAGACCGAACCTATGAATGTGATTAATTTATCTTCTAGCAATCTAGCTGAAGGATCGGTGAAGACTGAAGATCAATCTCCCATTCTGTCTTCTGGGTATAATCTTGTCTGTTGGTTGCAGGGTCATAAATAAGCAAAAGCTCGACTCTTAATGGGTACTTACTGAGGTCAAAAGATGAATAGGATCAAAAGAGAAATAATTGAATTCGTTATTCTTTATCTCAAAAGTATACATTACAGTTAAACTTAAATCACAAAGAAGTAAACTTACTTTTATTTGGGCAAGCCATCTGTAAGAAAAGGAAAAAGAATACGACACACATAAGACACGTATTTGTCACAACTACAAAGTTTAGTTTTTATAAATAAACTAATTATTGAAATGAAATGTTTTATACTTCCTTGTTGCCCCTAATTGACGGCTGTATACATTTATTAATGCGTTTGCTAACAAAAGCCTTTAAGCGTATTCATATATAAACTAGATTTCAAATTCTTTGCACAACGTAGGTGCTCACCACACAAATCGGTATGGAGACGTGTAAACCAAAAAGAGGCGACAAGCGCCCCATCCCCCCCAAAAAAAAAAGAAATGAAAGACTGTAATAAAGTAATTTTTCGTTTGGTTTATAATTCTCTTAATTTACAAATACTCCTCCTCTAACAGTATTTAACTGAATTGTAAATGTGCTAATTTTGGGTCTTGGTGCTACCAATATAATTCGAGTAGGATCATCTCATCTCATCTCTGCCTGTTGTCCCTTCGGGGCATAGACCACTAACCAGCTTCCTCCGGAATCTTGCTTCTATGTCATTGTTATTTTAAATACAACATTCATTAGTTAGTAAGAGTAAAAAAGTACTTTTAATTTTTTTGTGTTTTATCTGTAGTGTCAGTATACTATTCCCTTTCAGTACAATATTATCTCAGTACACTATTCCCTTTCTGTACAATATTTGGTATTGTAGCGCTGGCGTTGGCTGGGCCCACTTGTCCAAGTCTTTTTCAGCTTCAGTTTAACTCGAGCGCATAGGAGATGATGATCTGAAGCATTATCTGCTCCTTAGCTGACACATACATCCTGAAGAGATCGACGGACCTTTTTCACAAAACAGACATGGTCTAATTTGTTTTTTTGTTGATATGCCTGGTTATATCCACGTTGCTTTGTGTATTTTTTTTTGTGGGAAGACAGATCCTCCAATCACCAAGCCACCTCCCCACCCCCAATAAAAGGCTGTAATTTCAAGTTTTTAATTCTTTATTCAGTTATCTGTTAATTTACAAATACTCACTCTTTAACCTTATTAAACTGAACTGTAAATTTGCTCTTGACTTTTGGGTCTGAGTGCTACCAATATAATTGGAGCAGGATTATATTGTGTAATTTCTTTTAAGATATCCAAGATATAGATCTAACTTTGTTCTTATTTTTATTACATATGCTGTTTGTTTGTTTTCTAAACGTGTTAAAGAGAGCTTGGATGTCTTTCAGTATTCTTCACATTTTTAGGTTGGAAATTTAAACAATAAATACAGAGTTCAAGTCTCATTCGATATAAAAAAAAAAAACCCATCATACTTAAATAATAAATAAAATATTCTTTTTTTTTTTTTTTTTTTTTTTGGGATAAATAATTTGTTGGCCTGTTATTACATTTTTGGTAGACATGGACAATTATTTAATCTTTTTTTTAGGCGGCAACATAAAAAGAAAAATACTTACTAAAGATAGCGTGACTTTATTTTGTTCATCTAACTAGAAATTACAATTTCAACCTAGTTTCGCTAACATGAAAACATCTAAGTATCGCAGTTAGCGGAGTATTTTTTAGGAAAAATCTGTTTACATTTGGTACACCAAACTATACAGCATCGATATCTTTATGGTTTTTAATTACATCAAGCTTAAAATCTTTACATGATTTCATTCATAACGTTAAGTAAACAAAGTTTTACTATAACATCCACATACACATGATATGATGGATTGGATGAGATAGATAGAGGTATTAGAATAATTAATAGATGCATTAGATAGTTAGATTAATATTTGATTGGGTACATACACTAAGCGGTCCTCTCGAAATTAGTATCTAAGTAGCCGAATTGTATCGTTAAAGGCATAGGGGTGGACTGGTTGTCAAAATCGGCCCTGGAGTTCAGGTCCACAAACTGATTGCCTCATGATGTAGATTGTTTCCTGCCCTCATAATTAAAGTTTTACTGTATTGAACAGTAAATTCTGTAAAGATCTTTTATGAAAGGCAAAGATTGCCTACCAATTTTACGGTACTTTTAATTTTTGAAGTATTCCTTTCGGCGGCCCCCATCCCGATGACTTTGTAGCTAGACCGCCCCCGTAGGTCAAACTAAAAATAGGTGCACCATGTGGATAAACGTAATTTTTTGAAACTATTTTTTTTAAAAGCTTATCAATTCTATTTGACATCACCGTGTTAATTATTAAGTGTTTTAGAGAGATGAAGAGAGGTTGATAAAGAAAGAGAGAAAGGAAAAAAAAAAGTGAAAAATCTTTTGTCGTGAAAAAATTATTAAAGAGAAAGAACTAGAGAGATCATTATTGGAGTCTAGTACCCACACCTTTTAGAGCATGAGGCCTATAGGGCAAATGATGTTAAGATCATATAGTGTCTGTGCTCAACGCATAACGAGGGTGTCATGCTGCTAGCACAACAACCAGCTGCCTTAAATTTCCTCAACTTATATCCTGTACACATTCGAGCTGGTTGGACACAGAGGCACCACAATGATCCCGAAATAAAAATTGCCAGTCTTTACCAGCATTCGAACCCCCACCCTTATTCTGAAGCCAATCACTTAACCACTCAGCTACCTCGCCTCTTTAGGGAGAGATGAAGAGAGTGAATAAAGAAAAGATGGAAGAGAGCAAAGAATTAAATTATATAAATATATATATATAGATACTTTTATATGTAATTATGCTCTCTCTTTATATATATATACTTTTATATGTAATTATGCTCTCTCTTTATATATATATACTTTTATATGTAATTATGCTCTCTCTTTATATATATATATATATACTTTTATATGTTTTTATGCTCTCTCTTTATATATTATATACTTTTATATGTAATTATGCTCTCTCTTTATATATATATACTTTTATATGTAATTATGCTCTCTCTTTATATATATATACTTTTATATGTAATTATGCTCTCTCTTTATATATATATACTTTTATATGTAATTATGCTCTCTCTTTATATATATATACTTTTATATGTAATTATGCTCTCTCTTTATATATATATATATACTTTTATATGTAATTATGCTCTCTCTTTATATATATATACTTTTATATGTATTTATGCTCTCTCTTTTTATATATATAGTGTTACAAATGACCAGTGACAGGAAAAGGTTAACGTGTGACCCCGACGAGATAACACAGCAGCGGGTGTTCTCTGGAATGTACATGTATAAACAGAGACAGGATGTGACGTGTCCTTACGTGTTATTCCAGAAGGTACTAGCAATGTCCAGTGACAGATAGAGGTCACAACTTGTGACCCTGGCAAGATGACACTGCAGCCGATGTTTTCTGGAATCTACATGTATAAACAAAGACAGGATGTGACGTTTCCTCACGTGTTGTTTCAGATGATACTGGCTGTGTTTGTGTAACTTTGGAGGAGAGATTAGGGACTCTATATAAGCCAGAGAGTTAATGTAAAAAGTCAGTCGTGAGTAAGCCGTTACAGTCGATACAGACAATGTAAGATGTGTGCGGCTCTAGTGGTAGAGAAATGTGTACGACTCGATGCAAGTTAACTAGGGTAGAGTTAACTGGAGTGGACTACTGTCGTTGAAGTCTATACAGCGAACTACAGTGGACTTGAGCCGTGGGAGTTAACTGGAGTGGACTACTGTCGTTGAAGTCTATACAGCGAACTACAGTGGACTTGAGCCGTTACAGTCGATACAGTCGATGTAAGACGTGTGCGGCTCTGATTTGGTAGACTTGAGCACGACTTAGTTCAGCTTTGGGAGAGATGGAGCGACACTGGGAAGTGTGTCGTTGGTCTGTTCTGTGGAATACGGCTCGATGCAAGTTGAGAAGAGATGAATTGCAACGAAGTGAAGAGATGAATGCATTGAAGTATAGCTAATTGTAAACTGACAGATATTGTACAGTCTTCTACGCTACATGTTACAGTAACAAATTGTTAGAGTTAGTAGTCATTAAAGTTATATGAAACTGAAAGTTGAGTCGTCAAGTTCTTTGCAGTGTTTTCATTTGTGTGCCTACTAATACATTTAGCCAGAAGATTCAGAAATACGTAACAATATATATATATATATATATATATATATATATATATATATATATATATACTTTTATATGTATTTATGCTCTCTCTTTATATATATATATACTTTTATATGTATTTATGCTCTCTCCTTATATATATATATATATATATATATATATATATATATATATATATAAGAGAGAGCATAAGAGAAGGACGAAATATTTTTAAAAAATAATAAAAGGAAGTATGACACAGTAAGAGGCTTGTCTTGAATAGTCCGATGATAAAAAAAAGAAGAATAAAATAGAAGTGAACAAATCCAATAGAAAAAGGTATCAATCGGGAGAGAGACAAATAAACTAAGGGGAGAGCAAGGAGCTACAAGCACAGAGAGAAAAGTAAGAGAGACAAAACCAATTTGAAATTCGAAAGGACAAGAAAATCTACTGAACGGCTTACAATAAAAAATAGAAAAACAGAATAGTGTGTAAGCTAGAGAGAGAGAGAGAGAGAATTGATTTCTACGTACGTTTTAAAAGCACTTTAGACCTTTTCGCGTAAAAACAAATTGATGACGAAAAAATCGGGAATATCCAAAATTAGTTAATGAAAAAGGTCGAAATTTATTATCGCTTAAAAAATTATTGGCCTAAATAGTAATCCAGGTCTACGCGGAACTGTTTACCAGTTAACTTGTTCGTGTCAAGGACAGAATGTTAAAAAAAAAAAAAAACAATTATGTATTCTCTGGTAATGTATTTACAATAAAGTGTTTACACGTTTAAACGTAGTCACGGTTCCCATAAATCGAAATCAATAGTTATTGTGGGATTGAACACTGACCTGTACTTTCTCAACATGTGAGCAATTTAGATAAATAGCTTCTTGCCATGTTTCAGGTCATGATTAAAGAAGTGAAAAAAAGAAAAACATCTTTAGATCTCCCGCTGACAACAGCTTTGTCTGCATCAGATGTGGCGAAATATGAAGGACGTTTACGTGGTCATATGAAATGCTGCACTTTTATCTTTCTAATCGAAGACAAAGCATAAACGGTAATAATAATATCATATCCAGTAATTGAAAGAGTCGGAAAAACCCAGCAGTTGTGTTATACGTTTTTAGCTGCTCCCGAAAGGGGAAAAGACGCTATTAGTTTTGTGTGAAATGTCTGTCCGTCCGTCCCGTTTAGATCTCGTAAACTAGAAAAGAAAGTGAAAATCCTACATCACAATATTTTAGACCATTCAAAGTTCTGATGCAACGGCTACTTTTTTTTTCTGAAAGCGAAAAATCTAAATTTTCAAATCACTTATGCAATCAGTTTTTTAAAAGAGAAAAAGCTATTTAGTATGCTTTATAAGTTAGACCTAATTTAAAACGAATTGTTTCTTGTACATATTTATTATTTTGCGGAAAAATTTATATTCATACTCTGAGGAATCAAATTAGAGATTGAGCCTTTCCTAAACAGTTAAATCAATTATAAGACTTTGGTTAGGCCAGGGGAGGCACGGTAGCTAAGCTATAAAGCGCTTGGCTTCCGAACCGGGGGTCCCGTGTAAGAATCCTGCTGAAGACTGGGATTTTCAAATTCGGAATCTTTGGGTACCAGACATTAGTTGAGGAAAAGTAAATGCGGTTGGTCGTTGTGCTGGCTACATGAAACCCTCGTCAACCATCATCTATCTATAGACCACAAGGTCTAAAAGGGAAACTAGTTAGACCAGGTTCACAACTAACTTCGCATTCACTTGCACCTATCCTTTGATCTACTAGACCGTTGGGGCACTAAACAAGATCTGTCAACCTTCTTTCTCCATTCTTATCTCTCATTTGTCTTAGATATAATTTCATTCGGATGTTCTTTCTGAAAATATTGAAACCTGCCTGGGTGGACCACTTTGGGGGCCGATTTTGAGTTCGTGTTTCCAAACTGTCTTATAACCTTGTTTTTATTGTAGTACATAAGACTAAGAAAAAAAGAAAACAACTTTAAGATCTTCCGCCGAGAAATATGCTAGAAACCTGAAGTCGAGTTCATACCTTCCAAAATAAATATGAATGCAATCACACATGTCGGGTTATTTCATTTCTTGTCATTAAAGATCATTCGTAAGACGAATAAAGCTTTATCTCGAAGAACATGTCAATGTGGCCATAAAACATTTTTATTTGTTGAGGCACTATCACCCATTATTCCGCATGTGCAAGTAAAACCCGACTGTGTTTTGGAGGTGCTAGTCTTTTCCTGTACGGCTTTTTTTCGTCTATTGAAATCATCGTTACTTATTTGTTGGGGGCAGCCTGGTCGTGTGGTAAGCTCTCTGGGCTGTCGTTTGGTGGTTTCGATGTAGACATTCTCGTTGCCATATACAGTCTTCCTGAGTAGGTTTAGAGCTAGGAAGTAATGAGGATTAATGAATGTCACGAACATCAGAAGCATATACAATTTACAAAAAAAAGCATTGTCTTGTATACCACTTCTCTCTCTCCATGTAGTGCGTCTTCAAACTTTATAAGCATCCATATTTATTTATTGTTTGAAATTATTTTATTTTAACCAAACCATGTTTATCTTCTAACATAGATCTAGACCTAATAATTAGCCTAATAGATTTCGTAAACAAGTTTGGGGGTGGGTACTTTATTTTTTGGTCAAAACTAATGTCAATGTCATCTATTCCTTAGTTTAAGGGCTAGTAGTGTTTCACATGACTACACAAACCTAGTTTCGACCTGCATATTTTTCCGCATCTCGTAAAGTCAAAGTCGTTGTGAGCCGGCGGTCTATTAAGTTTTCTTTTCGTCTTCTGCGCCTTTCTTCAATAACGGCTTTTCTTTGGATCTCAATAGTATGATCCCCAACTTTTTGTGGGCTCTCAGTTTCAGAGGCTATCTGCTGCCAGCTACTTTACTCTATGTCAGAGACATGATCCAGTGCGCCTGGGGCCAGGTACATTTTTTGACGCACCTCCGTTTTTCATGAACATCACATAGAAGTATACACTGCGTTTGCCGCCCCGTTGAGGGTGTTGCCAATGTCATCGTTTTCCCTTTCCCCCCTCTCCTAACTACGCCTTTCCCCTAAATTTTGTAGCCAATTTCTGGAAGTAGGTAACACCATTCTATTGTCGGGTTACTGGAACTACATAACCATTGAAAGAAAAAGAAAAATATAATCAAAACAACCTAGGGTTTCTAACAACTAGCATTATCTTAATGGAAGGTTGATATGCTTAAACCTTTTCTTTCTCTGAGAAAATAACAACTGCTGGCCCTATCTCATCCTCGCTAACACTAGGCCTGTACTCAAACTTCCACTGGCCTATGGTAATATAGCCTGCAAGCCTTTTTTTTCCTAGTTATTTACGTGGGTAAATGTATAAATAAATTCAAAACAAAGCCTTTTTTTTCCGTTTTAAAAAAAAAAACGAAACCAGAATAAAATTCATAATGAGAATGGTTCAATCTATTTAACCTATGAGATTAGCTGTGATATAGATGTACTTACCATCTATTTACAATTATGATACTCCGTAATATTACATGTGCGTGATTCACAGCAGAACAATGTGAGTGTAGACTTGTTTGCTTTACGCATGCGTGTCCAAATTTCCCCTTTTTTTTATTCTTAATATAGCTTCCAATGACATGTGTTTATTTAAGCTCTCTGTATAACGGATATTTGAGCTCATGAGAATACTTATCGCTGACATTAAAACAATTTGGGAGGGAGAGTAAATCTGTAAAGTAGCAATTTAAATGATCATAATCTAGATTGTACATAACTTCAAAGTAATTCAGAGGAATTACAGAAGCAGAGGCGTAGCTAGGGATTAGTGGACTTTCTCTTTTTTAGAGCCCCTGCATTACGAGAAATGTTTAAAATGTTTATTTTAAAAGTAAACTTCACTCATTCATTTGGAGCAGTCCTAATAGTGGTTTCCAAGGGGGTTCAAATTCGCCTCCCCGTCCCCCATCCTAGCTACGCCACTGCATGTAGGAGCTCTCTGAACAAGGCTGAACTTACACACTGTGGTTATGATGGTCCAATTTTGAACCCGTCATCGTCCTGCGCTAAAGATAGTCTGTAATTATTCACTTGAAGTAACAAGACAGTCCAACAGAGCTTTGGTGTCCTTACATTTTAAAACCTAGAGGCCACTTTTTACCATTGTTAGGCCTAATCTAATATATCGTTACGAGTCTCTAGAAACCCTTGACAAAACAATATGTCTAAGTCTAAGAAAAGAACCTGACAACTTGGGCTTCGATATAACGAGACACTCTAATGTGTGTAATAAATAATGAAAAGTAAACAATCAAATCCTTTACAATTGGCATAAGTCAATGTCTGAAAGTAAAAGCTATACGCAACTGGTAGGCCTACTTCAATCTCGTTCTCGCATTATCTCTCCTGGTCCTCTCTGTGACGGACTCAATTTTCCGTCCTAGGGGTTGGCAAGTGGGATAACCTTCCAGGCCTCGCAATCGTAGATTCCTTGTCACATTCGGCTTCTCAGTTCTCATTAACTAGGATTTGTTCCTCAATATTTTTGAAGCCTTGCCGGGTTCTAGATCTAAATATTTACCATGCAAGCTCTTAACATGACATTTTTGTTTCAAATAGGCCTACTGTCGATTCCACGAGGCTATCATTGCTTAACAGTTCAACTTGGCATCAATAAAAACAAGTTACCGAAAAAGACAAATTAACATTGTCTATTTCGAAAAAAAAGAGGCATTGACAGATTTGAATAGCGAAACGCATTGTAATCAAGTTTGAACCATATCGGTATTCAACTTGCAAGACAAGAATTATTTCTTCATGAATGAGTTATAGATCATTCATAGTGTATTAACATAAATGCAATTTTTGAAAAATATATTTTTTAAATGAAAATTAATAAAGAAATATAGTGATTTCTTGACTTTCAACGGAATACGTTTAGAGATTGCATTCAAATTTACTCGGTATTTTAACTTTATATTTGTACACTTTTTTTTGGATACAAACAGTATCATAAGATTCTCTTAACACTTTAATCTCCTAAATAAAAATGACACATTTTCTTAATAACCTTTACTTTTTTACAACTTCACGACTTGTGACTGGGCAACGACCTGTTGGTCTACACAATTGTCGACGTCGTAGGTCAGTGTTGAGGCCTACAATAAGGAATGGTCTTGATTGAACCATTTAATGTGCTATACGGTTATTTCGGTCAATCAGCATCCAGAAACTTTGGCGATGATGTATTTATTTTTTCCCAATAGGCTACTGTGCATATACATCGAGTGGCCGAAGGAAAACCTTTCTTAAATAAGAAAAAAGGAGTAGTTTTTTTGTTGTTGTTGTTTTTTATATTTTTTTAAAACACTTGGTCAGTGACCGTCGAAGCAACTAAATTAAGTTATTGCTAATTTTCTGGTTCTCCTCCGTAAATAATTGTTACTTTTCGACTCCAGCGTTACTTAGTAGAAATTACAATATTCTAATTAGTTGATTTTTAATGCAAAGTGTTTCTAAATCATTAATTACGTTTATTAACAATTACAATATAGCATATTATTAGTAATTAGTGAAAGGCAGATAGTACAGTACATATGCCTAATTAAGGTACTACATTTAGTATCTAAAATAAGGCCTACAGCGGACCAGCCCATTAGCGTGATGTGGTACGGTATAAATAGGCTCAGGATCTCGCATATGACACTCGCCCAGGGCCCCGCGCTCTTCTGGTAGGACTGACTTGACCCAATATTTTCAAAACCACACACATAGTCCATAGTCAGATAACCTCAACACCGTTGTTTCACGGAGAAAGTTTACATCGGTTTTAAGTACACATGCCTTTGTCGCATGTGTCGGGTTGATTCTCATAGGGCTACACTGACCACATCACATTTCAGATACAACAATATAATAATGCTCGTCTTCGTGTTCGAAGATTGAGAAATAGTGCTGTATTTCACATGATAACGCAGTCATAGCCGTGAGTTATACATTTTGGCGACGGCTGTTTTTCTTTGTCTTTGCACTTTTTCGTACGAAAATTTCATGCTCTATATTAGTATACAACTTTTTGACATCAAATACATACAATAATAAGGTGGCAGTCTTGGGTTAAGATGCGAGTGTTAGTCAAATGGAACTGAGCCTCTCTGACTATATTGAACTATTAATCAACAAAACTTATGTAGCCAGGTGTTTAGTCTGGGCCATATAATGGCGATCCTGTTTAGATTGATCAATGTTAGTCATTTCAAAAATCTTATTTTCAGTCAATGTGTCAACTGTCCAGACAGAAATGCAACTGGCACTGATTTACTTACAAAGCCAGACATTCCTGATTGATACAATTCAAGTGATTCAGTTACTTGATTTCTACTCCGTGTTGCTTGCAGAAACGTTTTTTTAAATCTTCGAAAGCAAGTGTTTAAGATGATCCCAATATTTACATTCACTTATATGTAAAGACAAACCTTTTCAGTAATGAATCACGCGAGACACATGTTAATTAGATGTCTCACGGACTAACATATTGATTTTTACATTCAGTTCTTCAACTTGTTGTCACAACTATGCAGTGGGTGTAGGATAAAACTTCCCATGACTTCGAGTAAGTGATAAAGTAGTAGATTCATGGATTTGTAATTAATTTTTTTTTTTTTGTGTGGTCTTTTTGGTGATGTGGCACTCGACATGAGAATCTGAAATAACAATCTCCCGCTGACCGTTTACAGCATCAGTGCTGTAATTATACTTTAATATTAATAGTATACATTTCCTTCCTCCTTTGACTTAGCGTTATTCTTGTGTGATGTAGATACCTCTTCTGGTATTAGTACAATGTTCTAGCTTTGTTAGTTAAATATCTTTGTACACACGCTAATTTTGTTGTTTTGTTGCGTATGTGCACCTCTGGATCTAGTTACTGCGTAATAAGACAACATGTAGATTCATTGAGGAACACACGTATAGCAGACAATATATTTATGACATAAAATAGAAAATCAGTTCACTGGCAATTCCAGCCATAAAACAACTTGAATAGTTCTCGTGAAATTAAGTTCTCGTATAGGTAACATTCTTGATCCAAAGAGAATATGGAATGCACAACTAGTATAACTTTTATTCTACATACCTAATACGTCTGTCTCCTGTAATGTACATGGCGTAGACTTAATTTCTTGCCCATGTGGTCAGCCTAATCATGTGACCGAAATTTCCCATCATTCAACTGGATTCTCATCTTTCACGTGAAACATTAACTTTATAATTCATTTCATGCTTCTCAATGCAATACTTCTCAACTAACATGTCACAGCATATAAGTCATGTGACCGTTTTTAAATTTTTTCGACTATTTTATGGAATAAATATCTAAAGTATTATACTACACGTTCCTAACAAAGACACTGAAAAAAAAATACTACTTAAAACATACATCCATGCTTACGCAACAATTTCAGGCTAGGAAAAGTAAATGTGGTTGGTCGTTGTGCTGGCCACATGACACTCTAGTAAACCGTGGACCACATTAACACATTATCTGAAAGGGGAATTTTACCTTTTTTGTTTTAACATACATTAATGATAGGCTATATTTTGAAAATGCCACAAAGTCGACTTCGACAAGATGTACTGTATGGTTGTCTAACAGAATGCAGAAGAGCCGCTGGTCCTCCACCTACTGATGTATGCAAACACGAGATGAAGCTGTTCAATATCGACTCTAACAGCTGGGAAAAAGTCGCACTGGATAGAGGATAGATCCACATGCAGAGCGAGCATAAATAAATGGTATGGTTCGGATTGCAGATGCCATAGAGAAACAGAAGTAGAAAGAAGTGTGAAAGTAAAACTGCGCCTGTTGATTACAGATACCCAACTGCAGCTGTGTATCAAGGATTGGTCACACGTTGCATTGGGGAAAAGATTCTCTTGACACGTCAAATGCCACAGAATGAAACGTTGCATTGGTTGATTATAACGAAAAGCACACAAATTTATAATGTTTGGTGACTTAGCAATAATTACACAATAAACATACATTAAACATGTATCGTGTAATCTCATGAAAACGAGATTTCTATCTAGGCATTAGTTATGAACGGAACGATGTCGCCCGAACTGTTGTTCCTCCTGTCCACGTATCTATATAAAGTAGTGTTCAGCGCAGACACAGTTTGGGATTAGCGGTAATCGCAGGCTTTGCCAGAGTGTTGCACATGTTACAAACTGCATAAGATTTGCAATCTCCACAGGATTGACTAAACAAAGATAGGCTATCATCCTACTTTTGAAACAAATATACAATATTGGAGGCGTCAAATCGAATACAGTGTTAATGCGGTGGAGCTAAAAGTCTTGCTTTTTAAAAATAGATTTCTTGTCTGTCTATAATTGTTTCTCGTCTTTTAGTTTAAGGAGAAACATTCTTGCATTAGTAATTAAGATGCAAGTATTTACAATGTTATAGACCTATTATACAATGATATAGCCTTGTCATGGGATATATGATCTGAAATGTCGTTTATATGCCAGGCACTAAATGTAGCCTATATCTTTATGAAATTAAACCTTAATTGGTAACATAATAAAAACTCTGGTTTGACCGTTATATTTACTCGGTATCAGGCAAAGTATTGACAAGCTATGTTCCATTATCTGGTGTGTCAAACCTGTAAATTTACCTTGTCTTTTGACATAAGACATTGCTTCTTTGCACAAATAGATTGTAAGAAATTGAAGTAATATATTGATAATTTGTTGTTTTTTTTTTTTTTTTTACAATATTGCAGTACTCTTTTACACAAACTCAATCATAAATCATTTAATGGTTGATCTTTTTTTCAAATTAGTGTCAAATCAAGAGCAGTTTAAAGTTCATAGTTATAGATTTTTTTCCTTTTCTTAGAAGAGCTAATAAATCAGTTTTTCTGTTCTGCATTTACTGTGTTGGCCTATACATTAAATTCTTTTATTTTTCGTGGAATACTTAGTCAGGCCTCAGGGAACCCTTAGTGTTCTGTGGACCACATTTTGAGGAAATACTGCATCAATGAGTTTAATAAATACATAGACGTACTTGACCTTTTTGACCAGCGTGTATGTTGTCTTAAGGATGTGGTTGTTATTCTTGCGATAATGAAGTATAGCAAGAATTAAAAAGGATGGCAGCAGATAGGGTTTGAACGAACTATCATAATAGTCTTTAAAGCATAGTACTCAATGAGGCACTAATACTTGTAGAAGGAAAATACAACAATATGACTGAGCTTTTATTGAAATGAAGTCAAACGAGACAATCTAGAAACAAAAAGAAGAAAAAAAAGATTCTCTTCCTGCCAGTTCCTTTCCACCCTCTAAATAAACATCTCTATCTTATAAACTACAGACATTACTTTAAAAGATTCCTATGTTATTCATTGACCAACCATGTTATTGGTTTCTCTTGCTGACTAAAACCCATTCCATTCTCTAATGGCAATAGGGAAGAAGGATTTGCAGCATTTTACAAATGTTTATTAGCATATGAAATAAAAAATTTGCCTTATCTTCTGTTCTAATTTTTGTTTAATTTTTTTTTATAGTAAATTACCTTAAGATTTGGCCATATAGTTTGATTTTTCGTTTTTTGACAGTAGTTAGCAGGTCATAGTGTGGTCCAATTGCAGTATAAATCCTGTTTCTAATCCCTTTATTTGTTAAGACGTTTTTTTAAAGTGACACCTAGGCTCTTTTTGTAGCATCTGTTCTAGTGCTAGGATCCTCTTCTGGAGATGTCCTGTAGTGTTTCTAAGATTTTTATAAGGTTGTTTCTCTAATCAAAAAGTGAATATGTGTTTGTTATAAATCTCTATGCAAAGGCTTTAATTATTTTTTTTTTTGGGGGGGGGGTTGAGGGGTGCCAAGGAGATGATGCATATTATAATATTGTTCTAGTAAATGTATTATGTTTTTCTCATTATTATTTTTTTATTTCTTTTTTATATACAGTAATGATTTGATTGATTAAAAAAATAATTTTATATTTAGCAAAATTATATCCAGTGAAAATATATTAATATTAATTATGTCAGTGTTTATATTTGATGATTAATTATATGTAGTGATTATAACCATTGGTTATAGTGATTTTAAAAACAAGAACAATATCAATACAAAAGAAAAACAAGAAAAGTTTATGTGCTTTAAAAATAAGTTTATTATGACACTTGTGATTTTGAGCACAACTTAACAGTACAATGTAGTCATAAAATTATAAAATGGCAAGAAAGATTGTTGCATAACCATTCTTTAATATATATATATTGAATTTTTAAAATACTTAGCTGATATTGATATATACACATGAAATGCTAATGAGAGTAAAAGCACTTGACTTTTGAACTGGAGGTTCCCAGGTTGAAATTCTGATGAAGACTTGTAATTATAATTTCAGAATCTGTTTAGAGCTTTTGACGATACCTCACATTATGTGATTAAAATTTAAGACAGTTGGTCATTATAATGATCAGATGACCTCTTGTTAACTGAGGGGCAACAATAACACATGACCTAAAGATTGCATGGTTTGACAGATGACAACATAACTACCGGTATTAATAGATATTATAATTTAAATTATAACAGGTAATAATTATGAGAAACAATGATAATAATTTAGCACATTTTAATACTGGTACCTTCTTTTTTTTTTTCTGTATGGTCTAAGTGTCATCAATAGCAAACTATTTTAATTGGGATTTTTAAAAAAATATTATTTTCTTTTTACAATAACAACACATTACATTTTATCATGTGAAATAGGATACAACACTCAGCTGCTGTACACTTTTGGAATCTTTCATCAAAGGTATGTTAAATTGAGAAAAAAAAGCTTGTAATTTCTTAAACATGGCAAATCTGTAACACAACAGATAAATTATTTTATTCAACATATATTTCCAGCAGTATACTTTTAAAAGGCACTATTATTAGTCAAATTGAAAAGTTATATTCAAAGTTTCACAAGATAGAACATACATGTTACATTAATTGAAGTAAGTAATGATAGAAATGTAATTTTAGAGCGCTGTTAACAAACATGATGTACACTCAAGTAAAAATGAATAGAAGCATATCTTTAAAAAAAAGTTACCTACCCACAAGTTTTTTTTATTTCTATATAATCTTTACACTTAATCTTAGAAACATACACATGAAAAAACAACAACATCCTACTCACTCTCTGTTTACAAGGAATTAAGTTGAGACTGAAAACAATGATAATAAAGAAACGTTGTTTCGATAGCTCAAAAAGATATTACTAGAATCTTCTGTCTGCAAACTTATTCCAGTAGGATATTCACAATTTTATGAAATCGTTTGAAATAAATAAGTACAGAGACTCTAGGAGGAGAAATAAGACACTAAAATGTATTGAGGAAAAATGGATGAGGGAAAAGAGCAAAGAGAAGAAATGTAAATGAGATGAAGAGAAAATTAAAGCTGAAAATCAAATTGGTCAAGCATTAGTTTCATATTACTTTTCTTCTTCTAACATTGAAATATTTGGTGTTACTATAAGACAATGGAATTGTATAACATTAGTGACTGTAGCTGCATATGTTTGGCTATAACTACTTTCGTTGAAAAGTAAAGGTTGGTGGTGTTTTAAGTAATAACTGTTGAAGAGAATCCACGATATAAGCGTCATCTGGCATGATACAATTATTTTCTTCTATTAGCACTAGATAGTAGCTTTTTGGATCCAACCCTGGCTCTTTCTCTGCAAGTAGGTTTTTTTTAATCTAAAAAAAATAATTAAAACAAACATTATAATTACGTCTCTTTGAACAGTTGACTCCTGGGCATAGTAATATGTCAATTTATTTGCATTTAATGTAGTTTCATACAATATATTTTCAAATACGTCAATTTTTAAATATGTTTTTTCTATTAAATTCATGTCAAAAAAATTTATTGACACACCACAAACCCTATTACCTATCATGATTTTCTATTTCTTTGAAAGTTATTACAGTTTAATTGATAATGACACAGTGTTTAAGATAGCATAGAATCAGGAGTGTTGTAGTTGAAAAGAAAATTGAAGTATGGCTTCCTTGAATTTCCCTGACAACCTGATACAGCACATGTTAATACAATTAACCAACTCAGCTTTATCTGTTGCTTTTCTGAAGGGCAGCATTATTCCTTGCCCCTGTAATTTTGCAGTGAATGCCACACTAGCTTCTTATAATTGAATTAGATCTAGGGGTTGATAAATTGAAAGTTCTGTGAATGCGTACCAAAGGATAATTTATGCTAAGTTTTATCACGATGGCACCATGGCTGAGTGGTGTTCTGGGTTCGAATCCCAATGAAGGCTGAGATTTTGAATTTCAGGATTTTTAGGGCGCCTCTGAGTCCACCCAACTCTAATGGGTACCTGACTTTAGTTGTGGAAATTAAAGGCAGTTGGTCATTGTGCTGGCCACCTAGCTTGTTAACCGTTGGCCATAGAAACAGATGACCTTAACATCATCTGCCCCATAGATTGCAAGGTCTGAAACGGAATCATTTTATTTTCTTTTATCAAGATTTTTCAATCGGCTTTGATTTCTATGCGGGACATACATAGGCTACATACGTCTTTATACTTTCCGCTATATAGTATAGATATGAATATGTGTGGCATTTTATGTTTTCCAGTTATCATCTTTTCCCTTTGCCACATTTCATGTGATTAAGGAGACTGCTAATCAATACAGTTATGGGGATGGCATTCGTAAAAGCCAGAGTCTACTGTATTATCTTACCTCCCCATATGTCATATCATCCCCATCTCTGTCTACTAAAGGTAACTGTTTTTTTAGTTGAGATCCATTAGGATAAATGATTCTAGCTGCTATATGACCATCTTTACTTGCTTCAGCTGTGTACAAGAATGGGAAGAAACTATCATTCAGAATTCATATTCAGATATAATATTTTATTAGAATAGTAATATAAGTAATGAGAGTATTGAATAATGACTCTACCAAATAAAAACACTATCTATATAAAGGTAGATAAATATTCAAGTAATAAAATGGGTCAAGGTTGCCAAAAAGCAACAAAAGAAGTTGTGCTCTATAAATGTATTCATTAAATCACTATAAGGCTTTAGAAGAAATAATAATACCTCATAGAGCCCAGAGGATCTAAAAATAAATAAAGATATTTCTGAGGCAAATCCTAATTCTTTCCAGATTATTGGGTAACTTAATTTTTAGAGTAGGTAACAAAAACAAAGTGAAGAGAATAAAAAGAGAGGGTCACTCATTTGTTATGTTTCATTTCAAAATGATCTTTGTGGATTTGGTAATGAAGTCATTCTATATTGTGTTTTTATACTTGAATTTTTATTTGTGCTTATCTGCAGTACAATTCAAGGTTCAAGTTTCTGGTGTTAAAATATTCATAATTGAATATTTTAATACCGGCATTAGTGTAGAGTCTTTGACGATACTTACATATTGTGTAACTACATGAACATCTAGAATTACAACTTTATGTTTACCATGCTATACCATCAGCAGAAGGATAAAAATATTTGTATTTTACTTAATAAATTTCAAATGTTCTTTCAGGGGGAGTAACACTAATGATATACTCAGTTCTTTTTTCCTTTTTTAAAACACAGACTAAGTTCTGAAAATGTTGTTTTTAGAAAAAATTGTATCAAACATTTGCTTACCTCTAGAAATGTCTGCCATCTGGAGAGGATTACAAAGAAAAAAAATGAGTAATTTAATTTAGGTTTGAAAACTGCTTATTTAATATTAAGAAAATATAACTTTTCAAAAAAAATTCCTTTCCCTTGTATGTTTTATACATATCCAATCAATTTTTGGAATGTTTCAACATATTAAATATTAGTGTTGTAATGTTCATGTTTTCTTCTTTCACCTTATCTTTTGATAAGATACATTAGAGCAGGGGTTCTCAACCTGAGGTTCGCAACCCCATTGGGGGTCTATTGACCATTAGCCAGGGATCGCCTAAGACCATCGATAATATGGATTGTTATTGTCTACTCTTCTATTGCTGTGTGTGTGTGTGTGTGTGGAGGGGGGGGATTGTAAGAAGAGGTCGCTAAACTTAAAAGGTTGAAAACCGCTACATTAGAGTTTACCCAACAAACATCCCAATCTTCAAGATTTGTACCCTACATCTCTGAATGGCTCCGTGATGGACACCGTGTAAAGGAAAGATCACTCTTTTATTTTTGCAAGCTGTACGGATTAGATTTTAGATAATGTAAGAGGCGAAAGAAAAAAAAAAGAGGGGTGGGAGAACAAGTAGTATTAACACGTCACTAAATAGCAGGGCCGGACTTAAGACCAAGAAGTCATGGAAAGAGAACAAGTAATCTACTCTCTATTAACCTGTCACTAAATAACAGGGTTGGACGCAACCGTTGTGGGGCTCTATGCAATTTCACTGGGCCAAGTTTGTGAAGGAATATGGATAATAAGTGAAATTTAACAGAAAATAAGATTACGATGTGACACCTGTTATAGATATTAAATTGCATGTTATTCAAAAGGTTTGGAAGGCCTTTATATAGAACTAGATGTAACTGCTATTGTAGAATAAAGCTAAGAAATATTATAATTTTAAATTTATAATCATATTTAAAAAGTAATAATAGCTATTGCTTACTTTTTAAGTTTCTTAACACAGTGCTAGACTCATTAAAGATAAGATTAAAACTTTTTAGATCAGTTACTTGGATAATGATTGTGGAAATTCCCAATTTAATTTGTCATTGCTAAGTTTAGAAATTTAGTGATGTTTTTCTTTTTAATGGTTTATGGAAGGCGTTGAGATAAAATACATTTCTTAAACAGTGTTTTGTGAAATTTTTATCTATTCCTATTGGGTGAAGCAGATGAATGATAAGATTTACATTTTTATTAAATAGTTTGGACAAAAAAATGCATTAGGGTAATAAAAACAACTTTGTCAGTTGAAAGGAGGCAGAATCCGGTGATAATCTTTGAAAGATATACAAGTGAAGAGATAAGCAATTATGTGAACTAATTAAAAAATAGTCTGACAAGTTATACTTGTTCCTTGGAGATACTTTTTTTTGTTTCTTGATATTATCCTTGTTCAGAATATATACAAGATCAATGATTACCTTTTAAAAATTTGTATTAATTTTATAAAATGTAATTTTGAAGTGCCAAAAGGGAGCTATTGCACTCATTAGGCACAAGTGCTTTATGTATTAATTGATCCCCCTTTGACATGGGGGGATGAGATTTTTAATGATATTTGGAAAACTGAAATGTTGTCAAAAGTAAATTTAATTGTCCAATTTGCAACTGTTTTTTTAATTAATTTGATATTTAGACATGGAAAAATGACACAAGATTTAAAAAAAAAGTGGCTATTATAAGAAAAATCTTAAATTATTTTTGCAATGAATTTAAAAAAGCAACCAAACAAGCAAAAGATAAAAAAAACAAGCAAATCTATGGGGAAATAGCAAAGGTTTAGCTAGATGTTAATAGTAGACAAAATTAACTATTACTTTTAATTGATCAATAATTTTTTTTTCCTAAGCTGTGTTGTCATTGACTATGAGTAAATATGCAAAATGTCAACTTGATCCAAGAATGGGAAGTGGAAGAAATAACACTTATATATTTACAGCCTTATCTTTCCATTTTTTGATACCCCCCAAAAAAAATAAATAATTACCAATAATTATAATGAACAATTATTAATTATCTAATTAGTTATTTTGTTTAAAACTGATTCATGTCATGTTATGTATGATAAATAATTATGTATAGTTTCAACTTGATCCAATATTGGGTGTGGGAGAAATTACGTCTAGAAAAAACTGCACTAAACACAGATATAGATTGAGATTATATAAGTTTTGTCAAAACATTTACATTAGAAACAGAAGCACCTATATTATTACATATTTGTTTAGAGGCCAGTAATGATAGATTTGAGGTTTACCTATGGTTCCCCATGAAAGCACAGTGTTGAGATAATACAGCTGACTGATAAAGATTGAGTAAATTTGACTGTGGAACATATTTCATGGTCTCATTAATATAAATAAATAAAAAACTATGTTACAAAGACAGTTTGTGTGGAAACACAAACTAAAAATCGGCCCCCGACGTTGTCCACATAGGCAGGTAAAAGGGCAGGTATCAATATTTTCAGAAAGAACATCAGAATATCTGAGCCACACATGAAGGCCAGGATTTGGACTGGTTTTGTCAATGACAAAGAAGAATGGAGAAAGAAGGTTGACAAATCTTGTTTGGTGGTCCAGCAGACCAAAGGATAGGTGAAAGTGAATGTGAAAAAATTATATGCGAACCTGTCCTAACTTATGTCTTATAATGAATATCTAATTGATCATATTGTTTTGTAGAGGGTCAATCTCTTATTCAAATACTCAAAAAAAAGAAAAAAACATTTCCACTACAATAAAATAAATCTTTCAGTTAAGTGTTTTCTGTGGTGTACCGCTACAGTTCATGTGATAATATGAAAACCTACTTATTAATTGTTGTTTTAAATTATGTCTACCTTATATGCATTCTAAATAGATTTTTTCTCTTAAAAAAAAGTAAACATAATTTTTCAGTAAACTTACATAATGTAGCAAAAAATATGTTAACACTACTAAAGAGCCTCCTTTGTTTGTTACTGTATTTTTATGAAAAAACTGCTTGCATAAGTGATTTTAAATAATTAGATTGTTCGCTCTTAGAAAAGAAAAATGTAGCCGTTGCATCAGAACTTTGGATGGACTCAAATATTACGATGTCGGATCTTTTTTAGTTTACGAGATCTTAACCAGACGGACAGACATTGCACACAAAACTAATAGCGTATTTTCCTCTTTCGGGGAGCCACTAAAATTATATATAAGCTCCCACCCGTACTTTTTTTTCTTACACTGAAATAGCTGGTATAATTTGACCATTTTACCACAGCACGTGCTAAACCTTTTAATGCAACAGCTTTGCATTCTAGTTTAATGACCCTCAAGTAGATTCACATTTGTCAAGAGACTTATAGTTGTACATGTCCTTTTTCATTCCATGTAACAGTTATTTAGAACACATCAGTACACAAGTTTGTCATTGACTTTTTACATTTGCACTATAAAAAAAATATTTGTACTACTACTATGCTGTGTTGAAATTGTTAGTCTATACCAGGGGTGGGCAACCTTTTTATTTTGAGGGCCGCATAAACTTTTTTGGTGAGATGGGGGGCCGCATATATATATATATATACTTTAATATTAGAAAAATACATTAGCTAATTGTGTATAATGTCTTTTAATTCACATTTTAGTGTATTATACATTTACCTTTCAATATTTTTAAGTACTTTTTTTTTGTGTGGCATTTTACGCCTCGAGAGACGATCTTTTCCCTTTGCAACTTCTTGTGTGACTAAAAAGGCCAAACCTTGATACACAGCTGCGATAGCTGGTCGGGCATATATAATCACCAGGCGCCGTTGCATTTTCACCCTTCTTTCTGCTTCTGTTTTGTATGACATCTGCAATCCGTGACCCTTCATTTATGCTCTCTCTGCATGTGGATCTATCCAGTGCCACCTCTTCCCAGTTGCCAGTGTCGACTATGAAGAACTTCATGTCGCATTTGCATACATCTGTATAACGTAAATATGGGTGACCAGCGGCTCTCCTGCCTTCTATTAGATCGCCATACAGGATGTCATGTGGAAGTCGACCTACTGGCATTCTACGATTGTGACCAAGCCAGCCAAGGCGTCTGCTGCTGATAACTATGTATACTAACAAAAGAGTATTTGCAACAAGAGTTCGCAATATCTGAAACTCATTTTACGAATATTTTTTCTTTTTTTTTTATAATGACCTATTTACATTACAAAATCTCACTATAAATATACATTTGTACTTAATGTGAAATATTTAACGGTTTAATGTTCCGGAAATGTGGAAATAGCTTACTAGTTGTTATCTTTGTGGTCGCTGTCAATTTACTGTCGACTTGTTCTTAAACATGTTTATTTTCAAACATGAAAAAAATGTAATTTCACAGATGTATGTGTACCCCAAAAATGTTAAATTTTAGCAGCATATTTTAAAATGATGAAATACAGCTTCTGGCACCGAGAGACTCCCACCGAAGAACTGACTGGCCCTTGATTCCAAGTTGTTGACGCCTTAAAATTTTTTTTCTATTTCCATAATTAAGGAATCCAAATACGTTTTGTACATTTCAACCATTCACAACAAATATTTTCACGTTTTAGCAAAGGAAAATGACAGTGTCTGTTTTTTCTTGCTTTACCTCGAGAAATGGGAAAGCTTTGTTTGAAAAAAATTTATATGCGCTTTCATTTTATGTGCAAACAGCTCATTATATACTCCCGATGTCAAACAAGAAGTATATCTTCCACTCTTCATTAGAAATATTGGTAACAAGGAACATACAAATCTCTTCCTTGAGCTCCGTATTCTTCTCAACACCTTGCCTGTGCTACACCAGAGGATACAACTGTGGTACCAAACATGGGAATGTTTTGTTTTCAAATCTGTATGTACTCCCCTCAACTGCCAGTGGTTAAGAGCTTTAGTTCTGATACGTTGGATCACTGAGATAATGGTGTTAATAATATGTTTGATATTCAATGCAGTTGAGTCTATGATTTGAATATTGTTCTTTAGTTTAATTAATTTGTCTTAGTCAAAGCAGGGAATTCATCAATTGTTACACTTACCATTTTTTCCAATGCCAACTCACCACTTTCAACACAGTTCTTCATAAAATTCAATAAATACTTGACTGAGTTTGTGTCTTTGACTTAATGTTTTCAAAATAAGAATAATCTTCATTTACTTTAAACTTTTTAGAATGGCATGTAGAAACAATTTTTCTTTAGTCTTTTCATCACAAGTAATAAGAATCAGAATTTTCATTAATTTATATGTAGATATTTGTAATTATTTTTTCTAATATGTTTGCACACCTGATTTCTGTAGGAGTTCCCGGGCCGCATAAAGCACTCCGGCGGCCGCATGTGGCCCGCAGACTAATTTGCCCACTCCTGGTCTAAGAATACTTATTTGAGGGTTTAATTCAACAACCCAAATTATAATTCCCATTAGCCCCCACCACACACACACACACACACACGGTTTAAACTTTAGACAAGTGAATTCTAGCAGTCCTTTGCCTTAATTGTTTCTACGTTGTAATAGTCTGACTGGTGAGGTCGACATTGTAACTATTTCAATTACACATTTTTGCTATTTAATTTTTTTGATTTTGTTGTGCTGTGGTGGTAGTAGGGTCTGCCTTAGGTGAACTTTCAAAGAGGCTATGATTCACAGTTTCATAAGATAAAGCATTTATTTGTAATTATTTTTTGGATACAATGGGTAAACCAAAAAACTTTTTGTGCAAATAATATTTATAAATATTTTCAGTTTATTGGTATTTTTTGTGGATATGACCAAGTATGACTTGTTTATAATTTCAACAATGTCAAACATATTAAAGATGAAATATTTGGATGAGATCCTCAATGCTTAAAAACAAATTTTATTATGTTGATTTAAGCAGTACTTTAATGTACAGATTCTAATAATGAAAAGAATAAATAAAGATGAAAGAAAAAGCAGATGTCCAACTAACAATGAGAGTTCAATTTGACCAGTTACAAAGAAAAGTCATAGGATGGTAGAATCTTTAATTTCCAAAATGTTAAGGACTCTTAAATGCAAAAATTAATAATAATAATAAGACATTTAAGGCCCTTAACATTAGCAACAAAACTTTTCTACAGAAAGATCATAGATGTCACATACAAATAATGCATCAAGAATAATGACATAAAAAAACAGGATTATAAACATCAGTTTTATCCCCAGTATCACCTACTAACCAGTTTGAAAAATGTAAACTAAAACTCTATGGCCACATCACAAAGTCCTCAGGGTTTGCAAAGACCCTCCTTCAGGGAACAGAACCAGGGAAAAAAAAGAAAGACTGTTGACAGATCTTGTGTGGTCCCCCAACAGTTCAACTGAAGCTGGTGAAACTTTCCCTAGAAGATTCTCACCATTACCCACTAAATGGCAGTACTGTTGCAGAAATTCTGTAGTGAACACTTAAGGAGACTACACTGTGTTTTTTTTCCCTTTATTGAAACTCGACCCTGGCAGTGCCAGAGAATGTAAATAAGTTTGTTTCTACAATAATAATTTAGTCTATTTAGCATTGTTTACATAAAGTAGGCTCAAGGTGCTATGAGAACTTAATGGGCCTAAGAATGAGAATAAAGATGGCAAACTAAGTATTGAACAGGTAATCTTTAATGTTCTTCTTTCTAAGCTCAATGGGGAGCAAGTTCAAATCTTTTGAAGGGAAAACCCTTTACAATTAGCTGAGTTGAGTCTATGAAGTGCAAGGTTCTTTGGGGTATATAGCTGCGAATTACTATCATTCTAATTTATTGTGGATTTTGAGATGACTGACATTTTATGTCTACTTGTATTGGAATGGTATAATATCATCAAACATAAGATTATTTGTATTGGAATAGAAAAATATATTTTTTACAATAATTATTAAGGTGATATTGGATCATGTCAAATATGGTAATTTCTATGACTAATTATAATATGACTAATTATATAATGGAGTGAAGAAGATAATTTCTTAAAATATTTAGCTACAAAAGAAAAGTGACTAATTTTTTTCCAGTTCATTTAATAATGTGATGTTTAATCATTATTTCAATGAACATCTGAATGTATTGTTGGTGAAAAGAATACAAAAATTGTCATTTTGTTTACAAGGAATCTTTATGAATCAGTTAGCACAAAACAGATGAATTCTGTTACTACCACCTTTATACTTTTGGGTCTTGGGGAAATACATTATGAAAGCCCAATTACTAGGATTCAAAAGCTAATTCATTCAAAACATTTGAATCACATAAATGCCACCATGTATTTAACATAAATAGAAAAAAAAAACGCTATTAGAATGAAGTTTTCTTCATTATTCATTGAATATATCATTTCTACTTGATTTAATGGCCTTATAATTTAATCTAAATCTAGTACATTAAACTTTGCAAGACATAACAAAAAATGCATATAAAGGAAACTCTGATAGTTTTTTAAATTTGAGTTATAGATATATTTGAATTCTGCTTTTGTATTTAAATGCTTATATACATTTTTATTTAAGACATTAGACAGTTAATTCTTGTCATCTAATAAAACTGGGGTTCATTGAGATTTTGTTTTTAGGTTTGGCATAATTTATCACTTCCCTCATCAATACTGAAAGCGAATCTAGATTTAAGCAATCGTATCACTTCTTCTTTATATTGGCTGTTTGACTTAATAACATGTACGCCAATAGCTAATGTTCGTACATTAAGCAATTGTGTTTGTTATGTGTTAAGTCGTCCGGCAAGAAAATAGACACTGCTGTGGTTAGTCAAGCATGTAGATCTAGGCTACTCTTAACACTTACTTTTTTTCTTTCCTTACAAGATCTGACAAACCTAGATCTATTTCTTTCACGGTATTGTAAACTTTACTGTTTAGTTTCCGTTATATAGTAATTTAGTCATAGATTTAATTAATAGAAAACCAGTCAAAATTTGACTGTTTAAGATGCACAGAAAAATTACATCATAACATCAATTACTTATTACAAATTTATTATTGAAAATATAAAAGAAATATAGTCTTCATTTTCTGTAGAACAAAAAAAAACATAATATAAAAAAAAAATTGTCGAAACAAATCAGTTTCCCATTAAATCTTAGATAATTTATAGAAGAGAAATAATTAAAAATTTCCATTTAATATATTTGTTGTATTTTATCATAGATTTTAATTACACACACACACACAAAAACACTTCACATTTGTAATTTCCTAAGGGCCCTTTTTTTAATTTTTTTTTTAAACAAAATAAATTGCAACTGAAACTGTTGTAATACTGTGCTTACATTGTTCCAGAATTTTTTTCTACACATTTCTTCCATTAAGAGATTCACAATTTAATTATTTCTAAAAGTGTAGAGATATACAGTGGATGCAATTTAGAGAAAAAATAAATAGTGACCAATAAAAAAAGAGAAAGAGAACAATAAAATGTAACAAAGAAAAGAGAAAAAGAATATAAAGGAAAAGATGTAATGAGTTAAGAGGAAGCAAGAAGAAATATGCTGAGGGGCAGAGAAAGATGAACATCAAAATGACCAAAAAAAAACAGTTTTGTGTTACTATTTCTTTCATGACTTAGAAACATTTTGATGCTGCTAAAATACACAGAGATTGCTAAACAGTTGTGACTCTGGTTGCATCTTTTCAGTTATGCACTACCTCCCTTGAAAAGTAAATGTGGGAGGTTTATTACATAATAACTGTTCTTGATAATCGAAGATGTAGCCATTATCTGGCATAACATTATCTTCTTCCTCAAACTTAAGTTTGTTGTTCTCTAGATTTAACCCTGGCTCCATCTCGGCAAGTAGTTTTTTTTAAACATTTGAGGGTATAGTATCTATACTTTTTGGGTTACTTGCAAGTTTGTTTGAATACAATGATATCTACCAATGTCATACTTCGGCTATCATGACTACACTCTATTGCAAGTATGTCAAACTCGTTAAGGTGTATGGGCCGCATTAAAACTTACTATGACCTGAGGGGCCGCAGCCAAAAATCAGTTGCATAACAGCTTACTAGTTTTATGTAAATTACAAACAATACAATAGAATTCAATAATTAATGGCATACTTTTCCCTTAGTTAGCTAAATTAGTAGTACAATTTGGTAACTAAAAATTACTATAATTGAGCATTTTTCTTTGTCCCGCTGTTTGACATATTTCTGGGATACAAGTTTATTAATATCAGGTGGAAATTTGTTTGTCACTGACACTATCATCACTGACGACAAATTTTGATCAAATAATCTTGACCGGTGAGGTGATTTGTAGCTTTTATTAGAGCTGCTTACAAAGATCAGTGCTTGCAAAAGATAGCTAGAATTCGGGCAGCAAATTTCCTCTTAGGTAAATAACTAAATTTTGGCGCAGCCACTTCTTTATACTTTGCTTTCAACACAGAATCTGACTGCTAGTCTATCAGCTCTAGGTGCCAGCAGCAGTTTCAGAAGCGAATGAAAATGGAGACGAAAACAACGAACATTCTTGCTCGTATGAAATGAAGTCATGAAAACAGCCAGTGGAGGCATCTCCTAACGATACCAGATGTAGGACATATTGACCAAATGCTGTAGCCGAATCTAATCTTTTTAGTTCCAGACACATTGAGAAGTGAACAAGATTTTCTCTTCATATTTGGTTTATCCACAGTCGTAATTTTGCTTCACATAATTTAGTCTATGTTTAAAAGTTTCAAATTTAAGTCTGCAGGTGACCAGTGAGATGAATTGCAAATGCTAAATCCTGAACCTATTCGTCAGATTGGCAATGTTCAACAGGTTCACCTTTCATGTTCAGAAACAATACAATTTCTTCTTGCAGTACAACAAATCTAGCCAGCAAATTTTGTGTCCCATGTCATTTAGAAACATTGAAAATTGGCGATGATTTAAGCCACGGGCACGAATAAACTTGATAGTGACTGAATCAACTATTTTTTTTCTTTAATTATTCACGCAAGCTGACTGACATCTCATTTATTCTATCTGCCACAGAGTTCCTAACGCTATTTCTTTGAATGTTTTCACCTTTTCTGGACAAATTACTTCGGCAGCTTTAATGATACACTCCTTCATAAAATCCGTTTCACTAAATGATTTGTTATGGCTTGCATTTCAGTTTGAAAAATGTAGCTTGCCTTCACGGCAGACTTTTGTTCAGTTTAACAAATACTATTTTCAATTCAAGCTTGTCATCCTTTATTTTCCTACCTAATAGTTAAACATTATTTTGATAATTTTTGAGGTGGCCAAACTGGCCGCATGCAAGGTGGTCGAGGGCCGCATGTGGCCCCTGAATGCCGTGTTTTACATGCCTGCTCTATTGCATTCTTAAATTAAATTAATAGGAAAAATAATATGCTGATCTTCAATTTTTTTAAAATTTTCATAGAAATTGTATCGGTGTAAAATGTATACATTATATTCTACATTTTTGAATGACAAAATGTGTAAAATTAAAAAATTACTATAATATTAATTTTAATAATAATCAAATGTTTCAGCAACTTAGGCTAATCAATGTTGTTATTAGATATTTTTTTAAATTAATCATACCACTGCGCTGCAAGTATGTACAGTACAGGATCTTGTAGTATAAAACCTTATATGTAATGAAATGGGGTATAAATACTTACATGTATAGCTTACACTGTGCCAATTTTTTTGTTACTGAGAGTGGTTCTATAGAACATCTTTTGCGATACATGAGGGATTACAGTACTAAATAATTATATAACTTTCAAATAAATTTTAAGTGTTGTTTAATAACTATGCATGTGTCATTTATGGACTACTTTCCATATTTTAAGACTATATAACATAGTTAGACAGTGAAACTAGTAATCTTGTAATAAATGTGGTGAGATATTTACTTTTTTTGCACAAATTATCTCCCATGATGCATTCTTAGTCTACCTATATACTCAAGTCCAAACAAAAAAAAAAATATGTTAAAATTTAATTTTATTTTGAATTTATTAACAATTTGTCTATATTTATTGGAAAAAGTTTTTTTTCCCATCAAACAATTGTGCAGTAGTAGCTTTAAAAACTTGATAACAAAAGATACTAGAAAATGATCATTTAGATGTTTTCCTATTTTGTAAGAATTATAGAGTGCTCATAAACTTCAACTTTCTAGAGGCCCTAATTTCACATCAATTAGCACTGTGTCTTTGAAATTCAATTAGTATTTCCAATGAAAAACTGTTTTACATCCTACACATAGGCATTTCATGCCCTGCACATCACTTATTTAAAAAAGAAAAAGAATTTTCTTTTAAAAAAAAAAAAAAGTATTTTACAATTTGATTGATAGTCTGAAATTGCAGTTTTTTTTTTTTTTAAATAGCCATGCAGAACTCCTGGATATGTAAATATAAGATTATTATATGAAAAGAAAGATCTTAATGGGAGATTGACTTAGCCATAGCTAAAATAGGTCATCTTAATCTAACCTTTAACTCATTGTCAGGTAACACACAGTTAAATGCTAGGTACAAGAGCCTTTTGTAAAATATTATTTGCTAGATTGCTAAACAATGAAAGCTATATCCCCTCAGACTCAATGACAAATACATTAATTTTAAGACAATACAAACTTAAGAAAGCAGAACATACTGTATTTATTTCCTTACCTCCCCAAATGTCATATCATCCCTATCTCTGTCTAAAAGAGGCAATTGTCTAATTACTTGGGTTCCATTAGGAAAAATGATTCTAGCTGCTATATGACCATCTTTACTTGCTTCAGCTGTGTACAAGAATGAAAAGAAACTTCAAAATTCATATTCAAATACAGTATAAGAATGAATGAGGTTAAAAGTACAACTAGAAAAGTAATGGAAAAAAAACTATTTACTGAAATTTTTTATAAAACAGGTGAAGTTCGGTTAAAATAACAAATAGAGTTATTTTGCTACACATTGAGGCCTTGAATCCCTAGAAGCTTTGAAAAGAAATTGACCATGAATGTCCATTTTTAGACCATTTTGTGTATAGAACAGATGATGCAAAAGCCATCTGTTTATGTGGCCTACAACCAAAACCTTAACTATTCCCCAACTAATGCCAGGTACCCATTAGAGCTGGGTTGACACAGAGGCACAAGTAAATCCCAAAATAAAAAAATTCTCTCTAGGATTCAGACCTCAGTTCAGAAGTGTATCGTTTTGTAGCTTAGCCATCTAACTAAAAGTAAAAAATATTTCTGTTGAGAATCATGGTTCTCTCCTGGTTTTTGGAGCAATGTATTTTTATAGAGTCTATATTACATATATTGTGTCTTTATACTGAAATAATTTCTGTGTTCTTATTATTCTGTATGTTCATTTTACAGAAGTGAAATTGAGTTTGCTGAAAAATGAAGAGTCCTTCACATAGCCTGGATATTGTGTGACTAGATTTACATCCAGAATTACAACTTGGTCCCAATAACACAACTCGAGCATCACAGAGGTACAAGTATGTAAATGTTCCATTAGGGGGAGTAACACTACCAAATAGACCTAGTTCTTATTTTATTTCTCAAGTCAAAGACTAAGCTGATCATATTGTGTACAAAAAATTGTTTTAAACATTCACTTACCTCTAGCAATGACTGCAATCTGGAGAGGAAAATAAGACAATTATTTTTTTTTTTATTATTAAGAAACTTATTCCATTGTACCTTATAAAAACACAGACATTAGTTTCAGAATGTACAATCATTCTGCATTCATATGTTTAATTTATGATTCAAAAGTAAAATAAATTAAAAACATAGAGTAATGGATGCCCATCAGATGACAAACAAATCATTGGACGAATTGTATGGTAATCCCAGGGTCGATTTTGACAGTCTACATGCAGACATATTGCACATAATTTGATAGTTTGTGCATTTTTCAAAATATTAATATGCACATAACTCATTGATTAAGACACTGATGAATGGCAGTTGAAGCAAGGTCTATAATCTGTCATATATTTCTTGAACATCTGATGTCTCTCATATACAATTTAGTCTTTTTGGACTTTTACAGCTTATTTAACATATAGTTTCAAAACTTTCCAAAGTATCAAGAATACCAACATTCCAGTGCTCATTAATATGATAACTTCCTAACAAATCATATTTTACTATTGCAAATGTTATTTCTGCAATCAGAAACTTAATTGTAATAATATAATCTAAATTAGAAAATATGATTATTATTAGGAGCTGATGTTAAAGTGTATTTTTTTCTTTTTTGTGAGTTAGACTGACATGGGAATGTTTGTAATTAAGTTTTTGTTTTTTAAGTGGAGGCTATGTGTGCTTGTTTGTGAAGCCATTGTGATCTGATCCTGGTCAGGTGTGGCTTGTTTTTTTTTCTCTCTTTACTGTTGAGTATTTTGTACATTACTGTTTTAAGAAGTCAGTACGAGTATTGGACCTGATTTATTGTATATGCACTAAGAGGTAGAGCCAGCTCTAATTGTTCTTACAGTAGGACAGTTTTCATGAGCCTTGTTTATATTGGCTTTTAGAGTAGTATAGTTTGACTATCTTTTCATTTGGTTGAATGTGTACACCCTATTTCCAAATGATTTTGGGATATATCTACAAGTTTTGATTGATACTATTATGTAAAGAAATGTTATGATGTGTAGCTCCTTCATTTAGTGTTTTGATGAGTAATTGAAACCTTTTGAGAGTTATTTTTGTCAAAAATTCTTACCCTGTGTATAACTAGCCACTATTTGAATCATACCCAAGAAAAGTGTGATGTTACATTTACAAACACCGCACCTATTGACCACACACACTCTCTTCACTCCACAGTTAAAGGTCTAGCTCCCTGTACTCTGCATTTAGAATAATGGAACATTCTTTGGTTATTAAATTACAGTTCAACTAGATGTAACTTTAATTTTATAATAAAGCTTATAATTATAAATCAATTATATAGTAATAATTTTCTTAAAGTTTGAATGATATCAGTTATAATATTTATTGCCTACCATTGAACAGTCCACTAAAACAGAGCTGTGATGATGGAAAAAGAATGTAAATTGTAAACTTTTTAGAAGAGTATCTTGGGAAACCAAATGATTATGGGAATTCCAGACTCGATGTGGCATTGCTAATTTTAGATGTTCAGAGATCTTTAGGTTTATCTACAACTAGCTAGATAAGATACATCTCTTAAACTGTTAATTGAAAAATATTCCTTATGGGTGAACCAGGTGAAAAGAAACATTTAAATTTTAATTAAATAAGTTTGACCAAAAAAATTGCATTATGGTAACTAAAAAAAAACAAATTTCTCAGCCTATACATCAAAAGTTTAGAGATTAGAGGAAGTACCAAGGATATCTTCATTTAAGTTTTTTTCTTAAATATTGAAGGCACACATCATATCCAGAAACTTGTTTTCATTGACACATCTTATAAGGTTCTTATTGAGTTCTTTTCTTTTTTTTAAGGTATCTTTTCCTTTTTAAAACTTGATAATAAAGGCCTGAATATCTTAGTTTCTACACCCTTTTCTCTGCACAGGCCTATATCATATGTTTCCAAGTAATTCTGACAGAAAAATAGCCTTATTAAAAACATTTGTTGAAGAATTCAACAAAGTTACAATATTTATTTACTTTTTTTTCCTTATGTATAGTAGACATATAATTAGTTAATGATGAAATGTAAAATCTAAACATATCAGAAAATTAATATTAAACTTTCTATTATCGTTTCATTTCTGCCCCTTATAGAGTAATTTCTGTTGAGTTTATTTTACTTAAAGTGTATAAATTTTACTGTTTTTGCTTAACATGTTTACCAGCAAAGTATGAAACCCAGCATTCTATATGAAAGCATCAGATACTCTATAGAAAGATAAGAACAATGTCAGGCAAAGTGAAATTTCTTAAAGCAATATTTTTATTCAATTAGTAATAGAAAAACAATTTTTCATGTTCTTAAAAGTGTGAAGTTCATTTAATTACAACTGTGTGTGGTTGCTGTACGACTACATGGTTAATTATTCTAGGTAAATTGTTAACATAGAAATAGTTTCATGTTGTGTTGTATGGAAGATGCAAGAAAAGAATGTTTGCTATCAAAATTATTATAATAATTGTAACACTGCTTGTGTTATATTGTATTAATAGACATGTCCACGTCTCTCTTAGTGTTTCTCTACTTCTGCTAACACAAATGTCTCTCAAAGCTTATTACAAACACACTGTACTAAATACATTGAATGAAGATACTTGATAGCAGACAATAATTAGAGTAAATATAATTTGGCTAATCCAGCACCAAAGGATGAAGATACTTGATAGCAGACAATAAGTTAAGTAAATATAATTTGGCTAATCTAGCACCAAAGGATGAAGATACTTGATAGCAGACAATAAGTTGAGTAAATATAATTTGGCTAATCTAGCACCAAAGGATGAAGATACTTGATAGCAGACAATAAGTAGAGTAAATATAATTTGGCTAATCTAGCACCAAAGGATGAAGATACTTGATAGCAGACAATAAGTTGAGTAAATATAATTTGGCTAATCCAACACCAAAGGCACACATATTAAAATAGTTACAATTCCACGAGCAGAATAAACTCTCTTCTGTTCCTTACAACTTCACATTGCGTCAGAAGCTAGATTTACATCGTTACTTTACATCGTAACTTTACAAGGACCAAACAACTACTGAGATTTTCATTTAGTGCTCAGTTTCAGACCAATAGATTTTCGTATGAAAGGCACCAGATGATCAAGTGACTATAAAATCACTTCATGTCACAGTGAGTCTCAAACAAGTCTGTGACAATAACTAAGAAAGATTCATATCACCAGATCCTCATTTGTAAGTTCATAAGCTGCTGAAATGTTGTAATGATTGTGGAAAACACAAGTTAGGTGTTAGGTAGTTTACCATTTTGGTGTGTGAAATGTTAGACACGTGCGGGAATACATGGCCGTGGGGTTTCCAAAATTTATTTTACTAACAAACATAACAAAATGGAAACTTTGTACACTATACACTATAATGTTCAATAGACAATTTTTATTAATCTTTAATAAAATGAATTAAAGCAATTGGATGGAACATTATTATATTCATTTTTATATTTATGTTTAAAAGAAACTAAAAAAAAATATTTTTTTAAAATAACAAATAGCCAACTACTATGAGTAGGCCTACTAGGAACTACTTTGAATTTAGTTGCTGTTACCTGTAAATAACTTGACTTGCTAAGTATGTAAAATGCAAGTTTTATTTTCTGACTCTAGACTAGTAAGAAATAGTTCTATTTTAAAACATTTTTTGCTTTACAAAATTCTATCATTTTAAAACTTGACTTATTAGAGAGACATACAAATATATTTAAATATTAAGTTATCTTGTTATTAATTTTGTGTTGTTCTTTTAATTGATCTATATTTGATTTCTCAATAGCATTCACAATGAAACATTTTCTACTTTGCCTGATGTAGATCTAGTTATTCTATAGAATATAAAAGCATTAATTACATTAAATAGGCAAACAAAAATACTTTGATATTGCTGATCCACTACAACAATGAAATCATGACTTTGTAATAGGTAGAGATGAAGCTGTTATCATAAATGGTTCAAATTCTGAATCACTAACCATACTACGATAATATAACCTAACTGCTTGAATGGGTCAAGGTGAGAATTTTTTTATATTTAATTGCAGCTGAGTGAATAGTATTTAGAACAGTAAAAACAAAATGCAAATAATAATATGGGTTACATTATCTAATTGGAGTATGCATTTTCATCCAGAAATGAATTGAAAATCAAGTAATCAACTGATAACAACTAAATAAAAACTACTTCTCTTTTTCCTAGTCAACTTTAAAGAGAAGACAAAAGAGTACAAAGTACAGGAGAACTAAAACATAAAATTACATTATTCATTATTCCAAGTACAAAAAACTAAATCTATACAAATTTCTTGTTTTAAATTTACTAAGTCATAATAGTTTAGAACTATCTATCACAAGTACCATTTAAACATGGAACAGTATGTCTGAATCAGCTAGGGAAATCAATTTTGTTTTAGCTCATTAAGGAAAAACTAAATGGGTTGCACATGGGTACAAATAATTTTATTTTGTAAATGACCTACATAAGATCACTTGCAAGAATGAACTACCAAATATAATACAAAGGAATGCTATACAACGTTTCCCTAACTGGGTTTTGCAAACCTCAAGTGTTATACACTTCTTGAATAGGTGTTCTCTAAACTACTGGAACAATTAACTAGTAGGCCAACACATGAATTATCTCTCTAAAAAATTAACAAAGTGTTCCATTAAATACTCAGGATGTTCAAACTGTTCCATTAGAGAAAACTTTTGGGAAACACTGTTTTATCTTCTAGGTAAAAACAAAAGAGGTTCATGAAGTACAAAATGTCCACAACTGGCTTGAATGAAGGGCAAGAGGCTTAATTTATTCTGTCGAAGGCTAGTGCTAGTTTGGTTTTCCTCTGTCGAAGGCTAGTGCTTGTTTGGTTCTCCTCTGTCAAAGGCTAGTGCTTGTTTGGTTTTCCTCTGTCGAAGGCTAGTGCTAGTTTGGTTTTCCTCTGTCAAAGGCTAGTGCTTGTTTGGTTTTCCTCTGTCGAAGGCTAATGCTTGTTTGGTTTTCCTCTGTCAAAGGCTAGTGCTAGTTTGGTTTTCCTCTGTCAAAGGCTAGTGCTAGTTTGGTTTTCCTCTGTCGAAGGCTAGTGCTTGTTTGGTTTTCCTCTGTCAAAGGCTAGTGCTAGTTTGGTTTTCCTCTGTCGAAGGCTAGTGCTTGTTTGGTTCTTCAGTCACCTATTAAATAAAAAAAAATATTTTTTCATACTGTAAACTCACCAAGTATTTTTTTCATTGTTTTTGTTCAGAGGCATGTAGTGATGGGATAGAAGTGAATGTACTGTTCCCAACAAAAGTAGAGAAAACGTTGACAAACATGTTACTAACTGATGTGGTTGGCAGGGATTTGACTGTTGAGCAGGTAACTTTGTTCTTTTTGTCTTCATACATTTTTTTTAATGCAGTTTAGATGTTTCAAATTTTAATTACTGTTTAGTTTGTTTTTAAATTGCTTTTGTGTAGCACATAACATGCATATAGCATGCTCAGTGCACTACAATCTCTTTTGTGTACAAATAGGATGAGGGGGGTAGCTGGGAGAAGATTTCTTTGCCACTTTTAGTGCTCATCAAACTTGTGCCCTCTTGTCAGGTAGAAAGGTCTTAGCCTAGCAGTTTCCATCTTTTAGCCACAAATCCCACCTACAAACAACCAACCATTAAAACATATTAGGTAAATAACGTCCTATCAAAAGAATCAAATCCACTGGAGAATCATCTATGGAACAACCAGATAGACCTGTTAAGTACCTCACCTTAAGGTCAATGTTAGTCAACAATCACAAAGAGGAGTGGCTCAACCCATGGACATCAGGAAACACAGGCAGAGCTGTGTACAAAGAAATGACCATGCCTAACAAACTGGACTGTATTAATTTCCTCCCCCACAAAGAACAATCTACAATTTTCCAACCAAGAACAGGACACACACCTCTTTTAAATTACCATCTGAACAAAATAAATTCAAAGATTCCAAGATTCTCTGCTCTTGTGGCCATGCATGAAAGTTAAAGCATCAGGAATTAGGAGATTGTTGAGCCAAGTTCAACTTTATATTGTGTTCTTTGGCCTCTTTCTATTATACCATTTCATTGAACAATATTTCAAAATATTAGTTTGATCAACAGAACTTACCACTGTATAAAAACTCTTCAGGACTTTATGCTAAACTGTTTGTTTAACAAAGTCTTGTGCTTTTGGCTAATATACAGAACTGAAAATAAATGAAGATAATACATTTGCCTGTAAATAAACTTAGATTTAAACTGATAAGTTCAAACCCTGCCTGCTCCCATCCTTTTCTTCCTGTGTGAGGTTTGGATTAAGAAGTATATAATCTTCATCTCTAAAGGAACTTCTAAAACATGTTAAACATTTTATAAACATTTATTACAGTGTAAGTGTTTATGCATCTTTTTTATATTGCTTTATTTTATATTTTCTCTAAGCTAGAGAGATAAGAATTATATTATTATAATTTCTATTCTGAATAGGTCAAGACACAGCTATTTCAAGAAGAGGGTATCCCAAATAGTTCTATCTTTATTTTGGCTTTCCACGATGAGCTTAATAACAGATATCTAAAGCCTAATCCATCCAATTTAATCACTGATTACTCAGATTATTTTGTACCAAGCCAGTTTACTATCATCTTCTTAGAATGTTCAGGTAGATGTGTTCAATTGGTATTTATTTTTAACTTTTGAAATTTTTTGGGTTTATTTTGGGTATTACCAAGGTATCCATGGGCCCAGGTTTAAGAATATGATGGTGCTCCTCTTCTTTAAGAAACTGAAGGTTGAATGTGACTTAAAATTTTGAGTCATTCTGTAGGTATCAGTACATTTACAATTTAAAAAGACATTTCAGTGTACTATGTAACAGTGTCCCTTTACTCAAGAGATAGTATCATGACAAGTCTTCCAATTTTCCCCTGCAAGCCCTGGTTACCTGGTTGTGCAGTAAGTGCACAGGACTGTCTTTTGGTTGGCTCAATTGTCCAGGGTTTGAACCCTGCCCATTGTCATCCCGGTTGTCTTGCAGGAGGTCTGGACTAGGAAGAAGATTATCTTCAACTCTAAAGGAACATTCAAAAGATGTAAAACATTTTACAAGCAAACATTTTAGTCATGGGCCTGGGCGCAATGAACCTCTTGGTGCCTTGGTTTCTATGTTACTGATCTCCATGCTTGCTATGTGTGTAATTTTGTCTTTTTCTGTTGTTGTGGTGTTGGTATTAGATGTTGTAAAATGTAGATCTTTATATTACTTTATATAACTCACACTCAGGTACTGCGGTTCAATAACACTCACAACATACAATAAATCTAGAAATGACTTTTCAACTCAATTCTAAACATATAACACTATACAATATGATGATGAAATGTGTGTCTGAATACTATGAAATATTTTGCTACCTAACTGAGGAGGCTTGAGTTTGAATCCAGATGGAGAATAGGAATTTTTAAAGCCTAATCAATATTTCAACTACAAATAGTTAAACTAGTCATCATGTCAAATGTAATTCAGGGTAAAGCTTTGTGTATTTGTCCTTTAGTGAGCATTAGCATTGGATAAAAAAATTTAAATAATTTCTTAACATTAGTTTTAATTTATGAAAACAAGTTTTTGATAATAGAAAACTTATAATATAACATAGGACATGGTAGTTCAGCTTTTAACTCTGAAGTAGGCCTACTTAGATTAAAAAAAAATACATTTTGCATAACTCATCTTTCACACTATACCATGCTCAGTGGGCTAATCGCCTATGATGATATCTCTTTAAAGGGCCTATAGAGCTATTTGGGATAAGGTTTCCATGCTGCCTTTGCAAAAAGAATTCAGTACTCAAGTATTTTTTGCTACTCAGCCATACATCCAACAAAGATGCTGATCTTTAAATTACATTTTCTTTACTCACTCTTTGAAATCTTCTTCAATTTAGCTCTGATGGGTATTAGACATTGGATGTAGAAATAAAATATGGTGGTCTTTTTCCTAGTCTCAAAAGTATCCTAAAGTAACTTTTGTTATAATAGCATCCAGAGTCGATGAAGAGTTCATAGCCCAGTTTTACCCAAAGTAAAAAAAAACAAAACAATATTTATATGTTTAATTTATACCATAAAATTATAATTGTCAGTTAGTCATTCTGTATCTTTTTACCAAGGATATAAAACAACTTTTGTTAAAGGAAAATCATATTGTCAGTTGTCCACCATAGAAAACTCAGAATAAACTATAGGCCTATATATTATTTAAATTTAGTTTATCTTGTTGGTCAATAAAATGTTTCATTAATTACCAACAATTTCTGTTTGAGTGGTAATCTCCACTCAGGTAATGATCTATGCTATCTAGTAAAAAACTTGACATTAGAAACTAGTCAACCTTACTTTACATATTAATTAGTTGTTACCTACTAATGCATGGGTATTGTTTTCCTCAAGTTACAGGGACACACATACATGGCAATCAGAAGTTTTTTAACTTTTTTTTTTTATAAAGGTGTAGCTTTCTAGCAAGATTGTTGAATAATACAAATGATGATGTAATACTGATTATTACTAACACAATCTTGGGGGAGCTACCACCTTCTACCAAGCGCGTCCCCAGGTGGCGGATAGGGGAAAGACCCTTAGATATAAGGGCTAGCTGTGAATAGCAAATAAACAGCCGCGGACCAACTGGTTTGCAGTCATGAAGGATGAGGTGAAGTATTCTAGTGGTTAGAATATTTACTAAAAACATCTCAGAAATCCAGGGAAATGATTGCAAAAAGCGAGTATAGGGCGCTCTAACTCTAAACCCGGGTAGATGAAACTCGTTAGCTAGGGATAGCAGTTCATCTAGGAGAGAAAACTCCGAAAATAAACACCTGCTGTCTTGCAGATGATCTTGGATGATCAAAGGCTATGGGAGCACACCCAGAAAGAAAAGCAGGCTGAAGTCGGAGTCAATGGGCCTCCTGGCGCAAAACATATTGACACGCAACCTCATCTGTGTTGGAGTTCAGTAACGATTCTAATAGATGTGGCGTCCTGCCTGTGGAATCCCGCCGCGCAGGTAGGGGGCCGGGCTCTCCGCCTCGAAGGAGCACACACAAGCGAGCTGGTGGTTCTTCTATCTCTGCCTGTGGAGCCAGGAGCAGGGACAAGAAAGTAAATACTACTGGCCAACACTCCAAGACCAAAAGTTTAAAAATCCTACAATGGAACGCAGAGGGCATCCAAAAGAAAAAAGAAGCTCTAAAAATATTTCTGCATGAGAAAGAAATAGATGTAGCTTGCATCCAAGAAACTCATTTGAACAGTAATCTTCGTTTCTCCATTAGAGGCTACACCTGCATCAGACAAGATAGAGAAATCAGACCCAAAGGAGGAATCCTCACCCTCATTAAAAATGACATCCCTACCACAGACATAACTATGCCCAGCTCCTCAGAATCAGAAATAATGGGAACTAAGCTAATTCTTCCGGATGGAAATATTAATCTTTTTAACTGCTACTTCCCACCAGACAAGGAAATAGAGATTGATCACATACAAATACCTGACCAAGAAGACTGTCTTATCTTAGGAGATATGAACAGTCACTCTCAGAGCTGGGGATACCCAGACCTAAATGCCAGGGGAGAAGAAATTGAAGAATGGCAAGCAGAGAACAGACTTATCCTACTTAACAAACCTGAGGATAAACCAACATTTTTCTCAAGAGCCTGGCTAACATCAACCACTCCAGATCTAGCCTTTGCAACTGACAACTTATCCAAAAAGTGCACCAGAGAAGTTGCAGACCAGCTAGCCACCAGTGACCACAGACCCATATTGATCAGTATGGATAGCTCCTTCAAAATATCAGAAAACTCCACCATCCCCAGATGGAACTACAAAAAAGCCAACTGGCACCTATTCTCAAAGCTCACAGACCTATACACAACTTCAATAAACTGCAAATCAAATCAGGTTAATAAGTCATACTCAGCTTTCTCCAAAGCAATCCTCCTAGCAGCTAAGGAATCAATTCCTAGAGGAGCAAGAAAAGATTATATTCCCAACTGGTCTGATCACCTTCAACAACTCCACAATGCCACCATTGAAGCCAGAAACACAGTAGAAAATAACCCTTGTACAGAAAATAACATAAATCTAAAAGCAGCTAACGCAGTTTTCAGGAAAAATTACCTTTCCGCCATGAGGAAAAGTTGGCATGAAAAAACAGAACGGCTAAACGTAGATAGAGACGGCCACAAACTCTGGCGTATAGCCAAATGTCTCAACCAGGAAGAAAACAGAAACAACTATAGTAATAGAAAAGGACAACAAACCCCTGAAAGGCCAAGAAGCAGCAAATGAATTCATTAAGTTTTTCCAAAGCGTAGGAAAAATACAAATCAGTGAAAGTAGAAATAAAGATGTAAACTCAGAAATCCAAGATAGAATTAAAGAAAACAATCCAGCTTACTCCTTGGGAATGACCACTAATCTTAAAATGAAGGAACTTGATGAATCCCTAAAAGTCCTCAAACCAAAACAAGCCCCGGGCCCAGACAAAATATCTAATGACATGCTTCTTCATTTGGGTCCTCAAGCCAAAAGAAAACTGCTACAAATATTCAATGCTAGCTGGAAATCTGGCAGAATTCCAAACATCTGGAAAAAAGCCATTATGATCCCTATACCAAAGCACGGCAAACCAAGAAACAAACTGGATAGCTACCGCCCCATCAGCCTCACTAGCTGTTCCTGCAAATTGATGGAAAGAGTGATAAATAGAAGGCTGACATGGATCCTTGAGTCAAATAACCTACTCACTGAAGCCCAGGCTGGCTTTAGAAAAGGCAGATCAACAGAAGATCAAATCGCCTTTATCACACAAGAAATAGAAGATGGCTTTCAAGAAAAGAAACCAACAACAATTGTGTGGGTTGACTTAGAAAAAGCATTTGACAAAGTCTGGGAACAAGGTCTCTTGCTCAAACTAATCCAGCATCACATATCCCACAGAATGTACAACTGGATAAAGGAATATCTAAATAATAGAAAAGCCTTTGTTTGCATGCAAGGACAAAGAAGCCACACAGTGGGTATTAAAAATGGTGTTCCCCAAGGAGGAGTCCTATCCCCAACACTTTTCTTAATATTCATAAACGATCTAAATAAAAACCTACCAAGAAAAATTAAAAGCAGCATGTATGCAGATGACCTTGCCTTAATTAGCACAGAAGAATATGTAGGAACATCGAAATTTCGATTACAAGATGCTCTCGATATACTAAATAATTGGTCCAAAGACTGGGGCATGTCCATTAACACAAAAAAGACCACATATACCATATTCTCACTGTCAACAAAACAGCAAACAATAAAATTAAAATTAGATAAGGAAGCTTTAGAAAAAAATGACAGCCCTACATACCTTGGAGTCACCTATGACCCGAGACTAACCTGGAAAAGCCAAATAGATAAAACACAGAGTAAAAGCATCCAGAGACTATCCCTCTTGAAAAAATTAGCTGGCACAGATTGGGGAGCAAATCACAACATCCTGAAAAAGACCTATACCAGTTACGTGAGACCTGTACTAGAATATGGTGCCACAGCATGGGGCTCAGCAGCCCAAACCAACCTAAGAAAAATAGACAAGGTTCAAAATATTGGTCTAAGGATAATGACAGGAGCAATCAAAACAACACCCATAAGAGCTATGGAGGAAACCGCTGCCCTGATCTCTCTGGATGAAAGAAGAGAAATAAAAATCCTTTCCCAATTCACTAAATTGGAAACCATGGAGAGGCACCCACTCAGAACAAAAATCCTCAAAACTGGCACCAAAAAACGTCTCAAAAGGACTAATTTCATACAGGAATCTCTAAACCTAAAAAAGAAACACCAACTTGAAAATATTACCCTGGAATCCTCGAAACACTATAATGTATCCCCACCCTGGGACGAAAGCCCTCTTCCTACTATAAGGGACCATATTGAAAGCATTAAAAGAAAATCTGATTACAGACCAACAGAGCTCAAGAAAATAGTGAACTGTTTTCTACATAATAATTATCCTAGCAATCAGTGGATCAGAGTTTACACGGATGGCTCAACCCACAAAGCCACCACAAATGGAGGAGCTGGAATACTTATCGAATGGCCAGATGGAGGAAAACTAGAAAAATCCATTGCAACTGGAGAGCTCTCTGACAGTCACAGAGCAGAAAGGGAAGCACTAGCACTAGCTGCTACCATCCTAGCAAATCATCCAAGTTCCCCACACAGTCAGATTGTCTTACTAACCGATGCAAAAACAACCCTCCAAAGCCTGCAAAACTCTGATTCCTCATATATTAATAACCTCAAAACAGCACTTACAAAGCTCAACAACAATAGCAAAAAAACTGTAATTCAATGGATCCCAGCTCATATAGAACTAGAAGGAAATGAGAAGGCTGACTCACTCGCCAAGAGTGGGAGAATTAACACACTAATAAACTCTGCACTCTATCCAGAAGAATTGAAGGAATTAATAGTAAATAAAATAAATGAGAAATGGACGAGCTCTCATCCAAATCACAAGAAAGATGACGCTTACTATAAGCTATCCCGACAAGACCAACGTCTAATCTTTCGACTCAGGACCGGACACAACAGAATGCGACAACACATGTACCGGAAACTCAAAATTGGAACCAGTGAAATCTGCCCATGTGGAGAATCACCAGAGAATACAGACCACGTCCTCCAAAACTGCTCTCTATACCAAGAGGCTCGTATAAGACATTGGCCCCAAATCACCCCAATAGAAAAGAAACTATATGGAGAGCTCCCTGATCTGGAAACCACTGCGCATTTCATCTCATGTATTGGTCTACTCATCTGAACACTCCAACATAATCAATGAGAACGAAGAAGAAGAAGAAGAAGAAGAAGAACTAACACAATCATCTTTCCGTCTGAAGATTAAGAAGTGTAGCATTTCCCATTGCTACACAGATCAAGATGTGACCTACATATTGTGCCACAATTAAGGCAGAGAAGACCATTTGTCTGCCGGTTGGTAATTTATCTTTTTGCCAATAAGACTAGTTTCTGCTGGAATAACCTGCCCAGTGTGCAGCCGTACATTTCGGGCTTACATAATGTCTCACTAGTCACATGAGGAGGCTTAAAACCCCAGTGCAAAGCCCTCAGCCCCCTGGATGACAAAAGTGGTCATCATCGAACAACGATGGAAAAACTATATAAATAGATATATTATCTTATATTATATTATGTATGAAAAAAAAGGTTTGAGTGCTGGGTCCCAAAAAGCCAGTTGATTCTGGGAGCTCATGAGGCGCACTTCCCCTTGGTGGAGGCTGTCCAGGCCTGAGCAAGCTATTATAGTACAGTTTAGGACTGGCCACTGTGGACAGGCCACTGTCCTGTGGGCTCATATTTTTCATGGCTATTTCCAAATTTCGATTCACGGTGCCCCCACTGCGAGGAAGAAGAGGAAACCGTGCCTTAAATTCTGTTTGACTGCCCAAGACTTGCTGATCTCCGCCTCGACAGGTCTGAAATAAAAAAATTTTCGACCTGTATGGTGACATGTATGCACTACGAAAGACAGCAGGGTTTCTTTCCAGGGCTTTTGCAAGAGAAGATTTAAGCCTCTCAAGCCCTCACTCAAATGGAGATTAATGATGATGATTATCTTTTTTACTATGTTCAACAATATATAAAATACTACATGGCCGCCAACCTGAGCTGAGTATTTTCAAAGTGATAATTGATTCGCAAAGGCCAATATAACTATAAAGACAAAATTTCATTCTTGCTGTGTTTAATTTTATTATGTACCTGAAATCCATTGTAATAGCCATTGTTATTATTTTTTCAACACTTTTTGCTTTAAAAATATTATCTAAGTCAAAAAATTTTGACATTAACATTATTATGTTCAGTTTGATGGTTACAGATACAGATTAGTGAAGTCCACTATTGATTCTTATGCATCTTAAAAACATTTCTAAGAAAATTATTGTGGTAAAAGAGTAAACATTTAATTTATTTTAAAAATAATTATGTCCACAACTACAAAATGTTTACATGGTCAACTATATCCTCGATTTATAACAGTATTTAGTAATAAAAATAAAAGCTTTAATAGTATTTAGTATTTAGATAATATAATATTTTACATGTTTTAAATTATAACATTTTTACAGGATAGAGTACACAAAACATGCTACAGATGCTACAGAAGAATTGTTGGCCAGATGTCATTGAATTGCTCAGATTTGTAAAGAGTTTCTTGATATGCCTTTAGTTTATTTATAAGTATATCAATTATTAAACAACTTTTAAGGTCAATAAAGTAAATAAATTATAACTAATACATTGTTTGTTTTATTTAAAATATCTTTCTATTGACACTAAATACAGGCTATAATAAAAAAAAAAGAATATCACTTAAGAACATATAATGCTGTTAGAAGTTTCATTTAATGAAGTCTTAATGGATGTGCTAGCTGACTATAGCAGATTTTAAATTAGGATAAGGCTGAATAAAAATGATAATTTTTAAATAATTTTCTATCAGTCAAACAATGGAAAAAAAGGTTTGTGTGCTGGACAAATCTCTAAAAGCCCTAAGAATCTTAAGTGTGTGCGAGAAGGCCTGATGGGGTCTTTCTTTTGTGGAGGCTTCCAAAGCCTAAACAAAGTATTATAGCACAGTGCAGGATGGTCATGGTCTAGTTTGTTTAGACTCCAACTCATGGTTCCCCTGCTGTGTGAAGGAAAAGGAAATTGTGTCTTATATTCATTTCAAATGCCCAAGATTTGCTAAATTCTGTTTCAGCAGGTCTGGGAATCCATAAGTTCTTGAAATGAAAGGTGACATGTGCTGGGTTTCTGATTGGGACTTTTGCAAGAGATTCGAGGAATAGAAACTCTCAGACCCTTACTCAAATAGGATTTAATAACGCTTAAGTGTGATCTGTATAAAGAAAAAATGAAAACACCAAGCACTTACAAATCATCATAACTTTACAAATAATGCATTCAAGCTAAAAAAAATCACTTACGCTAGAATGATAGAAAATAAAGAAAAATAAATGAACATTTTTCTTCTGTCTGCATACAAGCCTAAAGATACTAGAGTAATAGATCTACATCTGGTTAATTTCATACTTTTCAGGTTCAAGCACTGGTTGCTGGTCTGGGAACATGAGTCTTCTAAAAAAACTTTGTTGGAACTGACGTCATAAATACTGTAAACAAAAATTTAAAAAAATTAATCAAAACAATAATAAGGCATTAATAAATCACCACATATAATTTATATTTGTAAATGTAACTAATTTTACTAGAATTGTAATAAAAGAAAAATTTACTTCTTAGTTCGGATTTAATTTATGCACAGCATATTCGCCAACATGTTATCATTTGTACACTTGCTGAGTTTCCTATACCTACTAGTAGAATAAATCTAACTTAAAGTTAAGTATACGCAGAACTAGAAAGAAACAAGCAACAATCAACCACATCACATTTGGAAAAGTTTGTTTTTCGTGTACAGTTTTTTTTAGTGAAAGATGCCCATCAGCCCTACTTGAGTGTCCATTAAAGGTTAAGACTGCAACCGAATATAAAAGAAAAAATTGTATTTAGAGGTTAGGAATGAGAGATTAGTTACTCTTCTAACTAGATGCCTGGCATCAACTAGATAATTAATCACAGCTCTTAGTGTGGGGCATGACTCATTGAGCCAGACTGGTGTTCCCCTACCCAACGAAGCTGGGGTCAATCCCAAGAGAAATTCCTCCTTATTCCAACAAATTACCACCACTAACCATAAAACAGCGTACTAACCCTGAAAGGAATGGAAGGTAAGTCTTTCTTGTATCCACTTGCTAGAATATGCAGTTGAAGCCCATTGAAGGAAATGTTCCTTTTTACCAGTTAGCTACTTTATCTTCGTTAATAAACAGTTCACTGAGGGCGTCATACTGATTCATCCTACTCATGCTCTAGCCTAGACCTAGATAAGGTCAAAGTTATTGATAATTATTTTATACCAGACAATAGAAGGTAAGATACTGTTATGACCCTATTGGCAGTGCAAAAGGGTTAACTATAGGCTTAGCTGACACACACGTGAATCACTCAGGTCAGCGGGGCCATGGACACGGGACAGTACTACGATTACACGAAAATATGACCAATGTGATGGTCATGTGATCGAAAGTCTGTGTGTACGAGTGACACAGTGTTTAGGAAAGCGGCAGTTCAAGACAGGACACGGAGGAGACCAGGACTATTAGTCTGGCTATGAAGTCTGTCCTGGTTGAGTACTCAGGTGTTGATGTACGAGTCCAGAAAGAGAGACAGTAGAGTTTTGTACGGTGATGTACATAGTAACATTTTAGTTGTTGATGTGTTTGATGCCAATTGTCTAGTATTGGCTGTTATCTACTTATTCACTCATTATTAAAGTACCAGATTATTTAGAGCTCTTGTTGTCAGATTCTTGATGTGTTGTGTTGTGTTTAGCAGTATTTACAGAAGGCCTGAGTAGGAGAGAGAATCGTAACAATACTTAAAAATAGAATAATTACTGTAATATTTATTTCAGTATAGATTTCTATGTTATAATTTACCTTGCAATGGCTGGCTAGTTCATTCGTCTGTATTGTCACTTTGCTAGATGAAGTTTTCTTTAACAAAGACTTCCACAGAGTAAGTCTTTGATTCTTGTTTGTCATAGCAAGTGTTAGCAAAGAGAAATATTAGGCTTCCACTTATGATCATTTATAACTAACGAAGCTTATCACTGGATGGGCCAAGCACATCACTGGAAAGACCAAGCACATCACTGGAAGGACCAAGTACATCACTGGAAAGACCAAGCACATCACTGAAAAGACCAAGCACATCACTGAAAAGACCAAGCACATCACTGGAAGGACCAATCACATCACTGGAAGGACTAATCACATCACTGGGTGAAAAGTAATTAAATTTTTACGAAAGTTGTCACTCTTGATTTCCAAGACATTTCTATTTTCCATGAAATCTTGGACCATTGTAATCTCATCTTAAAATGAAAAAAGGAATCAATTAATATAAAATAATAAAATTATGTGAAGTGAAAAATAAACTAAAGATCTATTATGTACTAAAGATTTAAAAAATAATGCTAACATATTTTCAATTTCAATCAATGCTTACATGCGGTCAAGATGTGTTGGCTTAAACTAGTCCCTTTTGATGGCTATTTCAATGCATTTTGCTAGTTGTTAAACAAATCACTAGGGAAATTTTTAAAAATTTAAATTGCTAGCAGATGAATGTCAATTTCCAAACTTAAAATTCTTCACAAATCGACTTCATGTCCATAAATAACTGAGTGAACAGGTTGTTGAAATTGACCATTCCTTACTACTCTTTTAACTGGTTCTATTTTGCTGACATCCTTTCCTGTCCATTTAACCAAAGTACACATATTACACCTTATTTTCTATAAATTTCTTAAAAGAAGACTTTCAAGCGCATCATTCTGTTGAGACAAGCATCTAAGGCCTCTAAAATAAATTTGGTAAAAAAAATATTTAAAAGAAAATGTACTTACAAAAACAAACAGGTAGGCCTACACCATATCTATGTTTATTTGTGAAATCATACCATCAATGAATTAGACGCTGAGCTACTTTACATCTAAAAGACAGGTTAAAAAATCCAACAAGCAGTATCCATGTGCAGCTGGCATGAAACTGAAGATTCTAAATGCCTGTTTAAATTATTTATCAGAAAAGAAAAAAAGGTATATGATTAGTAAAGAAAAAAACAGCTTTACTCAGGAACTAACTACAACCAAAAACATTTTCTTATGAGTGACTAGACGAGTAGATCTTTGGTGCGCAAGATGAGTTGAAGAAAGCTATGGACAATGAAAAAGCATTTATTTGGCCTAAAAAATTGCCCAAATTAGACAGACATAATTAAACATGTGCACGGAAATGCATCCTCTATTTGGGACCCCTCAACTCAAGAAAACATTAAGAAACTGGAACAGATACAAAATAGAGCAGTGAGATTCATAACAAATGAATATTCACACTTGACTAGAGTAACGTACACCTTTAGTAAAATCACTAAATTTAGAAAGCCTTCAGGATAGAAGACTTAAAAGTAAAGTAGCAATTATACATAAAACACTGAACCATAATCTTCAAATACAAAATTTAATAAATTACTCAGACATAAAAATAAATATGCAATATGCTAGGACAAATTTGTACAAATACTCCTTCTTCCCTAGTGCTATTAAAGCATGGAATGGGTTGCCTGAGCTAGCCAGGAAAACCAGTGACTTGGCAGAATTTAATATGCATGACTGAATGCATGACGCGTAGGACGTAATCTTCTTTTTTGAAGTAACGTCTGTATTATATCAGATAATAAGATAAGATTTTCTCGATACGTAAAGTGTCACAGACTAGATTCTATATTCTAATCGATCTAGATCTATATAGGTCTGTGGTGATAACTAAAACTTTTCTGTTTTTCTTTTTCTAAAGAGCTACTTAAGGACCCATACATGGTTGCTTTAGTTTTAAGCATTTTTGTCAACACGTTGTGATAATGCTTTCTAGATTTTGATCTAGATCTAGTTACCTAGTTGTATATAATAGACCTAAAAGTTTAGTGTGCTCTTTAATTCTAGGTCAGGATCTACACAGAAACTGTCTAACCTTTGTGAAGTTTGTGTGTTTATGTTTCGGTAAGCCTCCTGACACTCACAGTGACAGTCACACTGTCTGTGACACTGTGACTGTGACTGTACTTTCAGTAACTCTGTAGTAGACTGTACAGTAACAGTACTACTCTACTGACTACTTAAGTACTACTAGATCTAGAAAACTAGAATCTAGATCTAGTAAGTAGTAGATCTAGTACTATTACTTTTACTAGATCTACTATCACTAGTACTCAGTACTAGATCACTAACTCAACTAAAACTGGTCTAACTCTTGAGTCTTGAGTAACTCAATACATAGAGATTTACTAGATCTAGAATAGAATATCTACTGAAGTTAAACTTTCACTAGATTTCACTAGATCTATTCTAAGTCTTAGTGAGAGTAATTTTAGTAGTCTTTTACTCTTTACTCTTACTAAGAGTCACTAAGACTAAGTACTAGATCTATGATTATGAAAATAACTAAGACTTTAGATTTAGAAGACTTTAATTTGGATTTTCATCAGTATGACTTGAGTATCCACTGTATATATAGTATAAATACTATAATATATTTATATATTATAATATATATATATGACAAAATAGTGGATCGCGTAATCGTTACACATTCTGGTGCCAAAATACACATTTTGACCATCAGCGTTTTACGCATTTGGACTTTTTTTGGTAGGCAGGTCTGGTGTTATAATAATAGAGTCTAGGTCTAGGCTTTCCAGCAAGACTAGAGTGTATTGTATCTAGTATATTATATAATAATCTTTGTTCTGATTTAATTTATGCACTATAAATATAGTCATTTCCATCTAACAAACACAAAGCCCTGATGCTGCAATTTTTATGTTTGAATTTTTATAGCTTCGTAAAGGTTAAGGTTAGTCCTAGGAAAAAACTGCAAAGGTTAGTCCTTGGAAAAAAACTGCAAACATCTATAAAATCGTCATCCATTTGTCTATAAAAATATATATATATATAAATGTTTTGTAACACCACGCAGTTACAATAAAATATGATGTCAATGAGGTCAAGTGCTGACATTAACGAACACCTTGCCCTGTTTTGTAACTTTGTGAACACTCTTACTAAACTTAACTCTACTGACTCTATCTCTTCCTGGACTCGTACATTTACCCGAGAACTCTGCCAGGATCGACTTCATGGCCAACTCACAGTCCCGGTCTCCTCGCTGCCCTGTCTTGAACTGCACTTTCTCACACACTGTGTCTCTGGTCCACGTATGCTTTCTTTCAAATGACCGTAACACAGGTCATATTTGTGTGTAAAAGCAGTACTGTCCCTTGTCCATCAACAGCCGTTGACCTGATTGATTTGCCTGAGTTCAAGTGTGTCAGGTGAACCTACAGTTAACCCTATTGCGCCGCCAGTAGCCTTATAACAATATCATATTTATATATAATATAATAGAATCTACTCAAAACTGAGATGATTTTTTAATCTAGTGTTACTGTACACTCTTATTAAATCTTATATTTAAAAGATATAGAGACGGCTGATAAAAATATGTCTTACCCATCATTAAAATTAAGTTATGCATATTATTATCATTATTGAAGGCAAGCCTTATTAATGTTATTACATACTGTTATTACTCTGTAGGCCTACAGCAATACTGCAGTAGACAGTAGTAGTGGAAGCTGAATAGAATAGATATATCTGCATTTTGGTATAGAAGTAGTTCTAAGCTAGCTAGATCTATATCTAGTCAATTCGTCAATCTACTTGCTAGTAGTACACTAAATAGGACGTAGATATAAATTATCTTCTTTTTTTTTTTTTCTTGAAGTAATGTCTGTATTTTATAAGAATATTCTCTAGATCTAGGTAAATTTATTTTCTAAAATACACACTAAAGAGCCAATACGCTTCTAGATGTAAACTAAATTGGTAAGAGTTACAACTCATTTTCTATTATTATAAATAAAATTTAACTTAAGTTAGAGTCTAGAATAAGATCTAGATGTTTACTTTAGATTAGACTCTATATAATAAATATAACTTAGTAAGAGGTTAATCTTGGCTTTTTACTTTTATGGATCAAACTCTCTAAAGTTGACCTCTAGATAGTGAACCTAGAGAGTCTAGTCTGTACTCTTTAAGTTAAATTGTTTTCTATGGCCTCCTTCAGTTGTGAAGCGACTATGGATCATCTCATGAAATTGGATGAATGCTTGGGCATTAGCTATGGTTGGAACAATGTCACCCACACACCAGTTCCTCCCCCCCCCCCTCACGCAGCTGATGTATCCAAAGGAACGTCAGTGCTGATACAGTTTGGGGTCAGCAGCATCGTAGGTTCTTCCAGGGTGTATCACAGGTGCTGCAAACTGCCTTAGGGTTGTCAGCTCCTGTTTTTTTCTCAGCTTTGACTCCCAAAGCCTTTTCCATGATTGAGTGTAGCTGCAAAGCAGCAGAAGTTTGAATTCAGAGTTTTCCCATCTCCTAGATGGGTAGCCAACCATTGCTTACAAACCCCTCCTGCCCGAAGCTTTCTGGTTTAGGCGCCAGTTACTCGCCTTTCCCCTTTCTCCGGTTAGTGAGAACAGTTCCTCGAGGCTCAATATATCTGAGCCACACATGAAGGCCAGGAGTTGGACTGGTTGTCAGAGGGTATTTGAGACGCATGCCTTTAGAAAGCATTTCATAGGTAGTGAAGTGCTTACATCTATTACCAATATCTTTTATAACAATATTTATTTCACTCTACCATAATATTGTATGTATAGTATGAATTCTAACACCGTTCAGCAAATTATTATTTTTTTAAGTATTAAGGTTTTGCTTATTTCATGAATATAGGCCTATAATAAGTCAGATTCCTGAATGGAATACGAGCTGTCCAGAAAGGCTGTGACCTTATATATGAACAAAATATCCGGGGAGACCAGCCGCCTTCTAAACGAAAAAAGTATATTGACACAGACAAAAGAATCAATGTAACTGTACAAACTTATCAACAGAGGAACATCATTGAATACCTCAAGGGACTTGCACACAACTTTTTAATGAACCCTTGAATTCCAGCGACTTAGGCAAATAACCATGGTGTCTATGTATACTTAACTTAAAGTATTTTGAGAAACGTGGTACATGTATTATATTTTTACTTATTATTAGCAAGTGTTTGGTATGTATAGCTGGAGAAACCATACAGTCATTAAAAAAAACAATGTTAATGTAAACAAATAACTGCATCAATTTTTAGTCTATCATCGTTTCATTTTGTTTTTTATTTTGCTTTTAATTTTAAAGTAATATCTTAAAAACTTTTTTTGAAAATAAAAGTGTGCCTCTTAATAAACACACATACACAAGCCAAAATGTTTATTAAAGAAAATGATGTGAAAAACAAACACACATTTACATTTAGTACGTGAAAAATATGTCTTAACACAAACACTCGTGCAAAACATAGGTATGAATAATTCTTTTAAAAGAAATAATACAATAAACGTACATAATGTATTTCACGCCAAAACGCCCCGTCGCCAAAAACGACCTTTGCGCCAAAACGTCCTGCTTCGTACCAATTCTGGCAATCATAACCTTGCAGAACCAAATTATTAAGTTAGTATCCCGATAATCATAAAAAACTCTTAAATTAATAATCAGTAAGAGACTGATTCACAATCTAGATGTGGTCTTAGCTTCTAAAGGCTGGCTTAGCACACTGAGCTTGTGTGATTTTATTGATGATCTGTAGACTAGACTCAATCGATAAATAGAGTATAGATCTAGTAAAAAACATTCAGTGTAATGTGTCTATTGCCATAGATGATGAGGCTTATTTATCAACCAACAATGTGTGTACTCTTAACATTAATTTCAAATTTATCCTGTTAAATCTGGTATATATTTGACCTAAGGAAATGCCATTCAAAGTTAAGAAGAGGTCAACATGCAGCTCTCAACAACCAAAAAAACCTGAAAGGTAAATACTTAATAATTATTTTGTAAAGATTTTGTTTTTCTTTAACTTTAGAATCTCTTAGTCTTTCTTTACTAGTTCAGATAATTGTATTCTAGATTAGATCTACATCTAAGTATTAGTTTACCATTTAAATATTATTATTGTTTACATCTTAGTCTATTTATGACTCAAAAGACCTTTTTTTTTTTTTTTTCAGTCTATTTCAGCTTCTGGACATAGTCCAGTTAGAGTAATGTCTTTGTCAAAGGCCAGAGCATCAGAAGCTAAGTGGAAAATTAGTCTTGTTTTCTTCTTCACAGAGGCATGGTGGCTGAACAGTAAAGCACTTGGCTTCTGAACCAGGGGTCCCGGAATTGAATCTTGGTGAATAGTGAAATTTTTAACTTTGGGGGCCTCTGAGTCTACCCAGCTCTAATGAGTACCTGACATTCATATTGGAAAAGTAAATGCAGTTGGTGCATTCAAATAATGTGGTATTTCCAGTGCAACATTGAAGAAATTCGTGGAGTTAAAACTCGCTGCACACAAATACAGTTTTAATGTTATCGAACGCTGTAATACTACACCTAAAGAAACATAAGAGTTTAGAAAAAAAGAAGTATCAGACATTGTTCATGCACAAGCAGTTTCTCAACAGGAAGAACCCAAGGAGTGAATGACTTGAACTTTCAACTGGCTGGCCACAGTTAGAATTACTTCTGGTGAGTCATGGCACAAACAAGATTTACTATCCCACAATAGTTTGGACAATGACAGTCATTTCAACATGGGGCCTATATTAGATACACCACAAATTTGTCAGTTTTGTGCCACTTAGTACATGCTAATAGAAAATGCCAGAAATAAAGTTAATGGTTCACCTTGGAAGGAGAGGCAGTATCAAAACTTTTCTCCTACTCTGTAAAGCAAAGACATGTATTCAGGGCGTCATGTCATGGTTGCATTCTGCAGATGATAAAAGTTCTGGCTGTGATATATTGCTGTTCTTAAAGAAGATTACATTAAAGATAGAGCTAAAAGGATGTTGAATGCCTTAATCAATTTGTTGGCGAGTAGTAAAAAGCAACTAAATTACAAACTGGTTTTGCCAGACATAGAAAAAGTTACTATTATACTTTGTTTTTGGAGCAGTGCTCTTGATAGAAACAAGATGAAATTGTCAGTAACAGGCTCCTTATTCTAATCATAGACCTGATGGTGAATCATCATGGTAATTACACAAAAGACCACAAGCTTTGAAACAACCATTCTTATGGACACATTCTGACTATTTCAACTACCATTACCAAACTGATATTTCCAATTGTTAAAAGTGTAATTTAACAAGAACACAAGTTCTGAAATAACCATTCAAGAAACACACTCCAATGATTCCATCTATCATAAGTGAGCTGATATTTCCAGTTGTTAAAAGCCTTACTGAACCAGACTTATTATGGTGAATGGCTGTATAAAATTGGGAGTTGATTAATAAACGATGATTGCAGGGAAAGTTGTGTCCATGCTAACTTCTCAAGTTATTGGGTCACTAGGTAGGATTTTTTTTTAAAGTCATTTAGTGTAAATGTACCAGTATCAGTATTTCTTACAAAGTATGAACCTTTTATTTTATGTTCAGTTCTACTAAATTGTATTGTCAAGTTAAATAATGTAACCACAATCAAGAAATAAATAGAAGAGAATTTGAATTGAACATAATTTTGTATTTTTGTTGAATTTATAGAATTTACTTATATTTTTCTTTGTTGACTAATTTTTGGTTATGGCTATTCACAATGCTTAAATGATTCAGATAAAGTAATAAGCCTTAATCAAGCTTACTGTGTCAGTTTGCAAAATAAAACATTAATTAAGCTAAGTTGGTTATAAGCCTTGAACATCTTTTTTATAATGATTGTTTGTTTATTTTCCCAGCATGTGCTTTGTCAACCTTAAATCCTAACAATGTCAACAATAGAGAAGAAAAACAGCCAAGACTTAGCATCGCTTATCATGGATGAATTTTCTACCTTCAGGACACCAGTTTTGAATGGATTCATAGCTTTTTTAATCTTCCATCAAAGATTAAGTGGTGTAAAAATCCATAGGCATATGTGCCAGTATGGTTATATTGAATCAAATACATTATATGGTAACGTTAGGAAAAAAGAACAGAGGTTTAGAGAATTGAGGAGATCAATAGATAGAAACTGGGTAAAGCTAGTAGAGTTTCTGCATATGCCATTTCCTGTTCAGCCAGAGGATTGAATTGACATTCAGAAGAGAGATGAGTTGAAGGAGTTACAAAAACAAGGGCTAAAAAAATGCCTTGCTTCATTCAAGCTCCTCAACGACTGATTCCCCAATCCCTTCTACAGAGTCTGCTGAGAACAAAGCCAATGAGGGAGAGGGGATCACCCCGATAGCAGCTTATAATCTCAGAGGGGGGGAAGATTTGACTCCTAGAGAAACCTTACTACAAAATCGCCTTTCACATGTGTCACTGCTACGTAGACAAGAAGCGAAAAAGTACAAAGAAATTATTAAGGGGTATAGAAACAAAATCAAGTCGCTTCCTCCCACTGTCAAATCAGCACAAAGGACATTTAAAAGAAAAAAAGAGAGAATCGCCTGCTTAAGAGAAAAATTGAAAGCCGTCCTCTCTGGGGCTTCCAGGGGACAGTGTGCAAACTGCGCAATGATGACCATGCTGTTCACAAAAGAGAGAAATAAATGTCAACAAATGAAAGAAAAAACAGAACTAATAGATGTCCTCATCACACAGAATGCAGAGAGGGATTCAGTAATTCAAAAGCTCCAGCAGGATTCTTTAGTTGTTAAAGCCAAGGTGGATGTAATGGAAAGCCTTTTCTCACCTGTAAAGTCAGAAAGAGAAGTAGACTTTACAGAGGTGGCAGGCATGATACAAGACTGCATTGAAAATGAAGCGCCCATTGCAAGCATACCATCTCTTATTATCTGTCTAACCTCACATATGGGTGTGAAGGTAGACCTTGGGCCTCGCCAACATTCTGTTGAACAAATGGTCAAAGATGTTTTAGTAAAAGATGTAAAAATAGAAGAAACCATTGAAACTGAGGATATTTTAGTAAAAAGTATAAAAACTGAAGGTACCCAAGAAACTGAGAATTATATTTTAGTTGATGACATAAAAACTGAAGAAAGCCTTGAAAATGATGATATTTTTGTTAAATTTGAAAAGGATATCTAGTCAAAAATTGCTAGTGCTGGCCAGGTTTATGTTGCATTTCTTTTGTATTGTTCATTTTTTAATTCAAAATAAAAATTAAATTGATGATGACAAATGTTGAGAAACAAAGATTGTTTTGACATGTATCTGACATGTTTTCTAGTACTTGTTTAAAAAAAAAAAAAGAATTTCATTTTTTATTGAAGATACATTTTTGAAGTTATAAAAAAAAAAAGAAAATATAATATAGTTTGTATTTAGAGTTAAGTCTAGTTTTATGTGATATTGTAGTCCTCTTTTTGGATTGAGAAGAGAAAGAATAGAATCAGTTAGGTCTTTAACATCTGGACTAAATGTATGCATTATTCTCAAGGTCATAGTCTTATCTATTGTCTCTTTCTTCTATTTATTATGAATAACATTAAGGGAAAAAAAAAAGAATTATTCATGTCAGAATCTCAGCACCAGTATTGAGGAAAGAAAATGTTAATTAGAATTTAAAAAAAAAAAGCAGTTAGTTGTGTTATTATATTGTTGTATCAAAAAGAATATAATACGGGTACTTATAGGTTAGAAGCCTCATGTTTCTATATTTTCTGTAAAACATATATTTGCTTAAAAAAACTACACTTTTTTCACTTTGTATTCTTTATGTAATGTATCCTTTAAGTTGCACATTCTTAGGAGAGACATTAATGTACCGGTGCTGCTACTTATGTTTTAATTTATATTTTAAGAACCTTGATAAGTTGAATTCTATTTTTAATTACATTTATTAGTTTTCATTTCTACTTTTAGATCTTGTTAGTTTGTTTTTTAATCAGTATTAGAAATTTTTTTTTTTTTATTTCCAATGTAATTTTTTAGTTTTGATGCTTGCACAGCTATAATCTAAATTCGCAGAAAACCTGTTAAAGAATTATGTCAATTATGTATTATGCCTGCTAATATTTACGATTTCGATGCACCACCACCCCAGGACATTCCCATTCGAAATTGACTCCTTTTATTTAGGTGTCTATGGTTATCATTGTTCAGATCCTTTCAAACATAAAAAAGCCACTGAAATGATTAGATAATCTCCACTTCTACTTCCTTACCCCATTTGTCTTTCCACTGGTATGTCAATTCCTACTTTATATTGAAATAGGATCTGATAGGATCAGAACATTATTGAAACAAAAAAATGGCTACTTTGGGAATTTAGCATTATTAGCATGACCCTCTATCAGGACTGCCTATTTCCATCTTTTGACCAACTTTTCCACCCAGGAAGACAATGTAAGCTACTAGTAGGAATAGAAAAATAAAAGCAGCCTTACATTATAAACTTGGAAAAAACAATTAAATTAATATCTAATCATGCTTTCAAATCGATTTCAGCAGAATGTATGATTAGACTGAGTGTATGTAGCTTGTGCTATTAGAAATAAAGACTTGTATCATGACATTTTAATAGTGTTTGTCACTAGTCTTTTTAAATATGCTTTTGTTATGGCTTTGGTGGCAATGTGTTGTGTAAATGAAGTAAGTTAGATCACTTGTGTATATCATCAGCTGAAAGATGCACTGAGATGCATGAGATGTAACATAATGGCCAGGTTTGAGGGTGTAGTGGAACAGAAATATGTGTTTAGTGATTATCAAAGTGCTAAGTCATGTCCCCTCCAGTATTGGAGACTTAAGAAATAATCTAAGCCATCATAATTATAGAACTACAATATCATTAATTATATTGATCAATTATCTCTCTCTCTTTTTTCACAGCCTGTACTTTGTTCCTCTCTATAACAATACAAAACAATGGAGAAGAAGAACAGTCAGGATTTAGCATTATTTGTCACTGAACAATTCTCTAACTTCAGTTTGCCCGTTTCAAATGGATTCATACTTTTTTTACTCCATCATAAAAGAATTGCCTTAGTTGATATATGTGACCATTTGTGCCAATACAATTATATGAAATCAAAAACACTGCATCTTAACATCAAAAAAATTGATTCTCAGTATCGAGACTTCAAGAAACATATTCCTAGAAACTGGTGGAAGATAATTGAGTTTCTTAAAAGAGAATTTGATGTCCAGCCGGAGGATTGTGATAACATTCAGAAATCTGGAGAAATGAAAGAGAGAAAACTGGCTAATTCCAACTTATCCAAGTCTAATGATTCCACCCCTAGTTCTGCAATGGAAACTGCCAATAGTAAACCGGCATATAACCTGAGAGGTGGTGATGACCTCACCCCAAAAGAAGCCAGATTACAAAATCGTCTGTCGCATCTGTCTGTCACACAAGTGAAAGAAAGAAAGAGATACAGAGAGACTCTGAAGTGGTATAGAAACAGAATCCTGTCTCTCCCTCCCTCTGTCAAGTCTGCACAAAAAATAATCCAAAGAAAAGACAAGAGACTAGCCATTCTGAAAGCCAGGCTTAGAGCTGCAAAAATAGAGTGCAGCTCTAAGAAGCTCAGGGTGCCTAAAAAAGATAAACAAAACAGTCCAAAAATGAAAGATAGTTCAGAACAGATATCTTCTCTCATCACACTGCTGGCAGAGAGGAAAACACTTTTCCAGAACCTTCAAAAGGACTGGTTGCTTCTTAAATCCAAGGTTGATGACATTGAAAGCTTTTTGAGACCTGACAAGTCCGACAACAGAGTAGGTCTTGAAGAAGTGTCTCTCATGATACAAGACTGCATTGAAAATAAAGTGCCCATGTCATGCATACCATCTCTTATTATCAATCTCACCTCACGTATGGGTGTGAGAGTAGATCTCGGGCCACAGCAACATTCCATTGAACAAATGGTCAAAGATATGGTCTTAGTTACAAATGTTCAAACAGAAGAGACTCTTCAGACTGTGGAAATTTTTGTGACTTGTGAGAGTGTCAGTTGATCAAGTGCTTGTCAAGCTAATGTTCTCTGTGATTTGTGAAAGTGTCAGTGCTTGTCAAGTTTATATTCTTTGTGGTTTCTTATTAATGGGCTCACTAAGACATTTTAAATAGTTTAGATTAATTTTTATGTTTTATACAGAGTAATCATTTTTTAATATAAGATCAATAAATTAATGATTAATTAATTACCACTAGAAGGACTAGTCAATGTGAATTTTTAAAAAGTAAATAATGAATCTATTTGGTTGAAAATTAATATTTGAAGACATGGAAATGTGTTTGAAACCATACTGTTGTTTTTATACTATTTTTCATTTTTTGATCGCAAAAAATAATTGTGTTCTTTGATTAAACTACTGGTATTCTATATCTAGTTTTTTTTGTATTTAATGTAAAAAAAAATTATTCTATTTAGTTGGCAATAATGTTCGAAGTAACTTATTTAAAAAAAAAAATTTAATATATTCTTTAATATCACAAGAACAGAAACATTATAAGTTCTCCTATCAGACCTTGCGATCTATAGGGCAGATAATATAAAGGTTAATGAGGGTGTCGTGTGTCTACCTTAAAGACCCACAGCCTTTACTTTTCCCCTACTAATGTCAGGTACCCATTAGAGCTGATTGGACTCAGAGGCGGCCTAATAAAAAAATCCCAGTCACCGCCAGGATTCAAATCCGGGACCTCACGGTTCAGAAGCTAAGCGCTTTACCACTCAACCACTCCGCCTCCGAAACAATAGGACATTTCAAATTAGTTTAGCTAACTTAAGAGAAAAAAAATTTAAGTAGATATGCTAATAATTACCTGTTCTACTAGTCAGTTGTGGATGATAAGTGTGTTGTTTATTTTCTTTTGCTGATGTAATTGTGTAAGTTTAAGCACTGCTTAATAACCTGCTGTTCGTGAAATGTAACCAAACTCATCCACAATCTATGTACATTGTTGCAATTGAAATTATTTTTTTTTAAATAAACCTTAAGAAAAAAATTTAACTACCTGTATGCTGTATTTATAATTTATATATTTAAATGCTGTTTAGAGATTATCCGCAAAATAATCTTCTTATCTTATCTTATATAATACAGACGTTACTTCAAAAAAGAAGATGATTACGTCCTACGCGTCATGCATTTAGTCATGCATATTACCCAATGACTTAAATTCTGCCAAGTCACTGGTTTTTCTGGCTAGCTCAGGCAACCCATTCCATGCTCTAATAGCACTAGGGAAGAAGGAGTATTTGTACAAATTTGTCCTAGCATATGGGACGAGGAATGTGCCTTTGTTTTTGTGTCTTTCAGAGTATTTTATTAAATTTTGTTTTTGTATTTGAAGATTATGGTTCAGTGTTTTATGTATAATTGCTACTTTACTTTTGAGTCTTCTGTCCTGAAGGCTTTCTAAATTTAGTGATTTTACTAATGGTGTTACCCTAGTCAAATGTAAATATTCGTTTGTTATGAATCTCACTGCTCTATTTTGTGTTTGTTCCAGTTTCTTAATGTTTTCTTGAGTTGAGGGGTCCCACACGGTGGATGCATATTCTATTATTGGCCTAACCAAGGTTAAATAACATTTTAGTTTTATGTTCTTATTTGATTTATAGAAATTTCTTTTAATAAACCCTAATGCTTTGTTGGATTTTTTTATAGTTTCATCAATATGTGGATTCCATGACAGTTTTTCATTTATTATAACACCTAGGTATTTTGAGTTTTTAGTCTGTGTTACTGGTTTGCCATGAATAAGATAAGTGGAATTAATTTGTTTTAGTTTTTTTGTTACTCTTAACAACTGACATTTTTCTGGGTGGAAAGACATGCTCCAATTAGATTCCCATTTCTGTAATTCATCTAATTCTCTTTGTAAAATATCTGTGTCTTGTTTTGTTTTTATTGTTCTATATATTATGCAATCGTCTGCAAATAATCTGACTTTTGTTCCTGAACTAATGCAATTTGGTAAATCATTTATGTAAATTAAAAATAGTAGTGGACCCAAGACTGTTCCTTGAGGTACACCTGAGTTTACTGTTATTGGTGTTGATTTAGAGCCATTTATTATTACAGTTTGTTCTCTCCCTATCAGAAAATCTTTAATCCACTGATGCAGTGGACCGTTAATGCCGAAATATTTTAATTTTTTAAGCAAACTATGGTGGTGAACTTTGTCAAAAGCCTTGGAAAAATCTAGTAAGATAGCATCTACTTGTTCACTATTATCTAAACCTTTTGAGAAATCATCAATTAGTCCTATTAGTTGTGTTTCACATGATCTATATTTCCTAAAGCCATGTTGGTATGGGGTGAGGACATTATGTTTGTCTAAGTGGTTTATGATGTTGCTACATATTATGTGTTCTAGTATTTTACATGTGATGCTGGTAAGTGATACTGGTCTGTAGTTTCCTGGATCAGATTTTTCTCCTTTTTTAAATAGGGGGGTGACATTAGCTTCTTTCCAGTCCTTTGGTACTCTACCCTGGTTAAGCGATGCCTGAAAGAGTATTTTGAACACTGGGGCTAGCTCATTGCTTAGTTCTTTGAGTAATCTAGCTGGAATACCATCAGGTCCAGACGCTTTATTTGGTTTGGTGTTGGCTAATAGTTTTTTAATTCCATTTTCTTGTACTACTAAATCTTCTATGTTGTCTACTTGGTTCAAATTAAGAAATATGTCTTTGTCTCCTGGGGCTGAGAATGCTGATGCAAAGTATTTGTTTAGGATGTTTGCTTTAGTTTCATTATCATTATGTATTATGTTATGTTCATCTTTTAATGGCGCTATGCCTGTTGTTTCCATTTTCTTAGACTTAATGTATGACCATAGGTTTTTGTTGTTATCTTTAGATATTACATTGTTTATGTATTCACTCTGCAGCTGTCTGCTTACTTTTTGGGTTAGGTGTTTAATTTTTATATACTTTTTGTAAACTCTTTCTGCCTTGGTTTCTTTAAATTTTCTATATAGGTTTTCCTTCTGTTTACAAAGCTTCTTTAGTCTATTATTAAACCAGCATTTATTTATTTTGTTTGATGTGTATTTAGTTGGTATATGATTTTCTATAATGCTTTTAAGATGGTTTTTAATGAAATTCCAGAGGTCATCGACTGGTTGGTTAATGTCTTTTTCTAATAAGAATGTTTGTTGAAAGTTTAATGCAGCTTGGTGTAGTTGTGTTAGGTTACATTTATTCCAGAGTAAGATTTTTCTTTTGGTTTTTGTATTGGCTACTGCTTTTATCTGACTGTGTATTTTTATGATCTCATGGTCTGATAGACCAGGGATAATATCATAATCAACTACTAATCCGGGTCTGTTGGTTAAGAAGAGATCTAATGTGTTGTTTAATCTAGTTGGCTTTTTAATGATTTGATCTAAACTTAGGTTGTGTAAAGTTTCTATGAAAAGCTCATTTATGTCCTTAAGGTTTTGGTGTTTATATAAATAATATGCCTAATCGTGCGATATGCGGGCGAGCTGGACTGTCCCGGGCTCATACCTGCAGCTGTCGTCCTGTGGGAGATTTGGGCTAGGATGTAGACTATGCTCAACTCTGAAGGCTGCGGGACACACATTTGAGACCCAAAGTAAAGCCCTTACAGAAGACAGGCGTAAAAGACGAAAAGAAAAATATACTCCTGGCGGACAAGGCTTCAGGTGTGAAAATTTGCAGGTCGCAACTGCGTTTGCGTAACCATGTCAATTCTACGTAAAACACTACAATGATCCTTAATCTTAGAAATCGAAGACATTTTCATACATAATGGTAAAGACCAGAAATTAAGAAATCATAAAAAATCGCTAAATCATTAAAAAAATATCTTAAAATATTAATATTAAGATGACAAACGACACATACATATGGCAATATCTCACAGTTAGTGAATTCCAACATTAAATTGATTTTAATAGTTACACTAACGTTCCAGCTATAATGGAATGGGTTGCTTGAGTAAGCTTGGAGAACCAAATGCCTTGGTATTGTTGACGGCCGTTGACTTGTAGCACCAAAGCGCTGGTACACAACTAATTCGCTGTAGGCGTTTTATATTTGGACTTGTAAAGCTTGAAATACTTTGAATAACTTCTTTGTGAACAAGACTAAATATGACTTTTATTCAAATACCGGTATAGATAAAATCGTGTTGAGGTAAAATAAAATACCCTTGTACATGGAGTAGACTTTGTAACAATTTAAAATAGTATTTTTAACATCTAACTCACTACAATAACACTTCTTTTTAGTCTCTCGTTCTAAGGCTACTTATCATTTACGACCAATCGCTAACCTCCCCCCACCTTCACCATAAAAACACACACACAGAATTCAAGTCATTGATGGACATCCATGACTAGATTGACCCAAGGAGACGCGTAGGACGTAATCATCTTCTTTTTTAACGTAACCTCTGTATGGCTATTATATAAGAAAATGAAAGAACAGTCGTCTCTATGCAACCTTTTCTCGAGTAGCCTACTTGTAAATACAAAGAATAGAATATTCTATACTCCTTAAATAACGTATGCACGTGAAATAAATATCTTATTCAAATAAAAAAAAAACTTTTTAAAAATTGTGTAAATTACAATGAATTTCTAAACTTTAAATTTCTGAAAATTTTTAATCAACGTAACTGCAGTCAGTACGATAATTAGATTAGAACACTGTCGTACCGGTAACAAAAATAAAATTTAAAAAGTGTTTTATTTTTCCAAGTCAAAAGTAAACTACTGTACAGTGAAAGTATCACTGAGAACTAATCCAACTCCCAGCATTCAAGTGTGGTTCAGATATTGGGTCTGGTTTATCGACTATCAATGTCAGGAGAACAGCAAAGGGAAATGACTGGTGTCCAAACCAAAATGTTGAGAAGGAATGGCTCATTAGTCTTGGTTGGCTACCAACTTAGGAGAAGGAGAACCCAGAATCTAATCTAAACCTCCATTGCCTTGTAGCTAAACCTAAACAAGATTCAGCTGTCACCCTAAAGATAAATCAGGAGCTGGTGACCCTCAGGACATCTTGCAGCACAATTCAATTGATATATATATATATATATATAACGTTATTAGGGGGATAGAACATGTACGTATGTAGGTACTTATTACGCTTCTATAAATGGATGTGCTATTACTTGAGACCAAAAAAAAAAAAGAAGCCCTCATTGAAGATAGGTACAAAAGACGAAAAAAAAAAAATTAAATACAACGCTGGCGGACAACGGCTTTGTCTGCATGACCGGCGGAAAAATATGCAGGTCGTAACTGGGTTTTCGTAGTCATGTGAAACACTGCACTCATCCTTAATCTTCGGAATTGAAGACATTGCAATTATTATAAATGATTGTCAATGTATGTACTCATTACGTGACATTACCATTCTATGTATGAAGGTAAGCAGTAAGCTTCTGTGTCTGCAGTTACTGATTAAGTTTATATAAATGTATGTACTCATTTCGCTTCGATCATTATAGTCTGATGTAGTGTGGGAGTCGAGTTTGAGTGTTCTTACAATTCTAGGATCTAAATGAAACAAAATTTAATAAAAAACTCTGAAAGCCACAAAAATAAAGGAAAATTCCTCGTCCCATATGCTAGGACAAATTAGTACAAATACTCCTTCTTCCCTAGTGCTATTAGAGCATGGAATGGGTTGCCTGAGCTAGCCAGAAAAACCAGTGACTTGGCAGAATTTAATTCATTTGTTAATATGCATGACTAAATGCATGACGCGTAGGACGTAATCATCTTCTTTTTTGAAGTAACGTCTGTATTATATAAGATAAGATAAGATTTCCACAATTCCTATGTAGTAGATTGCACTTCGTTGTTGTTGTATTGGCCTCCTCCAGCGGCGCCTTCGACATAGAAAGCCTAGCTCTGACCAGATCGCGGCCTACGTCATCACTCGTCAGAGGCCAAGGTTATGCGTCACTGATGATGCGTGTGTACGTAACCACTGTGTTGCTGTGTAGTTTACATAGAAAGATTTCTTTTGAAACAAATAGATCTAGAATCTTCATCTAAATATTATTTTGACTTTTCAAAACATTTATCATGGATTAAAACTCTAGATCTACAATGGTCGTAACGAGATGAAAGCCTGGGAAGTAACTCTTGTCGGGACGCTATTGTCGACTTTTAACTATTATTATAAAGAAACAGAAAATACAATAAATAAATCTTTTTAAAAATTTGTTGTCAAAAGTTTCAGATTAAAGAAAAAAAAAAAAGAAGGAAAGTACCTCTTTTAAACCTTGCGATCTAAAGCTCAGATAATGTAAAGGTCAGCTGTTTCTATGGCCGATGATCAAAGACGGTATTATGTGGCCAGTATGCGACCAGCTGACTTCACTTTTTCCAGCTTAAGTCAGGTACCCAGTATAGCTGGGAGGGTTCATAAGCCTCCTGCATTTCAAAGTTGTAGTCTTCACCGAAATTTGCACCCAAAACCTCTCAGTTCATAAGTCAAATGCTTTACCACTCATACATATATATATATGTATGACCCACTGTTAACGACTAACCGCCTTTACTTTTCCACAACTAATGCCAGGTACCGATTCGAGCTGATGGACTCATGGGCGCCCTAAAGATACCAAAATTCAAAATCCCCATCTTCACCGAGATTCGAACCCGGGACACTTGCTTAGGAAGCCAAGCGCTAATTAGCTCCACGCTTTCTCGAGATTTAGACATAATTACCTCCTAGCTCCAACCTGCTGCAGAACGGCAGGGGGTGGCGGCGGGGAGAGTTCCAATCTTGGGACCATCTTGACGTGATTCTGAAACGTAAGCCACGTGATCATCTTTCAATGTGCAGTTTTTAGGTAAACAAATCTTTAACTTTAATGGACCTCATTCACCAATCGTAAACAAACAACATTTAGCCACGTGGTTCCTATCTCTTCTATACAAATTACGATCTAATTTTAATACACAGTGGCTGTCACGTGACAGTTTTTTTTTCGTTGTTTTATCAATATGATCACGTAACTAAATATTGTTTGTTTACGATTGGTGAATTGAATTCACTTGTGCTATTGCCTCTTTGTAATTATAGAAAGACCCTATGTCCAAACTTTCTCGATAAACTGAACAAAAACAACAAAAAAAAAAAACGAAGATGTTGTCGCATTCTTTAAAGGGAAAGATTAATTAATAAATTACGAAACACAACTCTGACAAAAAAAAATGGAAAAATTATTAAATCCTTCAGTTGATGAAAATAATCTTACTTCACACTTTTATAGAAAAAAAAATTGCTTGTTATAGGCCTACAAAAAAAAAATCATTTAGGCGTAACATATCTAATAAACAGTCGTTTCTAATCTTAAAAGTAATTAGAGAAGTATAATCTCTATAAACACTGTACAATTGTATAAGAATGTATAATCTCCACAGAACGGAGTCTTTTAAAGTGCACTAACCCTTGCACGAGCGTCAACAGAATTACAATTTACAAATAGTTGAATTCTTTAATCAAAATAGTTTCAAAGCATAAAAGCAAAATATTATTGAAATGTCAGATCTCTGGAATTGAACGAAACAATATAATAATAATAGAGGCATATGCAAAAAAAATAAATGATAAGAGTCTCAAGCTTTCAACTGGAATATAACACTACAACCAGCTACTAACAGTTCGTGATATTGTGTCAATTTTTCTTGGTCATCGGCAACAACATTCTCTTTATGTAAAGGCACAAACACTAATGAGTAATCGTCTGGAAGAAAATTTACTGGCAATGCCGAAAAGATTTGCTCTTTGATCTGGAACAAAAAAAAGTCAATAAACAAGAATATAAACTATAATCGATTATTATTGTTAATAAACTATAATCGATTATTATTGTTAATTAACTATAATCGATTATTATTGTTAATAAACTATAATCGATTATTATTGTTAATAAACTATAATCGATTATTATTGTTAATAAACTATAATCGATTATTATTGTTAATAAACTATAATCGATTATTATTGTTAATAAACTATAATCGATTATTATTTTTGTTGTATGTATTGATGACGGTTGACGAGGGTGTCATCTGGCCAGCACAACTACCAACCGCCATAACTTCCCCCAACTAATGTAGGGTTGGTGGTAAGTGTTGTGCCATTTTTAGAATCTCATGATTAAGTTTCCTAAACCCTTCCTTCTTTATACCAACAAAGTATTTCAACATCAAGGAAGCATTAGACTTTCACTGGATGACTTTTTTTGAAAATAGACTGTAAATGAACTAGCGGTAAAAATCGGGATTTTGAAACGACGATCAAAGACCAAGTGTTTTGAGCAGTTGCTATGAAATTACTTTATCATTTACGCTCTTTGTTCTGACTGCGTCTTATCTTTTGTGTGTGCGTGCATTTCAGTAACTCTATATAACTCTAAGTAGCTCTAGTAATTCATTGAAAATGTGTACATTTTTTTGTTTACTTACCTGCCCAATTTTATAATCATCTCCATCGGGATCTACAAATGGCAACTGTCTCTTGACTGTATATCCATTGGGTAATTGTACACTTACTGCGTAATGACCTTCTTTGCTTGCTTCCGCTGAAATGTAAACAAAATAAATATTTTAATAGTGTTTTAGAACTTCCGCAGTTATCTTTCCACTCTACTTTGTTGTGATTCATTGTAAGATTTTAATAACCTAAGTTATTTCCTTTTAGATTTCGCTTATTATAAAATTAAATCTCTATATAAGATGCGAAAACTAGATGTAAATAGTAAATTATTGTTCATATATATTTAATTTTAAAGCAATATTTAATTTATATGGTTTAATACATTTTAATAATATGATTGTTTTTCTTAATACAGAATAACATTTCGCTTATAAAGTTTGTTGTAACAATGTAGAGAATAAAGTGGTTTATTAGGTCAAAGATCACTTTCTACAAATTCTTATTTTATAAAGTTCTGTCTATTTTTAATATACCTTAACACAAAAATAACATATAATTATATTTCAGATTTACCGGATGGTAAGAATAAAACTCAAGAGTTTGCAAACAAACAAAAAAAAAGGCAAACTAGAAAAGTAAAAAAAAGAAAGAAAGAATAAAAAAGTAAAATTGCTTCCAGTATTGGCCTTGCTGGTATTTATGACATCCCCTCCTGTTATATGCTGCATTCTTTGCTGGTAGTAGCTACATCTTAGCCTCCTGATTAGTAAGCCACTTGGCTAGAAAGTAAAAAGTAAAGTTCCCCTTTCAGGCCTTGTGATATAAGGGGCAGATGATGTTAAGGTCATCTGTTTCTATGGTCAACGGTTAACAAGTAGGATGTCATGTGGCCAGCACAACGACCAACTGCTTCTACTTTCCCCAACTCAAGTCAGGTACCCATTAGAGTTGGGTGGACTCAGAGGCGCCCTAAAAATCCTGAAATTCAAAATCCCAGTGTTCACCGAGATTCGAACACATGACCCCAGCTTAGCGCTTAATCACTCAACCCATTTGCCCTAATGCTACTGGTATTATCTTTTTTTTTTCTAGTCCTATGAAAGTCATTTGTTAAGTACTTGAGAACTCATCCCTCGTTTCCGTTGTAGTTTTCTAATTAGTTGTCTCCATTCAATGAACTATGTATCAAGCCTGCACTGAGGAACATACGAAACTTCCATGTCGTGCTCATTCAAAAGTCGAAGTATCCGCTAAAACGTTGAAACATTCGTTTAGCCCCAGACTCAAATCCTTACTGCAACAAGGCAACATATTTCCTTGTCTATTTATAGTTCTTAATACATCAAGGCCTATGAATTGTGGCTTACGATAGACTTACGAACCGACAGGTTTCATGTTCCAATCTCGGTGAAGACTAGAATTTTTAATTGCAGGATGCTCATGAACCCACTCAGCTCTACTGGGTACCTGGCATTAGTTGAAAAAAGTTATGTCAGTTGGTCGTTTTGCTGGCCACATGATACCCTCGTTAATCGTCGGCCATGGAAACAGATGACATTTTCAATAGGTGCCACTGGGTTAATTAAAGCTTTGTCAATCGTATGATAGATAAACTAGATCTTTTAAGCCCTAGACATCTTCAAAAGCCTGTGACAAGAGCCATGAGTATTAGTTTTATGCTTAATGTAAATTGCGGGGCCCCTGCTCCTATTTGGAGTAATTGGTAAAATTAATCGGCCTATTATAAGGCCGCGGCCATGCTTACATGCAATAGAAGAAGCGTTTCACACACATACACAAGATGCACAATCAGTTTCTTAATTTGTACACGTTACACAATCAAAGCCAAAATGAGAGGGAAAAAAATCGAGAACTGATCTTACCGTTAACTGCCATCTGAAATGTAAAAGAAAAGTAACAAAGAGACTAGACTTAGAGCTATTTCTACTATGTCAAGACTTAAATCTATGAAAATAAGATTTCAAACCAGACAAGTTTGCTATGTAAAACTAATATCCAACTTCAGCATTAGGCCTTAATATGTAATGTTAGTGTGAGCTTGCGCTCCCAGAGCTATATTTTTGTGTATTCTATTTTTTTATAGGCTAGTGCCAAATTTATTATTTGTACTTCCGCTTTTTGTGTAAGTTAGGGTGGGGGTGTATAAAAGGTTTGCCACGCTGTTTTAAAAACAGTTCAGTGTACAGTTGACCAGTGGTCAGTATAGTATGTCTGTGTGACAGCCGAAGATCTTTGTGGTCTGTCGTGTACTTATTTTTATTCCTGTACCTGGGACGGCCTGCTATTGTTACTGCTGTTTTAAACTGCTTTTAGCTGCTGCAATTACACTGCTGTTTTAAGCTGCTGCTGTAGATTTATTTTGTTTCTGTACTAGATCTAGTTTAGTATTGCCTTAGTCAAGACTTAGTGGCTTAGTTATAGGCTGTTTCTGTTCTTAAGTAAGGTACCAAGACTAAGGTGTTCTTGTTTTAGTTTTAGTTATGAGTTGGTTGTAGTAGTAGAATATTGTAGATCTAGACTAGTTTATTGTAGTTTGTTAGTGTAGATCTAGGTCTAGACTAGTGTAGTAGTTGTAGTGATTTAGTTAGATAGTTGGGTTGATCAGTTTGTGTTAGATAGTTGGTTAGTTTGTTAGTGTTTGTAGTGGTGTAGATTTAGAGGGTTTTAGCTAGTCGATGGGTTCAGTAGTAGTGGTTAGTCAAGTTAGTGTATATATATATTATATTTTATTATTGATTTGTTTTTGCATATGTAAATAAAGTTTCGTTTGTTTATTTATCCTAACTAAAGTTTCGTTATCTTGCTTTCCTTTAGTTTAGGTTAGTTATAGCTAGTTGTCTGGTTACTTAGGCGAATCTAGCCCCTTGGTCACCATACCGAGGTGCACAGATTGAGCCCACCCAGTAGCGCTTACATCTGCCTACTGATGGTAAATTTTAGTGTTGAGCAGAAGAGAATAGGTATCTTCCCACTCGCGCCTGCCTGACCTGCTCACATTAGTAGGCCTAAGATCATTAGCAGTATAAACATACCTCACTGGTACACCAATATGAGAAACATTTTTTTAAGAAATAAAAATAAATATTTATTTCCCTTTTTAGACCTTGCAATCTATGGGGCAGATGATGTTATGGTCATCTGTTTCTATGGCCAACGGTTAACGAGGGTGTCACAACGACCAATTTAACCGCCTTTACTTTTCCCCAACTAATGTCAGGTACCCATTAGAGCTGGGTGGACGAGGCGCCCTGAAGATCCCAAAAATAGAAATCCTAGTCTTCACAAGGATTCGAACCCGTTAGCGCTTTACCACTTGCTACCATAGCAAATAATAAATAAATAAATACATAAAAATATCTCATCTTAAAGAAGATAGAAGGCAGAACGATGACGTGAAAAGAACTAATTATCAATACTTGCTCTCTTGTCAAGATCGTCAAAACAAATAACAAAATGGCTTGACAAGGTAAAAGAATAGACCGGTCTATCTTGATATCCTGTTGACCGGGAAAATCGGAGGAATTTTGTTACGCTAACTGTCACAGCACCCATATGATGAAAATTGACTTAAAAGCGGCTATATTTATTGAATTAGTTCAAAATTATACACAAATAATCTTACCTCTTGACTGAATGGAACTTTGCCTGGCAAAGATTCAGAGTAGCTGGGTTTAAGTTTAAGCGCCTTTATTAAATGGACGAGGGGTTATTTATAACTCCGGGAATTTCATGTACAAATGACGTGGCACTATAAAAAAATAAACTCTGCTTACTGCAAAAAATATCAATATGGAGCCAGTGGCGTCGTTAGTATCGGTGTCATCCGGTGCAGCTATTTCCATGCTTTTTTCTTTATTGGTATTCCCAAACTCATATCTATTAATTTAGGCATATGTTAGACCAGACCGTGTGTAGTATGGCCAGTTAACCAGGTTGTTAGAGCGTCGAGCTGTAATGAGAATATATCGTGAGTTCAACACCCATACTGGCTGCCTTCCCCCCCCCCCCATTTCAATGACAAATGAAATAATGTTTCATTGACTATGAGCAAACTTTGCTTGAATATAAACTAGGAATTGATTTAAACTCATATTACTTATTCACATTTTTATAAACAATAACTCTGACAACCAAATTCATTGATTTTATATTATTTTAACAAGTGTTTAATAGAATATTTTTAAATTAATAATTTCTTATGTTGAAAGAATCACCTTCACCTATCTCTTAGTTTGTTGGCCCATTGGGGCAACAGATCTTATCTGTTGACGGTCTTTATCCATTCCTCTTTGTCTTCAATTTGTCTTTGTTAGAATTTCTTTCAATGACAGGTCCATGAGGACGTTGTGTTATGACCACATAGGTTTAGTTAGTTGTTTTTTTTTAATAGTAGCTATCAGGTCATCGTGGGGTCCAATCGATGCACTAGTCCTGTTTCCAATCTCATCTTTTGTGATGCAGTCTTTGTATGATACCTAGGATCTTTCTGTAGCATCTCAATTCCATTGCTAGGATCCTTTACTACACTATACATTCACATTTAATTTGTCATAGAAAAAAAAAGGGGGGGGGGCACTAATCATCTCATCTTGTTTCTGCCTGTGGTCCCGTCTGTGGAACAGGCTACCGACCACCTTCCCCAAATCAATGATTCATACGTTCTTTTAAGTTTCCATGTTTTGACCATCCAACTTTTCATTTTCCATCCATGAACAAAATTCTAAGCTGCTAGTGGGAATTGAAAAATAGTTTGCAACAACTACAACAACATAACCAAGTTGCAAAGCTAATACACCAAAATTTGGCTTTGACACACAATTTAATCGGTAAGGATACTCCTCCTTATTACAAATACTCTCCACAGAAGGTTCTCGAGTCTACGGATCATCTAATGTACTGGGATAGGCCTATTTTGACTGACAAAAAGGTAGATTTTAATCGCCCTGATTTGCTGCTCATCGTTAAAAACAAAAAAGCGGCCACCATTATTGACATTGCCGTACCACTATCTCATAATAAAAAAAACTGAGCTGGAAAAACAACGAAAATATGGGAACCTTGGCTTGGAGATAAGGCGTTTTTGGAAATTATCTAAAATAACAATATATCCTATTGTCATATCAACCGAGGGAATAATAACAACTGACCTCACAGATACCTTCAAGGCCCTTGTCATTCCTAGGAACATTCTCGTTGCCTGTCAGAGGGCGATACTTCTGCAGACCTGCCACATCACCAGAAAATTTCTCGGTGGAAACTGATAAAGGGACTACGATGAATTTTGTTTCCCTTTAACGAAACTCGACCCTGGCTTCGCCAGAGAATGAATACTCTTTCTTTTATAATAATAAAATAATAATAAAAATGATAATGACAATGTCTTCAAGTCTGAAAATCAAGAATGAGTGCAGTGTTTCACATGGACAAGCAAACCCAGTTTCGACCTGCATATTTTCCAAATCTAATGCAGACAAAGCCGATGACCTGCGGGTGTCTATTTAAGTTTTCTGTACGTCTTCTGCCGCGGTCTTCTTCAAACGTGCTCCCGCGGCCTTCGTGAGAGCTGTATAACTCTCTGTTTCAGTCAGTTTCACAGGTCGTTTGCTGACAACTATTTTCCTCTATGCCAGAGAGAGCAAAATAGTGCCAGAGTTGGTCTTTATAACACTTTCAGTGGGGGCAAATCTGTTTCACCCTCCTCCTTTAAGCTCACTATAAAAGATCACCTTTAATGTAGCGGTCGTCCACCAACTGTCCGATTCAGTGCAGCTGTTGAATGGTAACTAATGCAATAACATTTGTATGGATATTTAAAAACACAAATGTTGAATTGAAAGAAAGAAAAGAATTTCATATGTGTAGTGATCATGTTTATTCCATCCATAAAAAGTTCAATACTTGCTGCAAAAAATTGACATAACATTTACTAAAAAAAAAAATATGATTCGTTGTCATTCATGACAATGCGCTAATTGTGAATGTAAATGATTTCAAAATATGAAGTATGAACGTATGTTTTAAAAAAATACTATGCGCAGAAATTGAATTGAATTGAAAGAAAGAAAAGAATTTCATATGTGTAGTGATCATGTTTATTCCATCCATAAAAAGTTCAATACTTGCTGCAAAAAATTGACATAACATTTACTAAAAAAAAAAATATGATTCGTTGTCATTCATGACAATGCGCTAATTGTGAATGTAAATGATTTCAAAATATGAAGTATGAACGTATGTTTTAAAAAAATACTATGCGCAGAAAAACAAGTTACATTTTCTAAACAGTTTTAGCAAAATCATATCATTTTAGAGTGACGATACATTTAAAAATTGAGCAAAAAATTTGTCTGTAACTCTAGTAACAGTAGAGAGCAGGTTAAACAAGTGCTACAACTTACAAGTTCTTCATTACTGGAGAAAGAAAAACACGGATCTCTAGTGAACTCACATTTGTAATAAATAACTTTTAAAAATTCATATAGGAAGAGATGACTGAAGCTCATACTTTCTAACAAATAATATGATTACTTCTAATCGATAAATATTTTTAGTTTTAAAAAAAATGTCGTGTGACCATAATGAAGTTACAGCGAAAGAATTTCAAGATGATCCTTTGGTCTCATTTTATATACCGCTGTATCTTGCACAAAATTCATTTAAAAGATGAATTACATAATTTAGTTTTATTAAATTATCAGTATTACTGTTTAATTTTTGATTAACGTCTATAAGCAGAATAGAGGGGAAATGTATAAGCTAATACTAGTCCTGCTGAAATATTTATCATTCGTTAAAGAATATGTACATGAATGTAAAAAAAAAGTGGATAAAAATTGAACCAAAAAAAAAAGAGACACTGTCCTTTCGTTCTTTTATGAACTATATCAACAATAATATATACAAGAAGATATAGTTTTAAAAAAAGTTTAGACAATGGTATTTTTTAATGCATTTTTTCATTAAAGTTTCAAAGACATATATTCTTTACTAATTTTTAATAAAAAACTTGGCTAAACAGTTGACATGCTGCCTTGATTTCAATACGTAAAAACACCAAAAAGTCTTTAAACGTCATTTTGAGCTGAAACAAACTGGAACCCTATTTCCTTTGCCTCCTAGCGAGAGTACGTGGCAGACTTTAGCTGGCAAAGAAAGAAAATAGTTAGAAGTGGAACAAAAACAAAAAAAAGAAAAAAAAAACATACAAAATACTCTTTAAACAAAAAAGGTTATACGAAGTGTACATGTATCAATGACTTTGGATCAGCCATGTCATTCAATGTGTACTAGATCTTGACCAACAACCATCAATCTGTGAGTTTCATCATATTTTGTACCAATTGTTTTTGTTTAGCGCCATTTCATGTCTATAGCTTTCTCAATACGCTCTGATCCTAGCACTTATCTGGACTAGTGAAGAAAATGAAGGGTGGGTGAATTTAAAAAAGCTGAAAGACCTGAATTCGAACTTATGACTCACGCCTTCTCGGCCCGATATGCAAAACACTCTGCTAGTGCGGTACTTATGACTAAAGAAGATGGCATATTTATGTATTATTTGTTTCAATTAAAGCGGCAACCTATAAAGAGGACTGATTCAGCTTATATTTTTCCCTTGTCCGAGATACCAAACAATACAGTTAATCACAAATATTAATTAAATATTTTTTTTTATTGTTTCTATTGATTCTTGTTTTGTCAGGCAAACGAAATAATTGTGCAAAATTTCAGCTTGATCCGAAATTGGGTGTAGGAGAACTAACGTGTACAAAATTTTTACCAGACAGACAGAGAGACAGAGAGAATTGATAAAAGCTTTGTTTAAAAAAAGACACAAACTTGTTCTAGGGAAAAAAACATACAAGAAAACAAATGGACAACATTGCGGACAATTTATTTCAGCTCGAAAGTAAAACCCAAGAAGAAACCATTCTACAGACAATTATTTGGTTTCTCAAATGAAAAGTCTTTTGGAAGGGAGTAACTTGTAGCTATTATCGTAAACATGTTAAACTTGAAATTAAAAGTACAAGCTCTACCGAGTCATATGAAAATGCTTAAGAGAATTATAAAGAGTCAATCAATAAAAACTTCGAAGTATACATTTAGTTGTTGATGTAAATTTTACATTCAAATAAAATACTAACTTGAAATTCTAGGTGCGATGCGTTGCAGTTCAAATAATCGTCATAAGTAGTTATTGGTGTGCTCTCGTCCATAGTCACAAGGTCTTCTCCCTTAACACCAGTCAAGATATAGTGGTTTGGATTTGTGCCTGGGCCAATCACTTTCAGTATAGAGGTCTTAACCTTAAAAAAACAACAACACACAATTAGGGTTTATAAGTTATTGCCTTTCATTCAGAAGATAAAGGATCAGTGCAAAAATTCACACTACCACACAAACCCGATTTCGACCTGCATATTTTGCCACATCGTGGTTGAAGGTGAGGGCATTTCTCATTTGTTATGAAAAATGAAGATCGCTTTAAAGTCCAATTCTTGCTGGCCACGCACAAAGCAAATCCCTGGCTACTGACCACATGGTCCGGGCCGCCTACGTGTAGGTTTGTAGCTATAGCTGCCAGTGTATCCACACCTGCCACTTCGCCACTTGCCTATCGCCGCAGGGCTTTTTGATTGATGAACATAGGAGATGAGAATGTAACTTGCGCGATGAAATATTATTAAAGTGAGAGAGATTTGCGCTGCATCAGTATCACTCTCTTGCCCCTTGCCAGCTGGATCCAGTGGCAGGACAGGGTCCAGACAACTGGAGCTGGTTTGGGGTGCAGGGTTTGATCAGTGTGCTCTACATGTCCCACTATGCTCCGAGCGTTCTATGGCGTCGCTAGGTGACGGCCATGAGAGATTATATTATGGAAGTCAGCGCCATGCAGCGGCAACACGTATACTGCAGATGGGCTATCGCTTTGGGGTAGTCTATTGAAGTTGATATTCAGCTTAATTATAAATGTACTTAAACCAAACGTTTGTTTCAGAAAGTATGCACAAGCCATTAGACTAATCTCATTCCTGTTTGTATTTTGTTCACTTTCAATAAACAATAATACTAACAAACGAAATATGGAAATACTTTGAAAAATCAACAAAGTTTATTAAACGGGAAAAAAACTTCACATTTACATACCTCAATAATGTTGAAGTTATTTATCTTTTTGCCAGCAAAGAAAATAATTAATTAGGCCTACCCATAAATTAACTGACTAATTGGTTACTTTTTTTTTATTGTTTCAGTTTGTTAGGTGAAATAAATAATTGTGGAACGTTTCAACAAGATCCTTGAATGAGTGTGGGAGAAATAATGTGTTCAAACGTTTTACCAGACAGACAGACGGACAAACAGACAGAGTGAGTTAATATAAACTTTGTAAAAAACAACGACAACACCACAAAAAAAAATAGATTGAAATAAATGTCACAATAGTTTCATTAAAACTTGAATCTGCACATACCTTCAGAGCTACTGGATCATTAATAGATTTCAACCTTTAGAAGTGTTATTGAAACAATCGACCTATATACAATACATACGGAGATCGAAGAAATAGGAAGGTGAAGTTCCTCTTTCCAACCTAGCAATCTATAAGATAAATGCTGCTAAGGTAATCTTTTTCTATGACCCTAAGGTTGACTGGGGTGTCATGTTGCCAACTTTCTTTAATTTCTCTAAACAACGATGGAAAGATTCATTCTTATTATTTTAACTTCCTAGGCTAATTTGAGTTTTAAGAAAAAAACGCTGTTAATTGCTTGTACAATTATATATATATAGCTTTTATATAGCGCTACTTTGATGCTTATAGCATGCTCAGAGCGCTTTTTTTCCAATCTCATTTGTGGACCAGTAGGGGTGGGGAGTGGGAGGGGGTATCCAGGAGTTGGTTTTCCGTGCTGCTTTTAGGCGCTCAGTAAAGACAACTCTGCCCGAGTCGGGTGTCGAACCTCGAGCCCCCTTCTAGGTAGCCAAGACAAGTTCAAGCCTCTCGACCATGCTTCCCAATTAAAACAACATTGACACTTATAATGAAAATGGCAAATATTCCATTTCTTTTAAATAATGTTTGAGACTTATCTTAATGAACACATAGATTAATGCTCGAATGCCAAGTGTTATGACATTCCATAGACCTTATTCTGTTACTGTTGTGACAATCTAGCTCTCAAAGATAACTGACCTCTTGAACTGTCTTTACTTTATGAGGCAACCCCTGATGAAAAATATCGATATCAACATCAAGGAACGTTTGATCAGACAGGCTGCGAACCTTGACCTTCCTGGAACCATCCTCTACACACGATTCTACGAATAAATAAAGTAATGAAGTCATTTCTTATCCAGCAATAGCTATATTGGTTTATACACTTGATTGTTAATGCTTTAAAAAGGTATACATGAAATGTGTAACAAGTCCAGAAAGTATATAGTGACTTACCGAATCTACACTGTGACATCTGTAACAGAACACAATAAGAAGATAAAGAAAACAAAAAACTTTAAAGAACAAACAAAGCTTATATATTCAATATTGATCAAATAATATGAGACTTGAATTGACAGCACTCTACCAATGTAATTCTAATAGTTATATCAAGCGTGACCAAAAACAAAACAAAATGTAAATCGTATATCAGTGTTGGCTCATGACACCAGTTTCTATTTTAAACTCAGCACGGTAGATAACACTATAATGTATTTCTGCATGAAATGGTTGGCAGCCGGGCTCTCCATTGGAGGAGCTTACATCACCCCCACTCCCCCAAGACTTATTAGATGGCTAATGTGGGAGGAGGGCGGAGTGAAAGGCAATTTATTATGACAATTTGGCAAGTAAAAGTCTAAGACTCTAAAGTATGTGTTGTTTTGAGACAAAGAGGATTTCTGTCCATTATTTCGTTTTTATTGCTATATGTTTTAGAAGATTATTCAACAGGAGCTGCCGCGCTAGGCGTCATATATCCTAGTTACTCCACTGAAGTTAGGACAAAGGCCTTTCAATAAATACATAAAACTTTGTATTTCTACGATCTGATATCATACGCTTATTTCAGCAATTTATCGGATTTGCACGCAAAATGAATTCTAAGTAGTGTTTAAGTCAATGTAATATTTTTTTAAGAAAACATATCTTTAAGGGGAATCCCGAATGCATAAAAATCCCCATAGAGAGAAAAGGTTAAAAATAAACAACTCAGAATCCTTAAATTAATCAAAAGACTTTTCTATCTCATTATGAGGGCTTAGTGCTTTTTTTTCTCTTTGTGTTTATTTCAAATATATTATTATTATAGCTTTTATATAGCGCTACTGTCATGCTTATAGCATGCTCAGAGCGCTTTGGTCCAATCTCATTTGTGGACCAGTGGGGGGAGGGGTATCTAGGAGTTGGTTTTCCGTGCTGCCTTTAGGCGCTCAGTAAACACAACTCTGCCCGAGTCGGGTGTCGAACCTCGAGCTCCCTTTTAGGTAGCCAAGACAAGCCAAGTTCAAGCGCACTTAGCCTCTCGATCAGATAAATGTCTGTTCTATGTTTCTCTATCTTTCTTGACATCTGTTTTTGGAAATGTAGTTTTGCCTTCATGACCTACATACTTCCTACATACTTCCTATGTCAACAAAACAGACCAATGTTTTCTATTATGAAATGTTCACCTATGACCCTGTGGTCGAGTCCAAAAGTATGATAAGTTACAAAAATTAGGTAATTAAAACAAAAGTACATTTACCGCACATTCCAATACACTCATTTCTGCATAGTAAGTATGTTAGTTTTAAAATGGGCTGAAACACAGAAATGTCTAACACCCCAGAGGCCTCTAACTCTAGTTTAGCTAATGATGTCAATGTCTTAATCTTTATTTTGTTTTAATTAGTACAAAATGTATTATTTCAAATCAATTAGAATACATCTCCTAGAAACCTTGTACATAGAAAGAACTAGTTACTAGTTAGTTTTAAAGTAGGATATAAAATATGTAAAAAAAATGGTACATCCTTACCGTGGCGCACTCTCTCTAACACGATTAATAACAAGATCGACTGACCTATATATATTGTGGTTCTACGATCTGACAGCGACATATTTGTAACTTGATAAAACAAAGAGTGAGTAAAAATAAAAGAGAAGCTCACTTTGTTTCCCCAGGAAATATCTCTAGATATTGTAAATACGACGCAATTAGACATTGCGAAATCTGTGTGAAGTCATGTCACTTAGATATCATTCCACTCTTCATTTGTTTCGGTGTCTGCAGGATTTATTCATATTGATAAGAGTAAGTGTTTTAACTCTTGAAATGTGTCCATGGGGAGAATTGAAAAGTTTTTTTTATTATTCATTTAAATTTGAGAAACTAAAAATAAGACTGAAAATGATTTCGGAATGAATTAATGAAAAATTAGAACCCTACATTGTATACCATGAGTGAAATACTTTTTAAAAAATAAAGTTTAGATCAACTCATACAATGTTTGTACTCGTCATCTCAAACACACTTCCCATTCATGGATCAGGTGGCATCTTCGGGTACACTTTCTTTCAGCTCATCAAAAACTCCTACAGAAATATCTTCATCTTTAAACAACTTTACACACCCATGAATAAGAAGCTGGGATACATCTCAAACACTTCCCATTAATGGATCAAGTAGAAACTTTACACGCACTTAGTCACTAAAACCTAGCAAAACATAAACAATAAAAAAATTAACAAATCAAAGAAAATTTAATTATTTTGTTTGATATGGAAAAAGAAAAATAAACGCAATAGAATTGAGAGATACGGTCCTAATATGTGAAGTTCTTTCCATTAGATGAGCTTTTTTTTCATAAAAGTATTTTTATATTTTGCTTCCTTGTAAAGTCACTAACAATCTAGAGTGAGATTCGGAAATTTTCGACTTGTCTCAAATTGTTCTATTTTAAAGTGTAAGTATGTACAATGGCTAAAAAAATAAAATAAAATAAACTTTTCTAAACGTATAAATAAGTCCGAAAATTAATGAGGAGTGCAGTATTTCACGTGGCTACTTAGCCCTACATGCGACCTATATATTTTGCCCATATTCAGTGAAGACACAACCATTGTCCGCCGGTGGTCGATTTAAATTCTCTTTTCGCCATATACTTCTATCCTCGGCAGTGGATTGTCTTTTGGTCTTAAATGTGTATCCCGTGGCATTTGTAAGTGGTATTCATCTATCGATTTCTAAAGTCGCCTGCAGCCAGAGAGTTCCAAGAGCTGAAAGCTCAACTCTACCTGACAGTTTCAAGAAGAAGAAGGAGCTCTTTTCAGCGTCAGTAAAAGCTAATTGGCGACTAAGAGGGCCTTTCTGTTATGTTGGTTGTTGGCATATGTCACCTTTCAGCTCATCAAAAACTCCTACAGAAATATCTTCATCTTTAAACAACTTTACACATACCTAAATAAGAAGCTAAGATACGTTGTATAAACTAGAATTTTACTGATAGGAACAAACAATTGAAAGGAAATAGTTGAAATTGATCCCCTATGTCCCCTACTCGTATATGAGCGTTGTTGAATAAAGCTGGATAAACATAATTAAAATTACTGAAGCTAGCATGTAAAATGTGTTCCAACTTTAATAATATATATAGTACTTCTAAATACTTTAAGATTGTATAGCTTATGTAAACAAGATCTCTATTTTTTTTTTATAATATAAGGGTTATCTTTTGAATTCCAATCTTTACTTTATCATAGTGTCGGGGTCAGAAGCAACTGTGTGTATGACATGAGAGTGTATGTATGTTTATTTCTTTATTTGTTGTGGGCATAGATTTTAACATGGGTTAATCAAGGGAGGTTAATAAGTGTAGTCAGTGGTCAGTTCCACAGGCCGAGTGCTGATCTGGTGCAGGTCAGTAGCAGTGTATGAAAGGGATATATATTTATGTTCTTATGTTGTGTCTTGGTACATATCACAGGGTAAGGACTAAGCCTGTTATGTTTCTATTGTCATTAACTAGTGTAACATCTTTTGTTATATAATAGGCCTACAGGCGTTACTTCAAATGATAAGATACAATGAAGTCCTACGTGATCCATGTACGATCTAGAGCAAGGGTTCTCAACCTGTGGGTCGCGACCCCCTTAGGGGTCGATTGACGATTTGCCAGGAGTCGCCTAAGACCATCGATAATATGGATTGTTATTGTCTACTCTTCTATTGCTGTATGCGTGTGTGTGTGGGGGGGGGGGGGTCGCGGCAGAGTGGGGGATTGTAGAAAGGGGTCGCCGAGCATAAAAGGTTGAGAACAGCCTGTCTAGAGTAATTAATCGCTAGCTTAAAATCTGCCACGTCATTGATTTTCCTGGCTGAATCTGGCAAACTATTCCTTGTTCTAATAGCACTAGATATGAAGAAGCAATCGTACGAATTTATCCTAGTATATTGTGGCTTTTAATGTGTTTCTGGGTACCAGGTATTTGATTTGATTTTTGTATATGTAAATTAGTTTCAGTGTTTTAAGTATTATTGTTTTGTTTTAAATATTAGCCTTCTGTTCAAAGTGTCTCCAAATTAAAGGATTCACTAATGGTGTTACTTTAATCCAATGTGAACATTTATTTATTATACAAATCTGACGGCTCTATTTGGCATCCGTCCACCTTTCTTTACGCTTTCTTGAGTTGAGGACTTTCAAAAAGAGGACGCATATTCTTAGAAAAGCAGTTCAATACTTGTGTTTACATTTGAGTAAGCAGTCAAATAGCATTGAGCCACTGACGAAGGGAGGTACGTTTTAAAATTTAGATTTGTACCAATAAGATCTATAGTGCAGATCGACCTGTATAGTGACATGTATGCACTACACAAAACAGCTGGGCTTCTGTCCAGGGCTTTTGCAAGGAAGGATTCGAGACACACTCAAATAGAGTTTGATGATGATAGAGTGGATGATTTAAATTCATCTATTTCTATGTTTGACGGGTTACAAGGGTGTCATCAGGTCAGCACAACGACCAGTCGCCTTTGCTAATGACAGGTACCCTGCTAGGTTGACTCTGGGACGTCCTTAAAGTTCCGAGATTAAAACTCCTAGTCTTCACCGAGATTCGAACCTTACACCCTTCCGTTCGAAAGGGAAACTTTTTATCACTTGGCCACCAAGCTACATACCTTTAGACAAATATAGAATTCTTATTCAATTAAAGAAAAGACAAAATAAAAATTGTGATTTAATTTTAAAAGTACAACACAAAAACATTTTTATTTATAGAAAAAATTAATACAAATAATTCAAAATCAACAAAAGACAATTTTTTATCATAAACAAAATTTATTTGTAAAACAAACAAATTCTAAACTTTGAAATTGCGGACAATGAATTTAAAATAATAATAAAAATACTATGAAATAATAAGTAAAGTTTCCTAATGTTGTATATAATTGTTTATTGAAATATTTTGTATTTCGCAATGCCATTTAAACTAACAGACATATCACCCTCACATAACTAAAGCTAAACATTTTCGAAAGAAATTATTGCACGAAATAATCTTGTCTTAACGAAAAATTAAAACACAAACTTAACAGAAAATATATGTCAATAATATATGTTGAACAAAAGTAATATTTCGCATTAAGCGCTAGTTAAAAAACAAACTTCACAAGAACTAGGTCAAACAACAAAACTTTACAAGAACTAGGTCGAACAACAAAACTTAAAAAAAAAACTAGGTCAAACATCAAAAGTTTACAAGAACTAGGTTAAACAACAAAACTTTCAAAGAACTAGGTCAAACATCAAAACGTACCAAGAACTAGGGCATACAACAAAATCTTACAATAACTAAGTCAAACAACCTAACTTTACAAGAACTAAGTCAAACAACCTAACTTTACAAGAACTAAGTCAAACAACCTAACTTTACAAGAACTAAGTATAGTGAATAAAAAACACCTAACAAGAACTCAATCGAGCGACACATTTTACACGAAACTTAAAAAAAAATATACACAAAAAAAAAAAAAACCCAACAAACCCAACAACTTTGCCTTATATAACAAAGTACATTTGAATGCAAACTGAAAACGAGTCATGAGTCGCCAGACAAGGAAGACATAAGTCAAGGACTGGATTCGGTGAGAACCCAAGACTTAAAGGAATCTGAGCACCAGACTCACTGTTACAATAGCTTTTCGAGATACCCTTTGTTAGACATAATGAGAGCCACTTCTGAAGAAAGGGAATAGACAGACAACTTATATCGACTTACTGAAATATCATACAAGCAACATATAACTTTTTTTTTTTATCTAGTAGATTTTTTTTTTACTTTAAGAGAACAAAAGTATTCTTAATATATAAACTAGATATTGTTAAAGAAAAAGACAAAAAAAGTTGTACAAACAAAAACATTTGGCATAGAAATAGACAATTATTGGCCAAATACATTGTCTGTATGAGAGAACAGTAAAATTCTAGTTGAGAGATTTGAACTTGATGGATCTTGAATGTCTTGTGCTATGGATGGTTTCTATGAAGACTTTGAATTTCTGTTCTGTTGAATACAAAACATTTTGGATTATTATATTAGAGTCTCACACACACACTCACAAAAATACAAACAAGAAAAAAAAAAGACAAAAACATACACATATATATATATAATAGCAAGGTCTTCGATTCCGAAGAAAAAGGATGAATGCTGTGTTTCACAAGACTATGCAGTGCTAGACGCTTAGTTAAATTTATAAACGCACTCTAGTAGACATATTTTTAACTCGACATTCGACATTTTTAGTGACGACATAGGCATTGGGTTAGAGATTATTGATGTAGACTTTGAGGACAGTTACTGCTAGGCTCTTGAAGGGATAAAATCGTTTTAGTGACTGACTCGTCTGTGTCTGTGGCCCACTCTGTAAGTTCGTTAGTCTATTTTCATCTCGACTGAACTTAGTTCATATTGTAGTGATTCTAGCTTTGTGACCGTTTAAATTCGCATTATGTAATACACTACACAGTATATCCAAGCAAGGTACTGTGAAAATACATCAATCACAACTCGCACATACATCCGTTACAGCAGACCCAATCCGGACCTGCATATTTTCCCGCTTCTTGTGCAGACAAAGCCGTTGTCTGCAGGGGGGTGTATTTAAGTTTTCTTTCCGTCTTCTGCGCCTGTCTTCAATAATATCTTTTATTTGAGTCTCCAATAAATATCTACTGCCAAAAATATCTTTCCTACACATTAGTACGTAATTGAGCATGATAGTGTTGAATAAAATACATTGAGATTCGCTAATTTAAAACCGTTGTGTATATAGTGCTGTCCGAAGGATGAAATGACCGGGGATGAAATAACCAGGGATGAATTGACCGGGGATGAAATGACCGGGGATGAAATAACCAGGGATGAATTGACCGGGGATGAAATGGCCTGGGATGAATTGACCGGAGATGAATTGACCAGGGATGAAATGGCCGGGGATGAAATGACCGGGGATAAAATTGCCGGTCACCTTTCTGTTTTGCATGGACGTTTATTCAAAGCCTTATGCTGGAAAGCAGGATATGGCAGAGACCAGGGTAAAAACCAACCATTCTTCAACGAACCAATATTTTTGTAAGGCCATGTGTTACTTTCAAATAGATATACTTACAAGAGAGTTTGAATTCATTACAAATGCTATTCGCTCGATTGAGTTATTCATCTGTTTGCTTATAGTGTAACATAACAAAACGTTGTCTCAGCCACATACAGGTAAAGTCGTAAAGACTAAGGTTCATCACTAAGAATAGTGAGATAAAAGCCTAAGCATTGTTTATGGTCGAGCCATGTCGCCCACACAGCAGTTCCCCGTTTCATGAAGCTGATGTGACCAAAGGAACGGAATATCCTATACGTTGGGATCAGTAGCGCCGCAGGCTCTGACAAGCTGTAGCACGGTGTGCCACAATCTGCCCAAGGGTCACCATCTCCTGATTTTCCTCAGGGTCGTCTCCCGAAGCCTTTCCGTGTTAGGGTATAGCATCAAGGCTGAGGAGGTTTGGATTCAGAGTCTACTTTCTCCTAGATGGGTAGCCGGCAAACCAAGGTTAACGAGCCCCTTCTGCCCGAAACTTACTGGTTTATGCGCAAATTGCTTGTTTTGCCCCTTCTCCTGTCGGTGGTAACAGTTCCGCCGGACTCAATATCTAAACCAAACGTGAAGGTTTGGAGTTGGACTGGTTGACAGAGGCTATTTGAGACGCGTGCCACTGGAGTCATTTTATAGGTAATTATGGCTTGAAAACATTACCACTTCCGGCATTAACAACCTTGCGGTAGGGTTCCAGATAACTGACCATAGGTAACACTTTGAGCTCCACCCCTTCCAACACCTATTTATTTTTCTTCAGCTTTGTATACATATGTAAACTTGTACAAAAATATATATATATCAACCAGGTAGCGTGTGTATGTTTCAACCAGGTAGCGTGTGTATGTTTCAACCAGGTAGTGTGTGTATGTTTCAACCAGGTAGTGTGTGTGTATGTTTTTAGTGCTTCGAGAACTGTAGATTATTTATAGACCTACCAAATTTTAAATGTTTGCATTTGGCGAAACAAATTATCTTTAAACGTTTACCCGAAATTGTAGATGTGCCTTTGAATGATTCAGAAATGCATCATAATCTGTGATGTCATTGTCATCATTCATTGTCACACTCTCGTTCATCACACCCACTAGGTCATAGTGCTTGGGGTCAACATTCTGTTGTATTATTTTTAATAATTCATGTTTAATCTGTAAGAATAAATACACACATTGCAATTACTTTACAAATATAAGGAGATAACCAAAGGGAAATGAAAGTTAATCTTATTATAAGTACATTGTTGCAACTCTGCACTAGAGTTGATAATAATAATAATAATAATAATTCTATTTATAAAGCGCTGTTAACAAACAAAATGTAGGCTCAAGGCGCTGGAACAACATTACAAACACAAACACAAGAGCGAACATGACAAACTAATCTAAAAAAGTTTTAAACAGATAGGTTTTAATGTTCTTCTTAAAAGTGGTGTAGCATGTTGCCTGTCTGAGATCAATGGGTTTAGACAAGAAAACATTTTTTGTTTGAGAAAATGTATTTCTATCTTAAGTGACAAGAAGAGAATTAGGATGTCTGGCGTTTTCAAAAAATTGGCAAGAGTCCTTCATCCTTTCTAGTAACTTCAGGGGTTGTAGCCATGAACCTGGAGCAATATTGGGAATATTTCACTGCAGCTGTATGACAGAGCCCGGTTGAGGTGTCTGAAAATGTGGATTTGCAGGAAGGACAAGGTGAATCTCAAAAATGATCTATTCTTGGCGGAAGTAAACCCAAAGCTTAACCAACGCCCTTTGAATGATTTGTATTTAATCGTCTTCACATCATTCTTCATCGTTAATAACAATGAAGCTCATCTTATCTCCCCTTCGTCTGGGGTTGTCATCCCTAAATGTACAAAAGAAATACCCTATAAGATGTTTATAGAGCTAGCATTTACAACATTGAACAATTAACATTGGCTGAAAGACCATCACGAAAAGTGTGTTATAGATAACAGCTATTATTTACTTTCTTCCTTACGGGGCAGATGGTGTAAATCTCATTTGTTTCTATGGCTGACGATTCACTGAGGTGCCATGTGGCCAGCACAACGACCAAACCTCTTTAATTCCCTCGACTAACGCTTGGTGGACTCTGGGACATTCATATAATATCCTGGATTTTAAGTCGAATCTGAAGCTAAGCACTTTACCAAAGAGGTCACCAAGCTCCCCTTGAGATCAAAACGAAAGTAGAAAAGTAATTAAGTGTTCAATATTAAAATGATTGATTATTACTTCCATGACAGTCTTCGGAGTGCTGTCGTCATCTTCATGTAATACCATGATCTCAGTCACAACAAAGTCTCTGCTGTTCAAGGTCTTCACCTTGACTTTCCTTTTGCCTTCTTCGATTTCAGATTCTAGACAACAGGAAAAAAAAATAAACACAACATGAAATTAAAATCCAGTCCAAGATATAACATTAGATTTGGAAAGACTTCCTATAAATGGAAGGTTAGGACATCAATTTTTTTACAAGGTATAAAGGTGAATAATAAAATTTTTTATACAAATAAAATCACAAAATCATAATATTTTATTCATGAGTAGCTGTTTATAAATCTATATTACATATTTTCAGGGATCGTATTTTGTTCTCTAATTTATGGTATATTACTTCTATTGCCTTTTGCAGTATGACAGGTATGTCCTAGTTTGCCAAACCTAAGGCCAGTTGGACCGGCCCCACCAAACTTCTAGCCCAGAGCAGAGAATCGGCATATTATAGTAAAACTAATATAGCAAGGATTTGATCGGTGCATGAAGCGCATGTTGGAAATGTTATGGTCATCTGGCCGAACGAAAGTTGGGCATCACTTTTTTAAATTCTGTAATTGTTGTTGACCTTGTTGCCCACTACAAGATAGTGGGCAATGCATTATAGGAGTGTAGACGTCCAAATAGTTGACACCGCTCTATGCACATCGTTAGAGATCTAACAAAATCAAGTATACAGCTACTCAAAGTTATATCTAACAAAATCAAGTATACAGCTACTCAAAGTTATATCTAACAAAATCAAGTATACAGCTACTCAAAGTTATATCTAACTAAATCAAGTATACAGCTACTCAAAGTTATATCTAACAAAATCAAGTATACAGCTACTCAAAGTTTATCACGAAAAAAATTGTTGAAATAGCCACAACAATAAAACAATGTCATGAAAGTTTTGACAACAAATTTTTTTCCACCTACCAAATTGTATGTCTTGTCTATCAGCCATCTGTAAAGTAATTGAGATATTTGATACAGAACCGACCACGCCATAGATGTCATCAATATATATATAATATAAAGTATGTGAGATGGGCCTTTTAAAACATGTTTAGTAGACTAGTGATAAAATGTTGTTCCAAAAATTATTTTGTGACTGGATTGTAAACCTAAGGATTAGCTTTTGGTGTATGAATATTTTCATACCTTTGTTATAAACAAAGAAGAGGTAGATATAATTGGATTCGGTATAAATTACAAAGTTATAATTGCTTTCCTAATGATTCGCCTAAATGTTGTATTCTACGTTTAATAGAATTGTTCAGTTTTGAAGACGTGTCTTATAGAATTGTACAATTTGAATATCTATTAAGTCAGATGATGTTAAGGTCATCTGTTTCTTCGGCCAACGGTTAACGAGCAGAGTGTCATGTGGCCAGTACTTAAACCTACCGCCTTTACTTTCTCCAGCTTAAGTCACATGCCTTTTAAAGTTGGGTGGACACAGGGGCGCCCTAAGAATTCCGAAATTGAAAATCCAAGTTTTCACCTAGAATCGAACCCTGAACCCCCAGGTTCGGAAGCCAAGCACTAACCACTCAGCCACCGCGCCAATTCAACAGCACGTGCTGCTAGCTAATTCTGAACAGAAGGGAAAATTTTCTTTTCGTTTTATTGTAAACAAATTCATTGCAGCCAAAACACTGAATATTAAAATGGAGGCCTACAATACCAATACTGTTTCACAACTTTCTATTTAAAACTATTTAAGCATGTCAACATGTACGTAGGGAGATCAGTTTCCCTTCTAATATAATGGTCATTTGGTCATCATAGCAGTTACGTGAGAATAGCAGCCCCTTGACTATTGTATAATTAGTTCTAAGCAAAGTAAGTTCATAGGTATGTTAATTTGTTTTTAGACCTTGGATTTAAATCTACCATTTTTTCTTTGTTTCCAAATACAACCGAGCTATAAAATGAAACTATTGGAATGAAGTTATATTATGTCATAAGAACTAAGCAGACCTAGAACTTTCAATAATTTAATATGTCCAACGTTATACTACGATCAAGTATTTTCATTTTGGGAAATCCCAATACATGCTGTGTTCTGTATAAATAATACGGATTTTAATTTTAGGACTTACGTAATATGTTAGGGAAAATCTCATTTATTTTTTAATAGCATGTATACATCTTAAATAATAATAATAATAATAATAATAATAATAATAATAATAATAATAATAATAATAATAATAATAATAATAAAAAAATAATAATAATTACATATGAACAACAAATAGTAGGATTACAGATTGCTTATTTTAATTATGTCTTGTAAATTCCTTTCCCATTATCTTTTGCATTCTTTTTTTTTTTATAATTTTTTTTTTGTCTGTAAACTTTCGTTTCCTAAATCTATCATTCCTACTAGTTCATCAACGTCTACTATTTCTCTGTGATTGTCTATCTCTTCTCTCTCTCTCTTCTCTCTCTTAATAGTGCTATGTGAAATATATATATATAAAAATACTACCTTTCAACATAAAATGTGTAAGCCTACTAGAGGAAATAAAAACACTACAGAATATAAACGTTTATTGGCAAGGTAGTCGTAGTGTAGGTGTGCCAGATTTTTTTCAGTTTGAAAACATTTTTATATTATTTAGCAAGTTTAATTCTTTTCTTCATTACAGTCTCTTGTGTTTCCTACTGTTTTACTTTTATTTATTTTTTTCTTGTAGATAAAATTTGATGCGCTTATTTAAGCGTTGTTTTTCTTTCTTTCCTTCTGTCCTTGAGTTTATCTCACTGTTCATCTCGTCTCTAATCCTCTTTCTTTCACCATATCATTGTCTACTTTTTTATACTTTTTCTATTATAATAAATTTAAAAAAATAAAATTATTATTTCGTTCTTTTTCCATCTTACAATTATTTACTGTAGTATTTGTGTCAAAGTAATTAAAAGTAAATCATATATTAATTGATACATTTCAGCATGTAATAAAGTAGTTGGCTAAACTGCATTAGTTCAGGAACAAAAGTCAGATTATTCGCAGACGATTGCATAATATATAGAACAAAAACACAACACAAGACACAGATATTTTATTTTACAAAGAAAATTAGATGAATTACAGAAATGGGAATCAAATTGGAGCATGTCTTTCCACCCAGAAAAATGTCAGCTGTTAAGAGTAACAAAAAAATACTAAAACAAATTTATTCCACTTATCTTATTCATGGCAAACCAGTAACACAGACTAAAAATGCAAAATACCTAGGTATTATAATAAATGAGAAACTGTCATGGAATCCACATATTGATGAAAATAAAAAAAAAATCAAACAAAGCATTAGGGCTTATTAAAAGCAATTTCTATAAATCAAATAAGAACATAACACTACAATGTTATTTAACATTAGTTAGACCAATAATAGAATATGCATCCTGTGTTTGGGACCCCTCAACTCAAGAAAACATTAATAAACTAGAACAGACACAAAATAGAGCAGTGAGATTCATAACAAACGAATAGTCACATTTGACTAGAGTAACACCTTTAGTAAAATCACTAAATTTAGAAAGCCTTCAGGACAGAAGACTCAAAAAGTAAAGTAGCAGTTATACATTAAAACACTGGACCATAATCTTCAAAAACAAAATTTAATAAAATACTCTGAAAGACACAAAGATAAAGGCACTTTCCTCATCCCATATACTAGGACAAATTTGTACAAATACTCCTTCTTCCCTAGTGCTATTAGAGCATGGAATAGGTTGCCTGAGCTAGCCAGGAAAACCAGTGACTTGGCAGAATTTAAGTCATTGGTTAATATGCATGACTAAATGCATGACGCGTAGGACGTAATCATCTTCTTTTTTGAAGTAACGTCTGTATTATATCAGATAAGAAGATAAGATTATGTATGCTCAAATAAGAGCTGTCGTTTTATACTTTACTTTACCACAAAATAGACTTCTAAATAATATTTAATACAAAATACACCTTCATACAACAAACCAGTTTTAATCTCTAATAACTCAAGTAGGAAATTGCACCCTGGAGCGTTTCAAACCAGTCTCAAACATAGATATCTTGTTCTAATCTTTACTTTTGTACAAAACATATGCTCAAGATTATACATTAGAAAACAACAACATACAACAAATGTTGTAACTAGACTATGACGTACAAATACAACAACAACCTTAAAAACAGAGAATAAAAAAGTCCCACAATCTTCAAAGGAAGACTTTCCATTTAGTACCTTCATTTAAAATATATAGTATTAATATCATGAAACAATCAAACTGTAAACATTAGCTAGTGCAAAAAAAAAGTTGGTCCTTCATTTATGAAACGAGATGCTTTGGAAGGTTTGGTCCAGAGATTTTGAAGACAAAAAAAAAAAAGAACAAAAAACATTCCCAAGGATTCTACTGCACAGAGTTTGTACCTTAGCTAGTTATTTGATTCAATGCTTTGGAAGAAGACAATTAATAAATATTAACAAAAGGTTTGTCTGAGAGGTGTTAGGCTGTTATCTCAATGTGTTTGTGTTGATAAAAAGAAAGATTCTGTGGTTTTAGGTGCAAGTTTAGTGAATCAAAACTGTTCTGACACCAAAATATTTTCAGAGCATGCGCACAAAGGAAGACTTTCCATTTAGTACCTTCATTTAAAATATAATAATCCAAATTCAGAAAAGAAACAAAAAAAAATAAAAAAAAAAGAGTGGCAGCGGTGGGATTTGAACCCACGCCTCCGAAGAGACTGGTGCCTTAAACCAGCGCCTTAGACCGCTCGGCCACGCTACCAGTTAATGCGCGCGACAGATCTACTCTTCTCTATTTTTTTAGCGCTCAACAAACGGTTCCGTGCTCAAAAGAGCAAGTAGATTATGTTAACCCTAGGCCTGGATTTGAAACACGAGAAAGCTTTATCATTGCGTCTGATTAGATTAGACGGTAGGGATTGAACTTTGATGGCAGTTATGAACTCTAATCACCAAACACAAGACTGAAAGCTGTGTCTAAGATCAAACACCTTTTTGATTTTATAACGCTTTTAGTAGCTCGCTCTAATTTCTTTTTTACTAAGTTTGTAACAAATCTGTCTGTCTGATCATCTGTCTGTCTGATCATCTGTCTGTCTGATCATCTGTCTGGTACACATTATGTACTTTATTTTTTGCACTTCCCATTCTCGGATCCTTTTGAAACTTTACATAATTATTCATAGTCCCTACTAAAACATGAATCAATACATTAATATCAACCAATCAAGTTATTAATAAATAATAATGTATTAATATAGTTTAATTTAGAAAAAAAGAAGTGTACAGTGTTGAAAGATGACTGTAAAAGTACAGTTCTTTCCCTTTTATAACATTTGTTAAAGAGAGATTTTGCTTATTTTTTGTTTAAAAGAAAAAAGTTATTTATTTAAAATCATTCTAGAGCCTGACCCCAAAAAAGAATCATTTATTACTTATTACTTTTCAGAGCACGAGATGGTACACATAAAAATATGCGTTTGTTTTTTTTTTCCAGTAAATACATAGATCTAGATACACTTATAATACGTAATTAGGCATTACAAAATATAATTGTGTGATAACAATCTAGATATCATCATTTATAAGAATGACTGCCTGGTGATCTGATATGCATTTTCTTAAACAGATATAATTTATTTCTACGCAGTATAAAACAAGAAAGAAGAAGAGAATTAGGAAATTATTTTTGAAAGATGTAATATACAAAACAATTTTATGTTTCATAAACAAAATGAAAAAGACAAAAGCCTATAATACTATGTTATACTATGTTGTAACTAAAGCTCCATGAATGTCTATGTAAAAATCAATCCATATACAATTGTATTTCGTCGTGCCATTTAACCTCTACTCAATGTAACACAGAGAACACTACAGACAAAATATTTGGAAAGAAAATTAGTCTAGTCGTTAACAAACATACACACAAAAAAAAACAGTACTTTAAAAAAGAGCTCATCTAAGGGGAAGAACTCCGCAGTTACAACCACGTTTCTCTTTTCGATATTTAAAACTATTAATTAATTACCACTGTTTAATTAAACAATTCGTTACTTTCTCGATTGTTGTTTTTTTTTCTTTAGGAAAAATGAATAATTCTACACAGTTTCAACTTGATCCAAGAATGGAAGTAAAAAAAATATTGAAATCTGTATCTGACGGAGACAGATGGACGGAGTAAATACATAATGACATTTCTGACAAAAAGGAAAGCTACTGCCCAAGACTGCCAAAAGAGCAGTTACATTGGCTCATTGATAGAGTAAGCCTGCACATGAAAGATACATAATGCTTTTTGTAATGAGTCAATTTGTCTTACATACACAAGGAGAACGTTTTCTTAATTCTTAAAAATATGTATCTTTTTTGAACAATAAAATGCAACATATACATTAAGTACCAAATTGTATTTTTGTTTGTAGGAAATACAAAGTACATCTATAATTGCAAACAATGGAAATGTTGAAATACAATGAGCTCGGGTCTCTTGAGTTCCTGACGCCTTCTATGCTAACTGACCATCTCTGTTCTGTTCAATACAAATATATTTACATATCAGTAAAAGAAAAAAAAAACACACACACACACGCACGCGCACGCGCACACACACACACACAAAGAGAGAGAGAGAGGAAAATATCAAAAATGTTTGAAGCTATAAGAGATACACAAGATACTAAGAAATTATCACCAGATATTATCAAGAGAGATTATCACCAGAAATTGTCAACTATGTCCAAATCTTACATTGGTATGCTGACATTTCTATGCCAAATTATTTAGGTCATTAGATACATCAGTCCTTCTCATGTGTTTCCCGATCGCTAATAATACACTTATTAGAAAGTCCTCCGAAGTGCAGAATGCTGGGACTTCAGAGCTGTAATTAGATCTGGGAGTTGACGCCCTTGGTTTTTATTGACACGTTCAACGAGTGCGACTGTCCAGTTCTAAGATATAACTGATATATATATGCAGGTGCTCGACATGGTCAGACTCTTTGGTCAGGAAATATGAAAATGACCAAGATGCTTGTGTGTGTAGTCGCTGAATGAACTCATGTTGTGTCTGTTATTTTTATGTGTATGTTTCTGTTGTGTTGTCTTTATATGAGAAAAGAGTCCTTGTAATCACAACAAATTTCCGTAAGGATCAATAAAGTAGTCTTAGTCTTAGGCACTTCAACATATGGGAGAAAGAAGCACTGGACAAATCCTTATGTAGGGCAGGCAGAAGGAAGGGTCCTAGATAGCACATGACATGAACATCAAAAGTAGGGAAAAGTCTGAAAAACTGCTGGTAGAACGATGGTAAACTGTTTATAATTAAAACTTTAGTTTTTGTATTATGTCGAAGTCGCTAAAATAGAAGGGAAAATAATTTAAACGTCTACCTTCTATTACAGATGAGCTTCTTTATAATTAAGAAATTTGTCATAATTTGTGATGTCTTTCATGACCACAGTCTCTTGCATCACACCTACGAGGTCAACCTTCATGGGATCAACTATCTGTTGTGTCTTTTTTAATAATTCTGTTTTAATCTGTGTGAGTAAATATAAATATTGAAAAATCTCAAGCAAAGGATAAATAGTTTTTTAAATATATATATATATATATAGTTCGTCTTTCGTGTTTCGATGTTGACCACTTTTGTCATCCATGGGAGGAGGGGGGGGTAAGGCTTTGCACTGGGGTCTTATACCTCCTCATGTGGCTGGTGAGACCTATGTGAGCCCGGAATGTTCGGCTGCACACTGGGCAGGTTATTCCAGCTGGAGCTACTGTCGTGGGCCTTGCTTTTCTTCTTTGACGTTTTTCTTCTGCCAGCGTTGTTCTCTTTTCCTCAGCAACCTCTGCGCTAGTTTTCACAGCGCGACGCCATGATGCTTTGTCATGTGCCTCTGTCTCCCAGGTGGCGGGGTCTATGCCGAAGTTTTTCACAGAAGCTTTGAGGGTGTCCCAGAAACGTTTTCTTTGTCCGCCTTGTGAGCGCCTTCCTTCCTTTATTTGGCTATACAGGAATCGTTTAGGAAGGCGAGGGTCTTGCATTCTGCAGATGTGGCCTGCCCATGGAATTACATGTAATGTACAATAACAACGATAGTTAATTAGCACTTCTAGTAATACTTTAAAATACTAGTAAAGCGAAATTATGTCCTGTTTTTTTAAAGCAAAGATTTTAAAAAATATATTTATGAGTACTAACTTCTTTGACTGTTTTCTTCCGATTTTCATGAAATATTTGGATCTCAACCTTTACCAAGTCTTCGTTGTCCAGTTTCATAACGAGTACATGTCGTATGCCAAGCTCCACCTCAGCTTCTATAAGATATACAAAAGAATAATTTTAAATGTAGATACATTGATTGAACGGAATTTAACGGAACGTTTTTATTAAACAAGATAAAATAAGATAATTTGTATTTGTCAAATCAAATGAAAATTCAGTTTGACTACAATTGACCTCCTCAGCGTAACTACTGTAATAATAACAATCTAGATGCTAATACGAACAACATTCACACACGAAACATATACACACTCAGCGCTTAATGAATTAGACATTTATGTACTTCTCCATGACGACAGATGACGACAGATGACCTTCTGACCGAAAAAGGGATAAATGAGTTTTAAAAAATCTTTCTGTTTTAGGTGTAATGGAGAGGAGACCACTTTCAGATCTGATGGAACAGTGGTTCAATGGCTTCAGGTTGTCTTTAAGAATCGTCTATGTTTTGGAAAGGCATCTTTTATGAAAGATTTCCAATAGGTCTCACCAGCCACACGAGGAAGCTCAAGACCAATTACCAATAGGTGCTCATGACCTCACGTTGTCTCAAATATGATGTAACATATACACTTTTTACCGATAAAAACTTGTGGTTTTACTCCGTAGTAAATCTATAGAGGGATACTACGTTTACAAACAAAGACCGCATCACAACTGAGGAGATTCGAAACAGGATCAGCATGACTATTGGGGCCCACGATGATCTGCTGAGCACTGTCACAAACGCAAATTAAATCTTTATGAACATATCACAAGATCCTGTGTCTCCCAAAGACCTTCCTTCAAGGAACAAAACCAGAGGATAAAAGAGACATGTAATCATAATCTGTTATTGGGGATAGTGACCTCGAAGACACATTGTAGGCCATTAGAAGATTCAGTACTGTTGCAGAACTGAGATACCACCAGAAAATTCTTCAGTGGACACTGTTAAGCGGACTACAATTAAATTTTGTTTTCCTTTCACAACGCTAGACACTGTGGCAGTGCCGGAGAATGAAAATGAGTTTATTTCTATAGTAATACTACTATTTTTTTAAAAAAGGAAATTGATCATACCATTGTTCATTACTTATAACTATACTTATAAAAAGAACAAAACAAAGACTCTGTTTATACGTTTTCCACATATCGGATGTTACTTTGGAGGTGAAGATAATTTACTTCCTAGTCCAAACCTCCTGAAGGACGTCGGGGGATGTCAGCGTGCAGGGTTTGAACCCTTGACTATCGAGAAATCTACACGACAAGCCCAGGAAGGCATCCAGTCATGACTTGTACATTCAACTATGTGACAACAAAGGTCCATACCAATGTTTCACTTAAGATGTCAAAGAGAAAGAATAAATATTTTATACCATAAATTCGATAATTAAGTAAGTAAGGAAAAAATTCTTCATTTTCAGGATCTCGACTTTGGAGTCACTTTGGACTATGATTAAAACATAGTGTATGAATAAAACATAGTGTATTATTAAAACATAGTGTATGATTAAAACATAGTGTATTGAAAACATAGTTTATGACTAAAACATATTGTTACTAAACTAATTTTTTATTTATTCCTAATGCACTGCTCAGGCATCAGCCACAGTGAATGATGCATGACTAGGCGTTATAAAGTGTGCAAATAGTTTCAGTTTTATCGTTATTATTAGTATTATGGAAATTTATCAATTTTCTTCCCCTGGCACTGCATAGGGTCGAGCTTTGTAAAAAGGAAAAAAGTAATAGTAAACCACATAGGAATTTTCTGGTGATAAACGCAGGTCTGAAACAGTACTGCACATTTATTGGTTCTTTGTTACTGAGTGTGTGTGTGTGTGTTTCTATAGTGACGGTGTGAAGTGGTTGGTGATTGGTTGTGAATGGTGCAAGATAGATGGCATTGTCTCTAGGCCTTAGTTTGGGCAGACGGCTCCAAAACGTGAGACTGAAAGGTTGTGTTATTGTGGTGAGTTAGATTTTGTTAAGAAGTATTATTACTAAATTCTATTACATTTATTTGATTTCATATTAACTTGATTTAGTCTATATTCTAAATAAAGTTATATTTAGTATTGCTCACAACAAAGTTTTTTATTTTTATTATATTAGTTAAGATATACTACGCCTACAACGGTTTATTTGTCTACCGGTAGTTTGGTGCTACAAGTCAACGACCGGTAGCAACACTCTTTAGACTCCGTAGTTTCCGTAGTCATAATCAGTTTAGTCGACTTCGTAAGCCTTTACAGTCCGGAAATACTACGATACGATTGGTTTCGATCTCAGCCCACACTGGCTTCATTTTAACCTTGTGTGGACACTAAGTAACTCCATACAACGGTGTCCTTGCAAAAGTCTGACTCAAAAGAACTAGAGATACGAAACAGGCAGAGATTGACACATAAAATGCTTAGAACGTAATTCTCTTCCTTGTTGAAGTAGCATCTGTCATATATATATAAGATAAGATAAGAACACAAGACTGTCAGCTTGACATAGCCTCACGCTTAAAGGGGGCCTCCATATTTAAAAAAAATATATATATTTCTTAATATATATATATATGCTGTATATTAGAAAATTAGCGAAACGACACGAGGATATTATATTATAAAGTATGATATGCTTTTAGAGTCAATAATATTATTACGGGCATTTATGGTATAATAAAAGTTAAAGACACATGGCCCATACATTCTAAAATCCGGAAATAATGTCTTTAAATTTTGTTTCTCAGCTGCCTGTTTCGTTTCTTGGAATAAGTTCTTTAGAGTCAGACTTTTGCAAGAAGCCACCCACCACAAATACCATTTCTATAATATTTTGATTACCCTATCGCTGGGATTGATACCATCTATATCTGTTTAAACAGTGTCAAGCAAGACAAATTCATTAGTATGTAATTTCTATTTTTAGGATTACCGAGAGCAGAGCGGGCAAGGTAGCAACTTCGGTCATTGGAGTGTGGGTGTTGTCAACACGGGCATGAAATTGAAAACACTACATAAATAATATTCCTTTTTTTAAACCTTATTGACATTATATGTATATTTTTATTGCTTACTAGAGACCTCCCTTTGTTCCCCGGACACCTGGCAATCTCGGTAAATCACCTTTTATAAACCTTGCAGGTCGAATCATTTTTTAAAAATACAATAATTGAGCTATACAGTAATAGCTGTTCTAATAAAACGTATTAAATTACTACTTGTATATGGATTAAAAAAAAAACTTAAAACGAAAAAGGATTCAATGATGTCAATAGGTTAGTATGTTAGGTTAGGCTTGAGTAAGTTAGAACAAAGTGATCGGTTCGGGAAATCCCATTGAAGTAAGAAATATGGCGTCATGTTCAGGTAGCAATAATTTTATTTTGGAACTTAAGTCATATTTCTTTGAAAAGTCTATTTAAAATGTTTTAAAATTATCCTGGCAACTCTTACAACAACAATAATAATAATAATAATAATAGTAATAATAGTGATAATAATACTATTAATAATAATAGTAATAATAATGATAATAATAATTATAATACTTACAATAAAAGGCCTATTATAAAACAAAAACATAACAAAGAATATAAAACAGATAATTCATTCATTATGTGTTATTTCATTTCGTGTTTAACTCTTCAAAACTGCGAGGAAACGAAAGCGTCTGGTTCGGTCCTGATGTGAAGCAAGACTCACGGCACAGTGGAGAAAGAGCGAAGTGAAGCTGGCTAAGTTAAACACTGGACCAACCTCTGGATTGTCTAAGTTAAACACTGGACCAACCTCTGGATAGTCTGCTAAGTGAAACACTGGACCAACCTCTGGATATTCTGCTAAGTGAAACACTGGACCAACCTCTGGATAGTCTGCTAAGTGAAACACTGGACCAACCTCTGGATATTCTGCTAAGTGAAACACTGGACCAACCTCTGGATAGTCTGCTAAGTGAAACACTGGACCAACCTCTGGATATTCTGCTAAGTGAAACACTGGACCAACCTCTGGATAGTCTGCTAAGTGAAACACTGGATCAACCTCTTGGTTGTCTGATAAGAACAGCTGCTGACCGGAGAAAATGGGTAGGATTTGGTGCGTGAATTGTAACTACAACGAAAGTCAACCAGAATTAAAATAGGCACCCATCGGATACGCCAATTTGCAAGGGATATTCAAGCCATGATTTTTTGGTTTATAACTGAAAAGAGATATTTTAATTTCTCTCTCTCTCTCTCCATAGTTAGGTCTTTTTACTAAACTTTTCAATTATGTTTTCTTCCATGTTAAGTTACCATCCCTCCCATTGACTTTCCGTTTCATCGCTTTATTTCTCTCTCTCTCTTCTTCTCTCTCTCTCTCTCTCTTCATTTTTTGATTATTTTAATTACCGCCTCTTTTTGAATTGTGTGCTGTCATAGATCTATAATTAGCAAATGAAATTGAGAACGTTTTTTTTTCTTCGAAATTTTTTCCATATCAACAACACACAGTTATTTACATAAACTCATCCGCACTTGTGTTATGATTTAAAAATACACATATAATAAACGTATAATATCTGTTGAATAACTTTTGAAGATATAGAATTGTAAAATAAAATCAATCTCTTGCCTTTCAATGTTAGATATACAAGTCGAATGGTTGAGTTCAAGACATGACGTCATCAATAGTTCTGCGAACCGTTTATTTTTGGCAAGGTAATCAAAGTCCAAGGCGTGCCAAACTTTTCTCAGCGAGAAAACGTTTTTGTTTTTTAACAGTCTTAATATTTTGTAATTTACAATAATAATAAAAATAATAATAATCTTTATTGTCCATAAGAAAATTTGTCCTACAATGTGTGCATTACATTATAACTATAAAAAAACAAACAAATATACATTTACATTAGACTCACTCATAATTTACATGTGAAAAGTTTTAATCAGATTGTTTCTATTTAATAATTTGATTGCCAGGGTAATATAGAGTGTTAGTGTCTGTTTCGGTGTCTTGCATCTCAGTTGTGATGGTAAAATCACAAACTCCTGTCCCAAATGGTGATTTGTTTTATTTCTAGAATCTTTTTTTATGGATGTATGTCTCAAACAGCTGCCCAAATGGTGATTTTTTTTTTTGCCAATTATTTTACCATCAGCATTTAGGGTTCTTGTGGAGTAAATATTATTTTATATTTTACGTTAAATTTCATTTGGTTGTTATAAGCGCACGTGCTTTGACTCTATTTCTATTACAATCTGTCTTCCTTTTCCTATTTATTTTCTTGTCTGTCTTTCAATCGAATTCTTTCCCTTCGCTGTCATGGACGTCTCCTCCGTCACGTGGTATGCTGATGGTTTCGATAGTTCCATCATTGAATCCCCCCTCCTCCTTTAGCTAGGATATAATCATCTTTAATTTTGAAGGGATATCCAATATATATATATATATAGGCCTATAAGTAATTCTTTTCTCTCAATCTCTTTTTAACACTTTCTCGTGGTCTTTTTTTTTTTTTCTTTTTTATTACCTTTCTAAGTCTAAAGGTAAATAAGTCTACATTTTTCAAAACAATTTATTACCAAAGCATAAAAAAAAATGCAAAATTTCAAAAGTAAATCACATATATTGTAATGTATACATTTCAACATGTCAAGACGTGATTAGTCAGTTTTATTCTAAATGGTAATAAAGAATGAATGCAGTATTTCGGGTACCCAAGCAAATCCAGTTCAGACCTGCATATTTTGTCAATAAACTATAATTTACATAAAAATAACAACACTTTACTTCACTAAAAGAATAACGTTACATGTTCTAAACTTGTCTAAATTAATCTTACTAACTGCAATTTAATACAAAACCCATGCCAGAAACTTACTTAATAACAAAGTACTTATTTCATATTCCATTTTAATACAAAATACAGGGCACTTTATTAATAAAAGTAACAACAGTTACCAGCAGTGCTTTTTTTGTAAAAAAACAAATGGGTGCCGGTACTCAGTGATGGATTGCCTAACTTTTAACTTCCAATAAATTAATAATAAACGTTAAAATCAAGAAAAGTCAATTTTTCCTCACATTGAAAAAGGTGCCGGTACGCCGTACCGGTGCGTATCGTCACAAAAAAAGCACTGGTTACCAGTAAGACAAACAACTGACAATTGTCATTTCAATAAAACACATTCAAACAAGTTATTACCAAGATATTATGCAAAAATTAATAAGTAAAATTTAAAAGTAAATAATAAAAAAGTCACAAACACAATATCAATAGTATGTCTGGGCTGTAGGAAAACTACTTTGTAGGGACAAAAATATTTTCAGGGTAAGTAAAATGTAAAGATATCTTTAAGGACCCCCCCCCTTACCCCCTTTTTCAAATTTCAATGGTCATTCGATTCTTTCCATAGAATGACGTCCAAAAAGGCTTGGGTGTGTGCTTGTGTTGCTCAAAACAAAAATAAATTCTGTGTCATTAGGTAAAAACTTCAGAGTTGTGGCTTTATCATTGGAAGTCCAAAAGATTTCAGAAACGCTGTCTGGGTATCAAGTGGAATGACACACACCAATTCCTGTCTTGTCTTTCGCTAAACTTTCACTTACAGTTTATTGTTTGTCGCAGAGAGTGCTGGAGACTTCTGTTTTCTTTCTGGTTTCTTCTTGTAAAGATGGCGCTCTTTTCTGTTTAGTAAAGGAAAAAAAACAACCCATCGTTGTACAAGTGATTAGTTGCTATTACTATCAAGTAAAAAACAAATAACTAGCTTAAAGTCAATTGAACGAATCACAATAACAGAAAAATACATAAAAGTACATTTACTATTAATAAACGAATTTCTTTAAGCAACAATACAGTGCATGGGCACATCGGTGGGTTATAACATTAAAAGCTTCTTATGTATTTTTTTGCAAACGAAATATACAGTTTGGGATCAGCGGCGTCGTAGGCTCTGACAGGGTATGTGATGTAAACTGTCTTTTTTTCCCTCTGGGTTTGGGTATAGCTGCAAGGTGGCAGAGGTTTGAATTCAGATTGCCTTCTGCTACGTAGGTTGCAAGCCTAGGGTGAATGAGTCCATCCTGCCCGAAGCTTACTGATTTAGGCGCCAGTTACTCGCCTTTGCCCATTCTCCTGTAAAAATAGTTTCGCTGGCCCAGAATGTGAGCAAGACTTGAATGATCAAGAAATACACAAGATACTCTTTGCGAAAACTTGTACACTGATATATAAGCCAAATTTATTAATTAATATTTAATGTTTGAAGGACTACTCAATAGAACACAAAATTTCTATATTATATTATATATACATACAAGCAGGGCCAACGGATGATGAACCAGCAAAAATATATATATATAGCCTATAATTCCAGTGTATTTGGTGATTCTAGTAATGCATATTAATTGTTATTTTGTCTTAAATTTGAACTTTATCAATAAAAAGGATAGACATCTATTACTTTAAATGTCGCTTTAAATAACTATTTAAATCATCGAATCACTGCAGTTAGATATTTGTTTTCAAAAAAATAGAGTTGAATTTACTGCAATAAAGTTAATCAGGGGTCTACCGAATACCAGAAAACATGGCAAGGGATCTACGAGACAAAAAAGTTTGGGAACGACTGAGCTAGAGGGTTGTCCCATTGATGCCAGCTTTTAATACATAGTTATTGAGTAATGAAACTGATCTGACCTGAAACTCTAAAAGGCAAGTTTTCACATTTAAGTAGCTATCATAATTCAGGATGGACAAGCTGTCCTGCATAATCTCGGTCTTGATCTCGGACCGACCTACTAGATCATAGTCGCTTGGCTCCAGGTTTAATTCTAAACTATTCATTAACAACAACTTGACCTATAAAATATATGAAAAAAAAAAACAACAACACAATTTTAAAAATTCTTTTCTAATTAAAAAATAATACAAAATTATCTAAGTTATAGAGCAGTAAAACCACTGCCATATTTCTCAATACTGCAGAGTTTACTAATATACTAATAAATAATGTATACAATTGATTCATGTATTCTCATCGACCATAAAAAATTTAGCGAAATTTAAACTTGATCCGGTAATGGGATGTGGGGGGCAAAAAAGTAGACCAAATTTGTACCAGACAGACAGACAGTCTGAGTTACGTCATTAAAGCTTTGTCAAAAGAGTGTTACTCTACATAACTAAATAAAATAAAGAAGAATTATAATGCACTTAATAGACTAACATCGACCAAATTTGCTTATAGACTAACATTGACCAAACTGCTTATAGACTAACATTGACCAAACTGCTTATAGACTAACATCGACCAAACTGCTTATAGACTTAAGTTGATATGGGCTAAACTGCTAATAGACTAAAAAGACCTTGTTAGAGTTGCAGCCCTTAGCAAAATATTAAGTAATCTAAAAAGACCTTGGTTTTATAAAACTTCTTTAGAATCATGGTGCTTAGACAAAAACTTCCTAATTAACCTATAATGACCCTAATGAGTCGGATGACCCCTAATGACCAACAGTCTAATGATTAATGTCAGAATCCTTTTGTTTCATTAAATATCGCCTTCCATAGATTCTTGTGTTTTTATACTATTCTCACGTAGCTACTGTAGCGTTTCTTCACCCCTGTCCTGTCTGAGGGCATCCAACGGTAGGCGGCCATATCGGTTGACTGGGCAAAACCGGGCCGTGCCGTGTACACAGCGCACCGTCCCCAATCTTCAGACCCACTCGCTATAAGTGGTCGAGAACAGTGCTAACTGCGGGGGGCTTGTCTCATATTCCTATACTGTAACCGTCACAGTTCCGTGCGAAGGTCGCCACTCCAGACTTCTGGTTCTGGTGACGACCCCCTTGTGGAACGGCGTGGCGGATTTTTTGGACTGGGTTCCGGGCGTTCTTTCCTCCCAACCCCGAGTGAAAGAAAAAAAAACAACAAAAGCTGACCCAGAGAAGCCCGGCCGGGACTGGTTCGCTACTCGTACTTACCCTATCTAGTCTCCACCCACTAGACGTTTCCACCGGAGGGCCACACTGAGGCGACGGGTAGCTGGAATTCCTCCGGGTTGCCTTAAACCAGCGCCTTAGACCGCTCGGCCACGCTACCAGATATCTACTTCAACTTACTTCTATGTTTTTAAAACCCAGCCAATAGAATGTTAACAAGAATTTCTTAATTACTTGGCCTGGATTTGAAATAAGAAAAAGTCAGCATCAGAATAGACCATTTGACTGTGTATAGTTCTGAAAACAGTTTATAAGACACAAGTTGAGCTCAGCTACACCCTCGCAAGTCGAATTACGTTCAAATTATCTAAAGAATTGTTTCGTTTTTTTTTGTGTGTTTTTTTTTAATAATCTTAACGTCTGCCAGGTCCAACGATGAACTAAAAAATATCGATTTGTGTTTCTAATAACATTAAATAGGCCTATACCGGAGCCTTCGGGTCACGGAGGTCACACCTATACACCCGACACCCATATATACAAAAACTTTAAACCATTGTTTCCCAAACTTTTTTCCGCGAGGCCAGAATAGGTGTTCCACGAACAACTGGAACTAGTAGGCCACCACGGGATTTTATCTCTGTCAAAAAAAACAACAAATTGTTCCGCTAAATACTCAGAATGTGTGGAGCGTTCGTTAAGTAAAAGTTTGGGAACCACTGGTGTAATCTATGATTTACTTAAGCTGTTGTTCTACTTTTTGTAGTTAATTGAAAGACATTCTTCAATTTCTATGATAAATTGATATGCTGTACTTCGACAAGCAAAATAGACAAAAATTTTTTTTTAAAATACAAAACTAATGTAAGGGGAAAAACTCCACACTATATCTCTCAAAGTTATTTCCCATTTTCTATGTAAAACAAAATAAAAAAATTGTTTAATTATTTATGACTTCATGTTTATATAGTACAATAAATAATTATTAAAATCCCACTTGATTCGAGAACAGGTGTGTGTGTGAACTAACGTGAACAGTTATATAGGGGACGAGACACTACATATTTAACCATCTCTAAATACTAAAGGATTAATTTCCCTTTTTTTTACACCAAACATGATAATTAATGTCCAGTTATTAATTGACAAATTGGTTAATTTTTGTATTGATTCATGTATTGTCTATTCCAATGAATAATTTTGCAAAGTTTGAACATGAATGTGGGAGAAATAACATGGTCAAATATTTGACCAGACAGAGTGAGTTTATATATCCTTAGTAATGAGTGCCAGCCAGGACCAAAAGAAACGAATTGGATATTGTTAAAGAAAGAATATTAATGTCCTAGCATATAAAGTCAACCCTCAAAGAAAAAAATAATTTTGAAGAAAGATACAATTATAGACTTGAGACTGTCAGGTATATTTACGTATTGGGTAAGGAGCATGAAAAGCGGCCTAGAGATCACATAAACTCCTTAACTTTGTTAGAATATAGGTAAAGAAGCCCTAGCATATTTAACAACAGATCACCTAACCTACCCCAATTCTTCTTGTGACATGATCCTGATCTCTTAACCAGAAGATAAAATTTTGCTGATGATTTGAGAAAAGTTTATCAACCACAGAACTTACACCATGAGGATTTCAACACAATGGAAGCCATAGTTGCAAGAATCTTCTATTTAAAAAAAAACTCTATTTGAACAAGGTTACAAAGACAATTTGTGTGGAAACACAAATTCAAATTGGTCCCCAAAGTGGTTAATCCAGGCAGGTAAAAATGCAGGTTGCAATATTTTCAGAAGGAATATCAGAATAAAGTTCTATCAAATGGTAAAATATATAAAAGAATGGAGACAGATGGTTGACCGATCTTATGTGGTGCCCCAACGGTCAAAGGGATAAGTGAAAGTGAAGACAAAAGTCAACCTGGCCTAACTGATATCTTATAATGACTATCTAATTGTTTTGTAAAAGGTCAATCTCTTATTAAAAGCGTCAGAAAAAAATCCGTAAAAAAAATAAATTCCTTAGTTTTATGTATTTTATTGCCGTTGTAATCATCCGCATATTGCGCAATAATATAAAAATAAAAACAAATTATTAATTGTTATTTTAAATTATGTTTCACTTATATGCATACTGAATTTATTTTTTCTCTCTAAAAAAAAAGTAAACATTTGTTGTTAATGTAATAGTATGACAGTACTTATATAACTTATAATACAATATTCAATTATTTTTTTGAAATCTAAAACTTTTGCATAAATGACTTGAAAATATGGTAAATTGATACCTCACTTACTAAATAGCCTCCCGTGTTTGTTACTATTAATAGTGAATATTTTTATGAAAAAACGGCACGCATTGTTGATTTTAAAAATTAAATTTTTCGCTTTCAGAAAATAAAAAAATTATCCTTGCATCTGAGCTTTGAAAGGTCTAAAATAGCATCTAGTTTCATTTTAGGGGGCCGCTAAAAATCACAAAAACAAAACAAATGTATTTTAAAAATTCAGAATAATTTTTTAATTACCTTATGAAAAAAAAAGGTGCACTTAATTACTTAATTAAAAAAAAAGTTGCACTAACTTCCAGAACACTTTTGATCCCCTGATTGCTTCCCATCACAGTGAAGCTGACCTCAGAGACACTTTCATCCGCTGGACTCTTCACTTTAGCCCGTCTTGTGCCGTCTTCAACAGCTGCTTCTAAAAAGACACGATAAAGGACGGGCTACAGCCGCTAGTAAAACTATATTTTTTTTGTCTTAACGAATACTCGGACATTTACGTATAAATTCTATTTATATATTGAGCATACATATAATTTCCAACTACACATTTGCTTTTTTTTTTGTTGATTTGGATGGTTGATGCTACATTAAAGTCAAATAGGAATCAAGATATACAAACCGAATTTGTTCTTTCTACAAGCCATCTGAAAATCGATATATACCTTTGAGTAAGTTCATTAAACATTGAAATCTAGCAAAAATTACGTTTTAAAATGTAATAATTTATAGGAAATAAAGAAATCAATCCTCGTCAATCAATTTAGCAACTGGAAGAGAATAATAATTTGCAAAACTTTTTGTTTCTAATAATCCATGTGTGTGTGTGAATGAAAAACAATGAAATTTGAAGGACAGAATGAGTTCTCTAAAAATATAACTTATTCATTATAAGATTTTAATTACACCTGGGAATTCATTATCATAAAAGTATTCTATCTTTTGTATTTGGAAAAAAAAAAGAAAAACTAAAAGATTATCGGAAGAAGAATTAGCAGACGCGCGAGCTTGAAAACGAGGTCAGGGTTATTTAAAAATGAGTACTTCATAATTCTGTTAAGATAATGTTTTATAAAGTTCTGAATGGAATGTTGTTGTACAGTAATCTAGTCCAATCAAATGTACATAGCAAGAAATAGATTTAGTGAAAATTGTTTTCTAGAGTAATAGTAACAAGCTCCAGCTGGAATAACTTGACCAGTGTGCGGCCGAACATTCCGGTCTCACATAGGTCTCACCAGCCACGTGAGGAGGTGTCAAGACTCATTTTCTCTCTAATATACGTATGTGTAATACTTAATGTACCCAAGTCCTGGGCAATACCCTAACGACACATACAACGACAAAATAAGATTCAGAATGCCAATTCACAGACATATAACATGTTTATTACATTGTCCGCACTATAATACAGAATCAATTCAGACATTTGAAATATCCAGTATCGATTAAAAATATACCAGCTTAAGGTTCCATAGACTGAATAGTGACAACACAGAGAACTAATTCGAGTCTACACTTCGACTATATCTATATCCAAAAGTCCAACTGTCCTGGACTAGGAACAAAACCACACTGCCTTATTATGAGTTACATTATTTTCAACAAAAACATCTCACCAAATCAAAACAACCCAAAACAAAAACAGTTTTGAAGTCAACAACCTGAATTGCCCCCTTCTTCTCTACAGTAAACAGGAGACCCAGGCTGATCAGAACTCAGTCCTGACAGGAGGCATAAAACCCCAGTGCAAACCCCTCAGCCCCCTAGATGACAAAGTGGTCATCATCGAACCACGATGGACGAACTATAGTAACAAGTGATTATGTCACTTTGACTTAAACTATGTCCTTTGCAATCTTCAATCTTTATAAGCATGTATTAAAGTATGATGTACTATTTTTTAATCACCCAATACTTGTATTTAGTAATAAGTTCGAGCATATCTCTTGGTACTTAAGTGCCTCTTATCTTGGTTAAGATTTTATTTTCACTACGTATCAATAGCCAGTGACTCATGGTAAAACTTTATTCAGAAAAGCAGAGCTTAATCTAGTGACTCATGCCAGACAGTCTGGCTAAAGCACATGTACTAGTCAAAGCTATAATATAAATCTAAAAATATCAATGAATTTAATTTGTATCCATCCACCCCCTCCCTCAAGGTCTTTTTTTTTTCTCCAAATACTTTACTTTCGTAATTTTTTTAAAATATTTTTATTACAAAAAAATTCTAATCAATTAATTAGGAAACTCCACAATCCGGAGGGCTTTAGTCCACCCGTGATGCAATATTTTCCAACCCTCTCCAAATTTTCGGACGCAGTGCTTAATGAAACCCTAAAACTTGGTTTCAGTGGATTCGACTTTTCCAGTTTGTTAAGGCGCCAGACACATGCGTGTTAAGCTTGTTAATGGTCCCATATATGTGATCGCCACTCAACTAGATTATAATGACAACGATTTTGGAGCTACGAAATAATGAAAAGTACCATAGAACTGAACTTACCCAATACTGTGGAACAAAAAAAAAACAACTCCAACAAGAACCAGCCACCCAAGTCAAAACACAAGAAGTAATGACGTATTCAGAGCGCTTCCTTAGAAACAGCGACTAAACTATTATAGTGCACACAAGAGAAACACAGACCAAAGACTCGCAGGTTGAGGGGCGATCACGAAGAATGCAATTATTTCATGTGTAGGGACTCAAGCTTGGGACTCTGGTGAAGTCTGTTGCCTTGTTGTATTTGATTGTGGGCATCGTGAGCCTGTAGTGCATTGTGACAAAAGGTCTGCCTTCGTTTTAGCTTTTGTAAATACATCAGGCTCAATGAAAATAATAGTTGATACGTTATAGTCACTAGTCTGAATCTAATTGTCATGTATAACTAACATTAAGGTCATAACGCACCATATGATTAAATCTTAACTATTATACGTTAGCCCAGGGGTCTCAAACTCATTTCAGCATGTGGACCACAGTGGAAAGTAACAACCATTCAGCGGGCCGCACCACAAAAAGAGAATGTTTTTTCATTAAATTTTACGAACACTACTGTCACTGCAGTAAAATGCTAAAATAAAGTTTTTATAATTATTAATTACATTTAGTGTAGTTTATTACATGTACAGGCAGTTTAGTTTACTAAAATAAGTTGACGTTGTCTCTGTCACTAATTAAAAAGCAGAAACTGTAGTCCCCCCAAAAAAAAAAAAAAAAAAAAAACTATAATTTCTAGGCGTACTGCAGATGGTTCGTCACTATGTTTCTGTCCACTCAGCTGAGAGCGTTTGGCAGAGACCAGACCATCGACGTTAGGCCTGAAGTCACGTGTAGTGGCAAGCCGCAAAGTTGCTCTCAGATGCTCATCAGTCAGTCTTGATCGTAATGCTGTTTTGTTGATCTTCAATGTGGAGACAACTGTTCACAAACCTAAGTACTCCCAAACATCGCTGCGCAAAATAAGTTTGGAAACTTCTCTCTGGGATGAAACTGGTAGAAATCTGGAACACCAACATAAGCGTATTATTGCTTCAGAACAGTGTCACACTGCAGGTCCAGTAGTTCCATTCGGACTTCCTCTGGAACGTTTTTCACTTTAACTGCGAACGGATTGACAACAAGAAAAAATTGTGGTTCGAGAGCAGGGAATTGCTGAAAGCGGTGTTCAAAATCTTCCAGTAGTCTGGAGAGGATGTCTACGTAGTCTTTCAGGCGCTGTGGTTCAACCGTAATGCTCTGTAGATAAGACAAATGAGCCAGGTTTCAATCTGCCAGCTGAGTGGCCCACAAAGTCAGCTTGCATCTGAATCATTTGATGCGGTTAAACATCACGATAATCAGCTGCTTTGTGCCCTGTAGTTGTGAATTGATTGTATTGAGATGTTGCGTGATGTCAGTAAGAAAAGCAAGATCCGACAAAACATTGGGTCACTGAGCTGAGGTATGTCTCCGTCTTTCATTGCCATGAACAATGCTATTTCCCGTCTCAGTTCAAAAATCTCTGCAGCACATTTCCACTACTCAACCATCTGACTTCCGTATAATAAAGCAACTCTCCGCATTCCGTTTCTAAATCAGCTAGAAATAACACAAACTGTCTGTGGTTGAGACCCCGTGTACGTATGAAGTTCACCGTCTTCACGACAACATCCATCACGTTCTTCATTTGTAGACTTTTGCCACAGAGTGCTTCTTGGTGCAGAATGTATGGCTGCAAAATGTCCCGCCAAGCTGAGCTGATACCGTTTCTCTACCATTAATCCAACAACACCAACCTTCTCTGAAAACATTGCTGGTGCACCTTCCGTAGCCGCTGAAACAAGTTTTTTTTTTCCCACGGTAGCCCACACACCTGTCAATACAAGCTTCCAGTTCTTGAAACACGTCGCGTCCAGTCGTCGTTCCTTTCATGGGTAGTAAGTCCAATAGCTCTTCAACAATGTTCAGGTTTTCGTCGACCACACGAATGAATACCGCACAGTATGCGGTGTCTGTTACACCAGTAGACTTGTCCATTGCATACTACAAAGTCTTTTGCAGTGGCAATCAGTTGCTGTTGAACATTTGTCGCTGACTCGGTGATCCTGCTTGCAACTGTGTTCACAGACAATCTTATGCCTTCGAAGAGTTTCTTTTTCTCGGGGCAGATAATTTCAGACGCCTGTAGCATACACTCTTTTACAAACTGGCCTTCAGTGAATGGTCGTGATGCCATCTCGCTAACAACAAAGCTTGCCTTCACAGAATCTTCGCTTGCAGTGGACGGATACCTCATTTACTAATTTGTCCAGTTGTAAATCATTTCAAGGCTTACATATAAATATGGTCATTGTAAATTGTATCTAATTTTTTTATGAATTCAAGGACGTGGCCGCGGGCCACACAAAATTGTTTCGTGGGCCACATGATCCACGTGTTTGAGACCCTTGCGTTAGCCTATCGGCATTATTTGCTCAATTGTTTGCTTTAGTGATGTACTAAGTGAGAGACTGTCAGGGGTGCCCGGGCAGACGAGCCGAGGCAAATCGTGACCTCGTCGAAGGTGCCGGGCAAATAGGAACCCGACAATAGGCACAGCCGACGTTAGCTATAGGCAACCTAGGTAGCCGCCTATGGCCTCCAATTGTTAGGGGCTTTTTTTTTAGATGTTTATTATTTATTTGTAAATATTTTATTTGGGGCCACCTATTTATCTTATGGTCTCCAATTATACTATACCGGCCCTGCTTTATGGTTGAATATGGTCCTATATGTTACTTAATGGTACTATATGGTGCATTATGATCCTATATGGCCCTGTAAATGGTACTATATGGTCCTAAGGCTTAAAAGTGTATCTGGAGAATGTGTTTCTGAATGTTTGTTGAGAATAATTTAGTTCAATATAAAAAGATAAATGATAAAAGATCAAATAAACCTTCACAAAATGTAGAAAATCAATTTGGATAGAATCACTTTAGATTTTATAGATGAGAGCATTATAAGAAAGGTAAAATATTTACTGCCATAATACAAAGTATATTATGGCAAAAGTGTAAAAATAAAGTGTTTTTGTAATAGTCAGTAGGTCAGTAGGTCTCTAGTAGTTCCTTACTGTATTTCTAAGAAAAAACAGGGAAATCCCGTTTTGTCAGCATTTTAAAATTAATGTTAGCTAGAATAGTAAGTTAAGTAAATTATACAGTAACCATAACTAGTATGTCAATAAAAGAAAGAAAGAAACATAAGGTTTCTGAATTGTAAATCCAAGGTTAAAATCTTGAGTTATTTAATTTGTCTCTATGCCTATTTCTAAGTCTTGTTCAAATAGTGTTATTAGAATGAACAGATGTTATGGCATATGTCAGCTCCACACGAGTCTATGAAAGTTCTATCTAAAAGAGCTCTATCAACTAACTAAGACTAAAGTCAGAGAGGAATGGAGAAAGATGGTGGACAAATCTTGCATGGCGCCCCAAAGTCAAACAGACTAAGGAAAAGGTAAAGGAACTTATTGAAATCACTGATGTGTCAAGCCAAAAGTCTAAAGCTATAATGAAGTTATCTATCCATGTACGTGAAGGACACGTCTATAGAATATTCCCTACAAAGTAAAGACAGTGCTACTACATGAACGAACAACAATGTAATAAAGTAATGGAGTTACTTGTACTTACAACATATGTCAGTTTGATTAACTTACAACCATCAGGATACTAGAACTTTTGAATGACATAAATCTTTGTAGTGGAAAACTATTGGTAAAAAAGAACGATAGTAGTAATCTTTTTTCCTAAAAAAATACTTTTCTTAAGAAATATGTATTCAAATAGTTTTTTTTTAGGCAGTAGAAAGTTATCAACAGGAATCCATTGTTTTCAGTCACGTGACGTGAAGTGTTGCAATCTAGACTAAACGCAAGGCGTGGGCAGAAACTTGTGCGTGTGTCAACAGGTTTTTAGTCACTTACGATCTTTATGAAAAAATACGTTGGGATGCAGAAATAGTGGAATGTTATTTTTTTAAAAATCCATTCATCAATCAATCATTCAATCTATTTACCAAACTACCTACCTACTCATCAACCTATGTATTCTCCAACCCTATTCTCTCCCTTTCTGTCTTACTCTATATCTACCTTATACATGCCTACCTAACTAACCTAACTGCCTACCCAACCACCTACCTATCTACCTATTTTTCACTGAAGAAGTACTTATAATAAGAGAACAGACAACAAAGAGATGAATGGACTCTTATTAGATAACTGAAGAGTGACTTGACGTTCTAACACACAGATAAATTGTCAGTTTTAAAAAAACAAAACATGTTTCACCCTGTAAAAAATAATAATGATCTAAGATTGCTAATTTAAACTTCCAAATGATTAAGTTTTGACAGGGAGTACAATGCCATGACTTGCTTCAATACGAAATCGGCCTGTGTTTATATATTTAATACCTTTGTGTTGGTCTTGTCCTCATTATGTCTACTATTGTTCTTCTCGCTTAACAAATAACAAGAACGACTGGGCTTAAGCTATGGTTGAAAACAAGGAACGATATCGCCCACACATCTCATTCCGTCTCCACAGACTTCAGGCACACAGCTGATGTCTCCTAATTGCGACTAATACCCGATAAATATGATCAGTATCGTTGTATGGTGTAGCATTGTGTGTAGCGAGCTGCCTAAGGGTTAACGGCTTTTACATTCTTCCTTAGAGCTGAATCAAAAGGTCTTACAATAAATTCTAATAAAATCGCTTTACCGAACCTCCAAATAGTAAATAACCATAGAGATACATATCATGCTAATTTTTAGGCTTGAGCGAATCTTAGCAGAACTAATATATTAAGAGAGAATACAAAATATTACACTGCAGAAAGACATTGCAATTATATCAACAACATAAATCTTTGGAAAACAAAAGTTAATTTGATGAGCTAGTAAGACTGTAAGACGAAAGTTTAATTGTCTGTATCCTGGGCAAGGATTCTTGTTTAGTTTTAAACAAAATTCTTGAAAACATGAACCGAAACTGCTCTTTGTATTTAGAGCTCATATTGTAATAAATAAATGAGTTGATACTTGCGTTGAAAACTCCCAGGAGATACGCGAACGACCACAAAGAGTGAAATAAATTGCTTTCTTTGCCCGCAAAACTTATGTCCGGCCTTAGTCCAGTCACAGCGGAAAGGATGACCACTGGAGAGTAGCAAACAACTAACAACGAGGCCAGCAACACGACCAGCTTTGAGGTTTTCTTATCTCGACTAGACAGTGAAGCCCTCTGACTCTCGTCGCGGACCTTCTCGTGACGCCATTTCGATTTACGCCGGAGCTGAGCCACTAGTATAGAGGTGAAGATGATCAATAAGAACAGGTCTAGAAAGATGAACACAGAGTGAATGCCGAACGCAACACCTTGGGTAGCTGGGCGATACATGTTGAAAGTAAGAGATAGAACTGTTCTATTTCTGAGAGTGTTATATTTCCAGTCGTAGTAAGCAGAAACATACTCAGGCAGAATGCCGCCGATGTTGATAATGGTAATTATATTTAAAATAAACACAGTTTTAGATGGTGTTATAATGTTTCTTATTTTCAACGGAGCCATTATACCCAGGCACCTCTCAAAAGTAATATAAGCAGCGATAGACATAGTGATTCTAATAGCACAATTGGACGGCCATCCGGCTGTCAGATACTGGACATCAGAAAACAAAACTGGAATATCAGGTCTGGTCAGTAGAGGATTGGAGCACACATTGAGCCATTGCACCAAGATGATTCGGATAAAATCCCAAAATGACAAAGTAAACAAACTGATGTTCATGGAAATCTTGAATTCAAGTTTGGTGAAGACAGCCATGTTGATCAGATTAGTCACGAGGCCAAACAGACCAATGGCTGTGCAGAGAACCAAGCGGTTTACCAAGACAAACATTGTCCTTTGACTCTCAGTCATCAACTGGGGCTCAGGGAAACTTTGAAAACTCTGGTTTCCTTGAAAACTCATGTTTATCATTTACTTTGTACTATTTACACTGCACTGAAAAAAAAAAGTAATTTCCATGCTACATAAGTGTCTTCTTTTTAAATAGGGTAACTCTTGACTTTTGCCATTATGGGACTTTTTAAAATTATTAGCTTGATGGAGATATCTGAAATTTCGTATTTCATAAAAAAAAGTACCAGGGCCGAACTTAGGAATAGGCAAACTGGGATGCCACATAGAGGTACTCCTGGGTATGCTGGCCATTAGAACTTTACAAAATTTACATCTAGGTGTTGCATTATATATTTTCACAGTTTAAGTACATATCAGGCTATTTCCAGTTTTTAGTTGTTATGTATTGTAAAGTTTCATTCCACAGAGATATTCTGTATGTGTAATAGTATCACATAATAATTTCCTACTTGGAGTTTCCAAGGAAGACGCGAAGTACACGAGGTTCTCATGTACAAGAAAACATTGCTCATATCTTATCCATCCATATACTAACTTGTTTCTTTGTAATAGCTTTTGATATTTTATAAGAATACTTTTGTTAAACTACTATGATAATAACTTTGACTATTAACTCATTTTTGAATAACTCGTCTTCATGCGATCTTAAAATAAAACAATGTCTACAGAACCAATCGCATTGTTTGGAACTTAAACGAGGATACATTTCTGGAAAGGTTGAGATATGCCCAAAGGCAGTCAAGGAACATAGCTCTGCTCGACTTAATTTCATGTTACAATTTCATATAATAGCTCCCAATTGGATTCCCAAATGGTAATCTGATATAAACTGTCATTAGCTTAAACTAGAGAATGTCGTATATAGATTTGTATATATCTCCAATAAGACTAAGTCTAGCTAAGTTAATTAAATAATAAATATCGATAAAATATGCTGCAGTTATCCTCTAAAAAATCAACTTTAATGACATATTATTTATTTAACAAAGGAGCCTAACAAACGTAAACCATATGTTGTTATTAAATGTACCTGTTATTCTATACTTAATACTAGGATTCCACGACTTAGTCAAGTCAATATATTTAACTTTAAGCTTTGCATGCAAACAAATCGTTACCTATAAGCTGTATTTATAACAAAAAAAAAAAAAACAACAGAGTTCTGGCATATTGTTTACATGGCTAATCGGTATCGATCAAAGGAAAATTTGCTTTATGTTGGAGAGTAATAATTTGAATAGAAAATGTTTCGTGTATAAAGATTTAATTGCAGGCTTGTATTTTCCTTTATACAAATGATCATATAAATGATAACCATTAGATCAAGATTCAGATAGACGAAGACATAAAGATTTATTTTCATCACAATAGTACTATATTCTATTTGCTTCACGTCACAGATTGAAAAGTTTTTACATATTATGTAATATTTTTAGCATTGCTGTAGCAATTTCTTTACCTTGAAAAGTAATGAATATTTTTATTCGCTTTGTATTTGATTTATAGTGCTAGTCCAACTAATATTATTTAGTTTAGTGTTAAAAGCAGTACGGGCAACATATATGCGTCAAGAACACAGATTAAATCGCTTCCACTTACGCTGCCTGCGACACTTAATGTGCATATCCTGAAGGAATCGTGTCTCCAACCTGATCGTTTTGAAACGGGCAAATATTCACAGCATGTATGCTCTCCTGAGACAGAGAAGACTACGCTGGCTCGGACATGTCACCAGCATGCTATAAGAATCCCTAAAGACACAATATATGCTTAGCTTGCAGAGGGAGTCAGACCCAAGGGTCGCCCAAGACTACCCTATAGAAATGTCTGTAAGCGAGACATGAGAACCACAGACATAATGTCTGGGAGGAGATGGCCCAAGACCGGAAAGCCTGGAGAAAGACTGCGTGCTGGTACGAACCTTGCCGAGAGCAAAAGAAACGAAGCTGCGTCAGCTAGTCCTAGGACAGATGCATATACATGCACAAACTGTGGCAAACTCTGCCGCTTCAGAATTGGCGTGAACAGTCACGCCAGATTATGCCCCGTCTTAAGACGAAATCAAAGACAGTGTCTTTTATGTGCCCGTCCCTTGTCTTCCGAGACAGAGGGAGCCAAATCATTATTCAAACATTGTCTTTCAGTTCTTTTACACTGTCTATGTATTGTCAACAGAATCAATGGCTTAAACATTTTATAATAAACTAAATACCGACATGTAAAATGAACACATTAACAACAGCAATATGTACACGAGTGAACAAATAGTGTTCATGGGACTAAAAGAAATGTTTATTGCATGACAAATGAACATTTAAAATACAACATATTATCTGTAGTTTACTTAACAACACAGTTCAACAAAAACCATTATCTCTCAACAATGAATGACACACATATTTTAAACAAAAAATGTTTTTTTAAGGCGTCTTCATTTCTTTAACACCAGGAGATGTAATTAAAAGTTGTATCTTAGTTGCACAGTGCAAGTTACAGTTAGTTCATAAGCTATGCACAATCCAATGCACATACATAATACAACAGTTCCTATTCAGTAGGCAGTATAGAAAGAGGATCCAATACACTGGCATGTTTACTTTGGAATGTCATGACTAAAGAAAATCATTTTTATCACCATCGCCAAGTACGAGAGAATAACCTAATAATTATTTAATTAATACATTAAAAGAATTTTTAATTATGTACCACTACTTTGAGGACAGAGTAAGGCAGCACCGGTATACATGGGAGTTCATGGTGTGTTCATTGAAAGGACATATCACCCAGCTGTTTCTGACGACTGACTCTGTAACAATAGCGACGCTGAGACATGGTGATACCGACACGTATGATACAGAATGAAGTGCTCTGTTGATAGATGTCTGTAATAGCGATAGTGGCACATGTGCTAGATCTCAATGCTTGTAAAGGAAGCAGACAATAAAAAAATACTTAAGTGAAATATTTTAAAATTTATGTTGATTACTAAGAGAAAACTGAAGACAACTATTTCCCTTAGATGAGACAAGAAAATATAAAAGAAACAAATTAGAAACGACTTGAAAGCAAACAAATTAAAAAGATCAAGAAGCAATAAACTATTATTATTTAAAAAAATATATATAAATGTAGGTGTTGATACATTCAACAGTTGTTGTTTTTCGAACACGTTGAGAAGTACAATATAAAATCACCAACTTTCAATCTTTGAGTTTCTATTCTCATCTCTTTCATTCAAACAATAATACTCCGTGTCTCTTTATATTTATAATTTTGTTTCAGCTTGTCTTTAATTCTCTCTCTTTTCAAATGTGATTGTGTACTTGTCCTTGTAGATTTGATCAAAGTAGTCGGTAATCCCTTCAGTGTCTGCAGCAATAAATCTTCCTTCGTCTTTGGAGAGCACCAAGTTGTAGTCCTTGGGGTTGTAGTCTGGTAGCGCGTCAAATAATATTGTTTTAATCTGTTTAAAAACAAAAGAACTCTTTGATCCCAAAATGACACTAGTACAAAAATTATATAAAAAAGAAATACTCTATGTGCAGTGGTATAGCTAGGGATTTGGCGGCCCTAGATGCTTGACCTCTTTAGAGGGCCCTGCGTTTTGACATTCGACATCATGACATGTAGACAGAGATGTAATTGATACAGGAAAAGAAAATGCTCACAAAGAATAGCTAATCTTAAAGATAGAACTCCACAATCAATAATGTAGTTGTTTTTTTTCCTTTTTTCAATATCAAACAAAAGAATTTATATCCAATAATAACTCATCTACGCGACAAACTGCTAATTAAGGACAAACTGCTAATTAAGGACAAACTGCTAATTAAGGACAAACTGCTAATTAAGGACAAACTGCTAATTAAGGACAAACTGCTAATTAAGGACAAACTGCTAATTAAGGACAAACTGCTAATTAAGGACAAACTGCTAATTAAGGACAAACTGCTAATTAAGGACAAACTGCTAATTAAGGACAAACTGCTAATTAAGGACAAACTGCTAATTAAGGACAAACTGCTAATTAAGGACAAACTGCTAATTAAGGACAAACTGCTAATTAAGGACAAACTGCTAATTAAGGACAAACTGCTAATTAAGGACAAACTGCTAATTAAGGACAAACTGCTAATTAAGGACAAACTGCTAATTAAGGACAAACTGCTAATTAAGGACAAACTGCTAATTAAGGACAAACTGCTAATTAAGGACAAACTGCTAATTAAGGACAAACTGCTAATTAAGGACAAACTGCTAATTAAGGACAAACTGCTAATTAAGGACAAACTGCTAATTAAGGACAAACTGCTAATTAAGGACAAACTGCTAATTAAGGACAAACTGCTAATTAAGGACAAACTGCTAATTAAGGACAAACTGCTAATTAAGGACAAACTGCTAATTAAGGTCTGAATGACAGCTACAAGAATCAATGTTTAAAGCGACATAATAAAAAAGGCACATTTAAAGCACATTTGGTACTGACTGAAATCCCTGTACCAGCATGTTGCTTTAATAAGATGAATAATTGAAAAACAATCAATACATTTCATTGACTTCACTTACCTCTGAGATCTTCATGTCATCCCCATCTTCATCCATCAAAGGTAATTGTCTGCAGTTCTTTGTGCCGTTAGGGTAGATAACTGTAGCTTTTATGTAGCCCTCAGCGCTTGTCTCAGCTAAAGGAAAACAGTCAAAGCAAGAAACAAAATATTAAAGGATTTATTTAGACAATCGTTGCTCTTTTTTTACACAAGAATTAAATGGATGATAGTTTGAATAGTACACATAAACTAATGTAGAGTTGATGAATGATAGTTTGAATAGTACAGATAAACAAATGGAGAGTTGATGAATGATAGTTTGAATAGTACACATAAACAAATGGAGAGTTGATGAATGATAGTTTGAATAGTACACATAAACAAATGGAGAGTTGATGAATGATAGTTTGAATAGTACACATAAACAAATGGAGAGTTGATGAATGATAGTTTGAATAGTACAGATAAACAAATGGAGAGTTGATGAATGATAGTTTGAATAGTACAGATAAACAAATGGAGAGTTGATGAATGATAGTTTGAATAGTACACATAAACAAATGGAGAGTTGATGAATGATAGTTTGAATAGTACACATAAACAAATGGAGAGTTGATGAATGATAGTTTGAATAGTACACATAAACAAATGGAGAGTTGATGAATGATAGTTTGAATAGTACACATAAACAAATGGAGAGTTGATGAATGATAGTTTGAATAGTACACATAAACAAATGGAGAGTTGATGGATGATAGTTTAAATAGTACACATAAACAAATGGAGAGTTGATGAATGATAGTTTGAATAGTACACATAAACAAATGGAGAGTTGATGAATGATAGTTTGAATAGTACACATAAACAAATGGAGAGTTGATGAATGATAGTTTGAATAGTACACATAAACAAATGGAGAGTTGATGAATGATAGTTTGAATAGTACACATAAACAAATGGAGAGTTGATGAATGATAGTTTGAATAGTACACATAAACAAATGGAGAGTTGATGAATGATAGTTTGAATAGTACACATAAACAAATGGAGAGTTGATGAATGATAGTTTGAATAGTACACATAAACAAATGGAGAGTTGATGAATGATAGTTTGAATAGTACACATAAACAAATGGAGAGTTGATGGATGATAGTTTGAATAGTACACATAAACAAATGGAGAGTTGATGGATGATAGTTTGAATAGTACACATAAACAAATGGAGAGTTGATGAATGATAGTTTGAATAGTACACATAAACAAATGGAGAGTTGATGGATGATAGTTTGAATAGTACACATAAACAAATAAAGTTTCTTTTTCTTTTTGAAAACTAAATTAAGCCTCTGACTTTTCCTATTTCGGAATTCATAATTGTAAAGTCACTGTCATCTTCACCTATCCCTTTGTCTGTTTAACCGTTGGGCCACCACACAAGATCTGTTGACCGTTTTTCTCCATTCCTCTCTTTATTTTGCCTTGTATTGAATTTCTTTCAATCACAGACCCGTCCATTCTTTTATACTATCTTTCTATTTCTTACTCTGCCTCTTTTTCCCCCCTGGTATTGTTCCCTAAAGGAAGGTTTTTGCAAGGACTGAGGACCTTGTAATATGGCCATAGAGTATAAGTTTGCGTTTTTTTTAAACCTAGTTAGCCGGTCATCGTGGGTTCCAGTCGCTGTATTATTCCTGTCTCTAATCTCTTCTCTTTTGACACAAAAACTAAAGAACTTATAATAGATTTTAGAAAGAAAAAACAAACTATACTTGAACTAAAAATAAATATTACATCTATAGATCAAGTAAAAGCATATAAATATCTAGGCGTTATCATCAACAACAAGCTTTCATGGGAAGACCACCTTGGAACTCTGTCAAAGAAAACAGCCCAGCGACTCTTTTTTTCTATACAAACTCAATAGCTTTAAACTAAACAAGAAGATCCTTGAGACTTTTTACAGCGCGACTACACAAAATCTGCTAACATACAGATAACTTGTTGGCAAGGCAACGCCTCATCTAAACTGTTGTGACGTCTAGAAAACATTATAAAAAAAGCATCAAAAATTACACCTGTACTGTACACTATGTACGCTAATGACATAAGAAGCATCTATGACTCAGTTAAACTCATGAAATTCGCTGATGATACTGCCATAGTCGGTCTTATTTAAGAATCACAGCTCAACTGAACAATCTGTGATAAAGGAAGAAATAACATGCATGCTATGACAATGGAAAGCTTGACGATAAAATATAGTTGTCTATGATAGATAAAACATCAAAATCTAGTACTGAACACAGTCTTTATATGTGTTTAGATAAGGCTTCTTTCAAGGATTGCATCTTTGAATAATATTCTATGGCAATATCATCTGTGTCAGATGAGACAAGACGCATGTGCGCATCATCGTTTGCATTTAAAATAAAACGACTTTAAATATTAACAATTGATATGTCCATGAAATCTGTCAAGTTATTAAGAAACAATGACATCGATAGTTCGATAACATACGTTGATTTTAAAAGTAGTTTCTGGATTTTAAATTTTCTCTTCACAAGTTTACAGTATTTACAGTAGTCAGTGGTAGTATCATCAAATTTTCCTCAATAATGTAAAACCAAAAAAAAACTTGATCAACACTCGAAAATCTACTACAGCAGCTTCATGTTCACACACAAAGTCATTTCACAAATCATGTAGCCAACTTCAGTCTAGATCTTCTCCAATGTTGTAGCCAACTTCAGTCTAAATCTTCTCCAATGTTGTAGCTAACTTCAGTCTAGATCTTCTCCAATGATGTAGCCAACTTCAGTCTAGATCTTCTCCAATGATGTAGCCAACTTCAGTCTAAATCTTCTCTAATGTTGTAGCCTACTTCAGTCTAGATCTTCTCCAATGTTGTAGCCTACTTCAGTCTAGATCTTCTCCAATGTTGTAGCCTACTTCAGTCTAGATCTTCTCCAATGTTGTAGCCTACTTCAGTCGAGATCTTCTCCAATGTTGTAGCCTACTTCAGTCTAGATCTTCTCCAATGTTGTAGCCTACTTCAGTCTAGATCTTCTCCAATGATGTAGCCTACTTCAGTCTAGATCTTCTCCAATGTTGTAGCCTACTTCAGTCTAAATCTTCTCCAATGATGTAGCCTACTTCAGTCTAGATCTTCTCCAATGATGTAGCCTACTTCAGTCTAAATCTTCTCCATTGATGTAGCCAACTTCAGTCTAGATCTTCTCCAATGATGTAGCCTACTTCAGTCTAAATCTTCTCCAATGATGTAGCCAACTTCAGTCTAAATCTTCTCCAATGATGTAGCCTACTTCAGTCTAGATCTTCTCCAATGATGTAGCCTACTTCAGTCTAGATCTTCTCCAATGATGTAGCCTACTTCAGTCTAGATCTTCTCCAATGTTGTAGCCTACTTCAGTCTAGATCTTCTCCAATGATGTAGCCTACTTCAGTCTAGATCTTCTCCAATGATGTAGCCTACTTCAGTCTAAATCTTCTCCAATGTTGTAGCCAACTTCAGTCTAAATCTTCTCCAATGTTGTAGCCTACTTCAGTCTAGATCTTCTCCAATGTTGTAGCCTACTTCAGTGTAGATCTTCTGCAATGTTGTAGCCAACTTCAGTCTAGATCTTCTCCAATGATGTAGCCTACTTCAGTCTAAATCTTCTCCAATGATGTAGCCAACTTCAGTCTAAATCTTCTCCAATAATGTAGACTACTTCAGTCTCGATCTTCTCCAATGATGTAGCCTACTTCAGTCTCGATCTTCTCCAAAGTTGTAGCCTACTTCAGTCTAAATCTTCTCCAATGTTGTAGCCTACTTCAGTCTAGATCTTCTCCAATGATGTAGCCTACTTCAGTCTCGATCTTCTCCAATGATGTAGCCTACTTCAGTCTAAATCTTCTCCAATGTTGTAGCCTACTTCAGTCTAGATCTTCTCCAATGATGTAGCCTACTTCAGTCTAAATCTTCTCCAATGATGTAGCCTATTTCAGTCTAGATCTTCTCCAATGATGTAGCCTACTTCAGTCTAGATCTTCTCCAATGATGTAGCGTACTTTAGTCTAAATCTTCTCCAATGATGTAGCGTACTTCAGTCTAAATCGTCTCCAATGATGTAGCCTACTCCAGTCTAAATCTTCTCCAATGATGTAGCCAACTTCAGTATAGATCTTCTCCAATGATGTAGCGTACTTCAGTCTAGATCTTCTCCAATGATGTAGCGTACTTCAGTTTAAATCTTCTCCAATGATGTAGCCTACTCCAGTCTAAATCTTCTCCAATGATGTGGCCTACTTCAGTCTAAATCTTCTCCAATGATGTAGCCTACTTCAATCTAAATCTTCTCCAATGATGTAGCCAACTTCAGTCTAAATATTCTCCAATGATGTAGCCTACTTCAGTCTACATCTTCTCCAATGATGTAGCCTACTTCAGTCTAAATCTTCTTCAATGATGTAGCCTACTTCAGTCTAGATCTTCTCCAATGATGTAGCCTACTTCAGTCTAAATCTTCTCCAATGATGTAGCCAACTTCAGTCTAAATCTTCTCCAATGATGTAGCCTACTTCAGTCTAGATCTTCTCCAATGTTGTAGCCTACTTCAGTCTAGATCTTCTCCAATGTTGTAGCCTACTTCAGTCTAGATCTTCTCCAATGTTGTAGCCTACTTCAGTCTAAATCTTCTCCAATGTTGTAGCCAACTTCAGTCTAGATCTTCTCCAATGATGTAGCCTACTTCAGTCTAAATCTTCTCCAATGATGTAGCCAACTTCAGTCTAAATCTTCTCCCATGATGTAGCCTACTTCAGTCTAAATCTTCTCCAATGTTGTAGCCTACTTCAGTCTAGATCTTCTCCAAAGTTGTAGCCTACTTCAGTCTAAATCTTCTCCAATGTTGTAGCCTACTTCAGTCTAGATCTTCTCCAATGTTGTAGCCTACTTCAGTCTAGATCTTCTCCAATGTTGTAGCCTACTTCAGTCTAGATCTTCTCCAATGATGTAGCCTACTTCAGTCTAAATCTTCTCCAATTATGTAGCCTATTTCAGTCTAGATCTTCTCCAATGATGTAGCCTACTTCAGTCTAGATCTTCTCCAATGATGTAGCGTACTTCAGTCTAAATCTTCCCCAATGATGTAGCGTACTGCAGTCTAAATCGTCTCCAATGATGTAGCTTACTCCAGTCTAAATCTTCTCCAATGATGTAGCCAACTTCAGTCTAGATCTTCTCCAATGATGTAGCCAACTTCAGTCTAGATCTTCTCCAATGATGTAGCGTACTTCAGTCTAGATCTTCTCCAATGATGTAGCGTACTTCAGTTTAAATCTTCTCCAATGATGTAGCCTACTTCAGTCTAAATCTTCTCCAATGATGTAGCTTACTTCAGTCTAGATCTTCTCCAATGATGTAGCGTACTTCAGTCTAAATCTTCTCCAATGATGTAGCCTACTTCAGTCTAGATCTACTCCAATGATGTAGCCTACTTTAGTCTAGATCTACAGTTTAACGTTGTGTAGATCACGCTTGGTATAAGGATATGTTGGGAAGGCTTATAAGGTCATTTTTAAAATCGCCTTTACGAAAGTGCACTAATGTATTCCAGTTTGGTGTCATCCCCAAGGGCTTATGTGGGCCCCAACTGGTCATGAGTTATGATCCCAAACGCAATAAATCCCTTTGCGCCGTGGTTGGTACGTCACGTGGGCCAGGGTTCATTGAACCAATTAGCGCCATGGATGTTACGCCACTGATTATAATAATGCCTCATGCCTTTGCTGACTAATTTGTTAAGTTATAAACTACTGCACTTTCCCTAGGAATGTCAATTACAGAGGTGCAGGTTTATTTTATGCAAATTTTTAAAAATTTATTTATCAACCAAACCTCCTTGCATTTATATACCCTCGTTGTTGCGATAGTTAGAGGCATTCAGAAAAGCATGTAGTACCAACTGAAAATATCCAGACTAGACATGATGGGCTATAGAATACAGATAAAAGCATTATAAACAGAAGGAAAGAAATGCTTAAGTATAAGCACGCTTTAAATGAAGGTGGAATATAAATGTATAACCTGCATAACTACTGCCATCCATGACTTGTGTCTATAACACTGGGCTCCACCAAACGTAAAACAATCAACACTCTACACAATGAACATAAGTTAACTAGTCGTACATCCACGACACACCAAAAAATTAACACGTTTGATAAAAGAACGGGTATTTCCGATTTGGAAATTCCATTCTAATTTTAGCAAGGGGTTTTTATCCTTCTGTAAAGGTTCCCAATACGACCTTGACATGAAACACGGCACTTGTGCTTGAAGGCAGTTTAAGGCTACGAGGACAGATGATGTGGCCTATCTTATTGTATGATAATGTAATAGTTCAGATGACAGAAACAAAAATAAAATAGTTTTTTTTTTTAAATACTGATTTTTATTACACAGTAATAGTAACAATTAGAAAGAGACTTGTTTTTTAGTATTGAACAAAAAGATTTAATGTCTGTTAACCTGATTCTTAGGCTACATTCATGTTAAACGTCATACACACACACACTTATCAGTTAGCACACACACACACACAAACGTTAGCCAATCACACCCGGTCAAACAGACCATATTTCACACCACACACATCTAACAAAAAATTGTGTGGAGCAGTGGTTTCCTTAACGGAACATTTCGCACTTTCAGAGTAGGTAAAGGAACACTTTTTGATTTTTTAAAAGAGAAGTTATTTCACGGGTAGCCTAGTAGATCATTATTTCAGTTGTTTGTGAAACACTTATTTGTAAAACGTTAGAGATTTTTCGGATGTTCCTTCAGAGTTGCAGATAATTACTTCCTAGTCCAAACCTCCCGCAGGACGACGGGAACACTAGGGTTCCGCGGAACACAGTTTGGCAAACATTGTTGTGTAAAGATAACGCTGAAGTTAGGCAAAACAAAACAAAACAAAACAAAAAATATTTTTTTGCAATAAATTTGTAAAAACAAACAAACAAACAAAAAAACTGTCAGCAATCCTGACAGCCATATCCTAAAGTATACAATTCTTTTTTTTATAGAATCTTCTTAAAGTGTATTAATTTAAACAAAAACTAATTGGCTGAAAATTAATGTATTTTTATTTAGTAATTATTCCGTAAGTAAATTGTTTTGTGTTTTTTTTAACAACAGCTGATGAATTTTGATGCTAATAGAAAAGAAGCGACAAAAAAATAAATAAATAGATCAATAAATAGCATTACTGTCAAATGAAATCTTATCTAAAAAAAACACTTTAAAAATTATCAGGAAATATCATCTAGCCCATTACATTGAGAAGTGACTGGGTTTGCAGGCTATGGTATCAATCGTCAGAAGTATCAAGAAAAAAACAACTAGATTTGCGCAGAGCCCAAGGAAAACATGTAGGCCTATATAAACTACTTTAACTTTACTTGAAACATAAACCAAATATTTGTTTATAAACAATGAAAGCGTCCAAACTCCAAACCAAATACTGATATTGTATGTTTGATAAAACGGATAAAGTACAATGAATTTATGACTTTTTCAACAGCAATAAGTTGTACATCTTCTAACATTGAACTTTATTTTTGGGTATATGCTAAAAATGTTGTCCAATATATTACTGTAATTTAACATTTATTATAGCCTTACTAGCTAGCTTCGAATTCTAGCTTCAAACTTGATCACACATTTATGCTTAATTAAAGCATCAATGTAACTTGTGCTTGTGATTGAGTCTCTATCGTCTGCTATCAATCGTCCACCATCAGAACCTTCTTTCTCAAAAACCAAAGTGTAGTTCTCTGGGTTAAAACTTGGTGCCAGAATTAAACTTTTGATCTGAAAATGTGAAGAAGAATTTGTCTTTTTAAAGCGATTATTTAATTTATAAAAAAAAACTCATATATTTTTTCGAATATATGCTACAGTGACACTTTTATAATTGAGATTCACATAATTGCATAGTTCGATTAATGGCCTAACATTTGACCATAATCTGTATGAACTCTACTTGTTGGCTGAGAAACGTGAAAAGGCTCAGGGCGCCTGTGTGTAGTCACTCAATGAACTCATTATATTGTGTCAGTTCTATTTATGTAAAGGTTTTTGTTGTTGTAAAGTATAAATTATTTCCCTTGTTTAAGATAACAAGCAAAATAATTAATTACCTATGGTTTAGTAACTAATCCGTTATTTTTTTTTTTTATTCTTGTGTTGTCAGGTAAAAGAGATAATTTTGCAAAATTTTAGCTTGATCCGAGATTGGGTGTCGGAGAAATAACATGTTGAAATTAGCTTTGAAAAAGTTGTATAGTATACTGCTGAAGTGCTAAGTTGGTAAGCTTGTGATTTCATCACTTCATATGAATTAAAATACTATAAGAGAAGAATGCAGTACATAGTTGACATAGTTACGTTTAAATAGGCATTACATCTCCAATGTTGACATCATCGCCATCTTTGTCTGTGATAGGTAATTGATGGCGTCGCCTAGTTCCGTTGGGCAGTTCAACTGTTGCTCCGATACATTCTTCTTCATCTGCTTCAGCTAGAAACAAAAATAAACACAATGTTCTACAGATACAGAGTCAATTAAAGGTCCATTCAAAGCTTACTTCATCTATTCTAGGAAAGTACAATAAAATTTATAGCTTTTATATACCGCTACTTTTATGCTTATAGCATGCTCAGGGCGCTATGGTTCAATCTCATTTGTGGACCAGTGGGGGGAGGAAGTATCTGGGAGAAGGTTTTCCGTGCTGCCTTTAGGCGCTCAGTAAACACAACTTTGATCGAGTGCCGGGTGTCGAACCTCGAGCCCCCTTCATAGGTAGCCAAGCCAAGCAAAGTTCAAGCGTACTTAGCCTCTCGACCACGCTTCCCATATTAATCCAATCAAGAACACACATGCATTCAGCAACTAAAATATAGTGTATGTTAAAGAGCCATTTTAGCTCGTCTGTTTTAGCTACAGAATATATTGGGCCTCCTTCATCCGTAAAAAGACAAGAGTTCACCTTGAACACATGCTCATGAGCAGGTCAAGGTGGCTTTCACCTTGGTGGTAGAGGAGCCATTTTTAGTAAGGCAAGCTGAGGCCCATGTTTTCTCGCTGTCTATAGCTTTCTAGGTCACCGTCTCTCTCCAACTGGTGCTGTTTAGGGCTAGGTCTTCCTAATAGTCAGTAACAATGTTCATGAACTGTTACTAAAATGTGTCACGTGACCACACCTTCATACAGACTTTTTATTTTCTTACAAAGTCAATGACTTGTTACAGGAGAGTATTACTGGCTCACAGCATCAATACCCTGTGAATGAGTCTCTGACCTCGCCGTTGACTTCAACGTTGAAAGAAACTCTCTAATACTTGTCTTCTTTGCATCTTGAAAATCTCTGCACCAAATTGCACCCAAGTGTCATGTCTTAATAGTATATAGAAAATAGAAATATAATAAATCCAGGAGCAGCTATGAATTGTTCCTTTAGATCTATTTTTGCATCATTCTTTTGAACTATGCTTAAATCATTATTTTGTTCTTTATATATCTATTTAGATATTTGCTGGTCTAGATATTTAATAGAATAATAAGTACATACCGGCATGAGCGTTACCTGACATGTTTTATAGTTATCTAATTGGCAGGAACGCATTCAATTTCGGATATAATATGTCTGATTAATCAGATAATATTAAGAGCATTGTAACTATTCTAATGTGATACGCGTGTGTGTGTGTGTGTGTGTGGTAATTTCCGATGTTACTTCTATGTTTTAATGTTGACATTTTTTTTTCTAATAAATGTATTAAATAATAAATGGAATTTTCGTTAAATTCCTAGTAGAGTGAGAGACTGTCACTACACCAACGTTTCTCAAACAGCCGCCTTCATCTTTGTTGAGATTAATTAAGCGTGCATATTGGCTGACTTGACATCATAAAAAAAGTCTAGTAACTCTTTCAGACATTTTCGTCTATGGGGCTTATGATATTTGTTTGTAAAACGTTTTACATGTTTCGGATGTTCCTTCAGAGTTGAAGATAGTTTACTTCCTAGTCCAAACCTCTCGCAGGACGACGGGGGATGAGAGCGGGCAGGGTTTGAACCCGAGACCATCGATAAATCCGAACGACAGTCAAGCGCACAAACCGCACGACCAGGCAGCTATTCAGCAATTATGATGGAAAGGTCATCTGTTTCTCTGGCCAACGACCAACCCACTTTACTTTCCCAAACTAAAGGTTAGGTACCCATTAGAGTCGGGTGGACTCTGGGGCATCTTTGAAATGCCAAAATTAAAAATAACAGTCTTCACAGAGATTCAAACACATGACTTTTCAGTTCGTAAGCCAAGCGCTTTACCATTCAGCCACCACGCCCCTGACATCTTCTAACTACCATTAAATAGTATTACAAAAATTGCTTTGTACATGCCAAGAGGATGAACTTCTGAAGCTCAGTACACAGAAAAAAAAAAGCTTGGTGTTGGTCCCCATCGAATAAATGTCTGCCTGGTCGTGCTGTTTGCTTTTTGGACTGTCGTTCGGACTTATTATAATTAGCCCCAGCGCAGCCAAAGGGTGGGGGGTTGAATTTAAAATCCCCCTTAATGAGATTTAGAGATTAAACCCACCTTTTCTGTAAAACAACAACAACAAAAAAAAAGCAAACAACAGTCACCAAATTCAGTGTGAGCCAAGAAGAGTTTTGATTTACCCCCCCCCCTCTCCAGAAAGCTTAAAGTTAAAACACCCACTTCAATATAAAACTAAATCTAACTAAAGTCACCAAAATAAATTACAGTAGATAAGTTATTGTTTTTAACTTTAACCCTCCCCCCTCTAGACGGCTTTAAATATCCCCCCTTCCACTTGTCACAGCCTCGTTTGAGACTCATTGCGACATGTAGTAATTATTATTTACTTAACACAAGCATGCATGTGACACGAGGTATATAATCTGTCTCAGCCGAAAGCACGATGTGATAGAGCAGAAGTTGTAACTTGGTCCTCAGGGAGAAAGCGCGTAATTGTATAGTGAAGTGTGTCTGTCCTCAGTCGCGAATTAATATTTTGTGTATCTCCTATGTTTTCAGAAGGTGGACTTGTAAATTTGTCCTTGAAACTATAGTTCAATTGTGTACTACGCCTTTAGGGCTGGACAACTTTCAAGTAATGTATTCAATAAAGTAATAGTCTGCTGTACGTACGTTGCTCAGTACATTTTAACATTTGCTGTGACAATTATGACTTATTAATCAAGACTACATTTAAAAAAAACTCATAGTAATTTGAGGAGGGGGGGGATGCTCTATAAGTTATCTGCCTATACATTAAATACTCTGAAAATGTTTTGGCCCCTACAAAATTTTGTTTCCCTACATCCTCTGCAGAGCGTATGACTTTTTATTATTTATTTTGACTGGCCACCATGTTTATATGAACGCGACAGTAATTATGACGTGACGTGACATGAACTAAATATATTAGTGGAAGACACCGGCAGAAGAAACTGACTTAAGACATTGTTATAAGACACTGATTTAAGACATTGACAGAAGACATTGACAGACGACACTAACTGATGACATTGACAGACGACACTGACTAAAGATGGACACGACATGGCCTAAATTGTGCATATGTGCCAAAAACCCAGATCTGACTGAAGGCATTGACAAAAGACACTGACTTAAGACATTGACAGAAGACAATGATTTAAGACATTAAAAGAATACATTGACTTAAGACACTGACTTAAGTCCTTGACAGAAGACACTGGCTTAAGACATTGGCAGAAGTCATTGACAGAAGACACTGACTAAAAACATTGACAGAAGACACTAACTCCATTTCAGTTCTAAGATTAAACCGTTTTGCCGAATTCTTAAGAGTTAAATCTTCTTTGTTCTCAGTATGTAAGTGTTGAACTGCTGTATAAGTAAACAGAGATATAAAATATTAATAATAATAATACTTATAGTCGCTAAGCATACACAATAACACATTTCGTTACCTGTCAATGAACAGTACTGTTAAGATCTGCCACATCACCAGGAAATTCATTTGTGGTTTACAATGACTTCTGTAAATGGTTCAATATCTTATTCAAAGCCTCAGGAAAGAAAAAATCAAACATTTCCTTAAAAAAAAAATGAAAAAAATTATTTCCTTTTTATAAATATATATATATATGTTAGTAAAGGTACAAATTCTCCCCTTTCTTTAGTTCAGTGTTATATCCTCCTGTGCGCACGATGTAGTTCACGCGATAATATGAAAAACTACTAATTAATTGTTGTTTTAAATTATGTTCCACTTATAAGCAAACTAAATATGTTTTCTTCAAAAACAAAAGTAAAGATTTTTTTTTTTGTAAATGCATAAGTTCGTATGACAGAATTGACTTAATTTAGCAATACTATTGTAAAAAAAAAAAATCTCAAACCGATTGCATAAATGCATTGAAAACATGGCAAGTAGTCATCTCACTTGCTAAATAGTCTCCCGTGTTTGTTACTATTAATGGTGGATAGTTATAAAAATGGTTTATTTTTAGGAAAAAAAAAATGTTGGCATAGTTGATTTTGGAAATTAAAATTTTCCCTTTCAGAACAGAAAAAAAATTAGCCGTTGCATCACAACTTTGAATGGTCTAAAATATCATGATGTTGGATTTTCACTATCTTTTCTAGTTTACGAGATCGAAACCGGACTGACGGACGGACCGACGGACAGAAAGACAGAAGAACAGACAGAACCCCTTTTTGGGACGCTAACAAACAAGAATGGAAAAAATATTTCTAACTTACTATTCTATAAATAGCGCTGAACTTTTTCCAAATAAAAAATATCTTAGTTCTGCTACCAACTCCCCCCATACACACACACACACACACAAATAAACACATGCACACAAACATAAACACACACACATACATATATACATACATACACATATATACATATTGTTGTAACTAGGTTAGGCACTCACGAAAAGGCAAGCAACACAACACAGTTTAACAGGAAATAAATACGTGTGTTTATTCACTAGGGCAAACACATACCACCCTTCGGCTTCTTCAGAGTCTTACTACTAAGTATACCAGTCCTTTGCTACTTAACCTGAATGTGGACCAACAACAGCCTTCCCCGCTTCGCTCCGGGCAGCACAAAAAGCTGGCTTCTTAGTCTCCAAACATTCAGACTCTTTACGATCCCTGATGTACTGTCATTTTCTCTCTTCTAGTGGCTTCCTGTTTACGTTCAACAGTGCGCTAGTGCGCATCTAGAGCACTGGTGCAAGGCAGGGTTACAACAATATATACATGGGCGTAGCCAGGATTTTTTTTCGGGATGGGGGGGGGGATTTTTCGCCCCCCCGCCCCCCTCCCGCAAAAAAAATCTATATGTATGTGTGTGTGTGTGTGTGTGAATATAATCTTTATTACATTCTGACCCTTCATTGTTTCGGAAAACGTTTATTGTGCCCTAGAATTTCTTTCTGGAGTTAGTGGAAAAATTGTAGACTCCCCGCCATTGCCAGCAAGGGGTCTGGAGGAGCGCTAGGAGCTCCCCCAGAGCGAGGCGGAGCCCCGCCGCCAAGCACTATTTCTGGTATTGAAAGCCAACAAAATGCATATTCTGAGGTATCTACAGTGCATTATCTTGCTATTAAAAAGTTTTTTTTTCAAAAACCTAATGTGCTTACTGACTTAGACCCTCCCGCGCCGTTCGGCGCATTTGACGTCAAGCTGTTTCCATAAAAATCTGTCACTGGCAATGTCTGTAGCCTCTTCCCGTCTGCACCACGGACCTCCATGAATGTGTGGCGCTTAGTTGTACTTAATAGGATTGTCATCGCAACTCTTATTATGCGTAATTCATTTTGTCGGAGATTATGTCCCGCAAACCTCATGCGACACTCTGTCACAATCTTACTAAGGGGTCGACCTCCAGTTCGGCATATGATTTTTTCGATTTAGACCCGATTTAGACTCCTAAAAATTGTCTTAGCCATCTTTGTTGAGCCACATTTAGTGTTTTTCAATTTCGCAGATGACTATTTACTGCAATTTATTATTGGAGCCCCGCCATTGGTAGAAATGTGTAACCTCTCTTGAATTCATTCATTGGCCTCCTTCAGTCGTAAAACGATTATGGTTCATGTCGCACACTTCCTCTTGTGGCTGTGGAGCCCTATTTTGGAGAGACACTCCCGTTCACAAATATCGCAGGCTAAGGTGGCTTTTGCTTCTGTGGTAGAGGAGCTTGCCATTTTTCGCATTGTCTGTTTTTCTTCCAGGGCTGAGGCCCATGTACTTTCACTGTCCATAGCTTTCTTGGTCACTGTCTCTCTCCATCAGGTGAGGTCTAGAGCTATGTCTTCCCATTGGTCAGTATTGATGTTTACTGATTTGAGATCCCGTTTTATTACATCTATGTAACGGAGGTGGGGGCGACCAGTTTTTTTTGAGCAAGTCGCGAGTTGTCCATAGAGGATGACTTTCGGGATGCGTTTGTCCTCCATCCGGCGAAGATGTCCAAGCCAGCGCAAGCGGCGTTGTCTGATAACTGTAAAGATGCTGGGAACACCTGATCGCGCAAGGATCTTAGGATTGCACACTTTTTCTTTCCATGTGATTTTCAAGATCCTACGGAGGCATCGCAAATGGAATGAGTTCAGTTTTCTCTCTTGCTTTGCGTAAGTGGTCCATCATTCACTGCCATGCGTGTACTCATAACGCATGCCTTGTAGACTTCCATTTTGGTCACTGTAGTAAGCTTCTGATTTTCTCAAACTCTTGACCTGAGTCTAGCGAAGGTCAAGGCAGCCTTCCCTATGCGTTTATTTGTACTCCTCTTCTAGAGACAGGTCATCTTGAATTGTGGATCCCGGATAGCAGAATTCATCTACGGCATCCAGCTTGTTATCGTCTATAAGGATGGAGGGTGGTGCTGTAGCAGGTAGTCCCATAATATTTGGTTTCTTTGTGAAGCCACTGTCCTTGACATATATGTATTTGAAAGAATAATTTCCCATTCATTACACCTATATTCGCTCAGTGTAGATCAGAACAATAATTAGTATCTATCATTACCACCTTTTCTTAGCCTATCTATATAATTCTAACATTATGTACGTGTCATCCTTTCGGTTTCCTTCCATTGCCATGATGTCCACTACAGACTAGGCCAGCTGTACTGTTTTCTACCCTGCTACTTTTTAGCTCACCAAAAAAAGACTGCCTTAGGCATAATGAGATTCGTCTCCCATACAGGATACTGCTCTGTCCAGCGTAACTGTCGAACTTTAAGAATTCCCTCTATACAAAGGCCGCGGATACACATTTGAGACCAAAAGAAAATCCGCTGCCGAGGACAGACGCAGACGCTAAATAAAATCTTAATTGACCACCGGCGGACAATGGACAGAGGTGCCCCACGGAAACGTTTCTTTAGAAAACTAATGCAACGATTTAAGTCTATTAGGAAAAAATGCTCCATTTTACTTTGTCACAAAGTTCCTGTTTTACCCTATAACGTAGAGATTTGCGTCACTTGAATATACAAATTCCATAATTTAATTTCTGAACGTAACCATCTAAGAAGTTACACTGCAAAGACTTTCTTCTAAGCCACTAATAGTAGGCCTACAATAGGTTTTCACAAAAAATGGATTGCAAAACTATAAACGGACGTGAGTGACTTCGAGCGTATAACCTTTCTTAGGAAATTATTTAACCGAGCGAGGCGAGGCCACCTAATAGTTAGTATTATTTTAAAAAAGTGTTTCAATTTTATCTTCTTATCTTATATAATACAGACGTTACTTCAAAAAAGAAGATGATTACGTCCTAAGCGTCATGCATTTAGTCATGCATATTAACCAATGACTTAAATTCTGCCAAGTCACTGGTTTTTCTGGCTAGCTCAGGCAACCCATTCCATGCTCTAATAGCACTAGGGAAGAAGGAGTATTTGTACAAATTTGTCCTAGCATATGGGACGAGGAATGTGCCTTTATTTTTGTGTCTTTCAGAGTATTTTATTTATTTTTTTTTTTTTTTTTTTTGTATTTGAAGATTATGGTTTAGTGTTTTATGTATAATTGCTACTTTACTTTTGAGTCTTCTGTCCTGAAAGCTTTCTAAATTTAGTGATTTTACTAATGGTGTTACCCTAGTCAAATGTGAATATTCGTTTGTTATGAATCTCACTGCTCTATTTTGTGTTTGTTCCAGTTTCTTAATGTTTTCTTGAGTTGAGGGGTCCCACACGGTGGATGCATATTCTATTATTGGCCAAGGTTAAATAACATTTTAGTTTTATGTTCTTATTTGATTTATAAAAATTTCTTTTAATAAACCCTAATGCTTCGCACTACATGGATCGATATTCCTTAGAAAAGTGTAGATGAAGGAAGCATTGTTCTTAGAAATGATTTGTTCCTCAAAAATAGCCGCCACATAGTTAGGAAAAAAATCATCAGCCGGTAGCTCCAATGGAAAACCTTTTTAATAAGCATTGTAGTTTTTCAAATTACAGAAATAATCATGTAATTTTGGCAACAGAACTTTACAAAAATGTATCTTGTAGTAGTCTCGTATGCATTATTTCTTCAAGAGTTTAATTAAACAAAAAATGTTTATGAACATGTGTGATACATCTCTTTGTCTAAATCTAAAGAGATATGTTTAACTCCAGTAGATCTATTAATTTGAGAGAGAGAGAGAGACAGAGAGAGAGAGAGACAGAGAGAGAGAGAGACAGAGAGATTTTGTCATAAACTAAGTCTAGCAATCGTTCTATTTTTTCTACATATAAATGAAATTAAGAAAAACAAAACAAACTCCAGTTCTATTTCTTATTTACAGCAGTACTGAATACAAACGGGACGTGAGTGTAATAGACCAAATTTAATTTTTAGATGAAAAGTAGCCGTGGCATCAGAACTTTGAATGATCTAAAATATCATGATGTCGGATTTTCAATATCTTTTCTAGTTTAAGAGATCTAAACGGGAAGGACGGACGGACTGACGGACAGACAGTCCACACAAAACTAATAGCGTTTGTTCCCCTTTCGGGGGACGCTAAAAAGTCTATAGAGAAAAAGTTACGAAACAACCTAATTTCTCATAACATTTTGTGAATTGCTGATAAGGATGTATTTGATATATGACGACGCATGTCTTTTTTTGTTTGTTTTTATAAGAAGGTCAGCTAGCAACATTTTAGTAGCTTTCATTTTTTTTTTATAATACAACGATTAGCCTGAAATAAACGTAAAATCGGATATAAATTTTGTAACGTTTTTCTAAAAATAAAGATATCCATTTTTTTCCGATAAAATAAATAATTTCGGTAAATTTATAAATAACTAATGCTCTATAAATGAAACGTAAGCCACTTAAAGTGGTATATAGTGTCACGAGAAACGTAAAACCTTTATAGTTTCTCATAATAAGATTAAGATGTAAACGTTTAATGGTATTGTGAAAATTTTATACAGAGCAAATGAGCAAAAATAGTTTCGTTGCAAATAGGCCATTTTATCCGTTCTAAATATCTAAAACATAGAACTTTTGCAACAACTATTACAGGATGTTTTATTAAATATTCTTGAGGCCATGTTTTCAAAAGTGGTTCATTTAGAAAAGACAAGCGTTTATAACTTGGACACACACATGTGTGATACGTTTCAGAGGAAACATTAAACAGATCTCGTGATGGTCTTTGACTTCTTTAGAAACGAGAGACAAATTAAAAGCTGGTAATAACGGAAGCTTACCAACTTCACACGCCAAGTCTGTTATTGCATTATGTCTTTGACATGCACACATGTACTGGACAGTGCTGTGTGTCAAACATCTATAATTAATGTGATTAAGACGGCAGAACAAAATCTAGATCCTGTTTAAAACTGATGAAAAAACGACTAAACCTGTAAGTAAAAATAAATGAGAACTAACTGACTAAAAACAGAAAGACAAAAATTAATTTTGATTGTCATTTAATTTTTGTAAAAAAAAAATTATTTATAAAAGTGTCAATGAAGAATTCAAGTTTACCCGTAGATAGATTGCAAGCGTGGTCGAGAGGCTTGAACTTGGCTGGCCTTGGCTACCTATGAAGGGGTTCGACACCCGACTCGAGCAGAGTTGTGATTACTGAGCGCCTAAAACACGGGAAACCATACTGGCCCACAAATGGGATTAAACTATCGCGCCCAGAGCATGCTATAAGTATGAATGTAGCACTATGTAAAAGCAATATATATATTTTTTTTAATTTAGATTTTCAGGAATGTAAAATTGGAAAGAAATTGTTTAAAATTTCAGATAGTATGTTGCATTATTGATAGTAGGAATCTGAAAGTGCACTTCAGTTTTGTGAATCACAATAAGTTGATTTGTTGTTTTGATCATTGACGATTACATAGCTGTACCCTGTGACTTGTTTCAACTGAACAGATACAAAAAGAGACACTATAAGAAAGCTCTAACAAAAAATACAATTTTTATCAATACACTAAAGAAAGTTGTTTGTCAATGGACGTTATGTATTGTTCTCATGCAAGTCTGAAGTACTTTCTGTCATAGTTATTTATAAGCATGTCATCATGTAGTTATGGCCACATATCAAGTGATTACAGAAAGTGATTGACATTGTTACGAACTCATTGTTTTCTTTGCTCATGACGGGTTACTTAGGGGCGATTACTGCCGTATAGTAAACACTTATTGATAACAAATATATTTCTAAAAGAATCTAGAAAAGCTTTATCTCTCGCGAAATAATAATAATAAAAAGGCTTGCCTTGGAGTCAGAAGATTAACGAAGAATGCAGTTTTCCCTATGGCTTCGCAGCCCCAGCTGTGACCTACATATTTAGCCAGATCCAGGACAAGCATAACCATTGTACGCCGGTGGTCAAGAAATAATAAGTTTATTATTTTTTATAGAGAACACTGAGTAATACAAAAATATCTGTCCTTGTCTACTATATCAACTAACTCAGACACCTGTCCATGAAACAACAGTCCAACCAACCTTGACTAGGAACAGGGCCCCACTGATTATCACACTCTCTCTCACATTGAAGGAAAACTATAACATTCAGTTCACAAGACGTGAAGACTGTTTACATTCATAACTTGGGAACACAGAAAACAAAGAGGTATAACTAGCATACCAAAATGCCAATCTTTAATACTTCAAAGCCTGTAATCTCTTGGTGTGTACGTCATCCACTGTTAGGCCCGTTCCTTTATGCTTTAGAAATCAGTTACTGCTAGATTCTCGAGGGATTAACAAAGTTTTTAGTGACGGACTAGACTGTGAGCTATTCTGTAGTAAACATTGTTTAAAGTTTCATCTTGAGTCAACTTGATCGTTTGAGTCTTTGTTCCTGTTGGTACCTTTTTATTCTTGTGACGGACAGCATATAATCTAAGGACTAGTGATAGTAATACATACTACAAAGTACGCACGCATCTAGTATAATCAAACATCGTTAGAAATACTTCAAGTACATCTGATTACACATGCATCGGTTACAATATATATATATATATATATATATATATATATATATATATATATATATATATATATATATATATATTTCTCTTCATGGCTCAATAGTTTGGACACAAAGAAGTAAAGGAAATATCACAAAACACAAACACAAAATATCATAAAAAATTATAGCATAAAAATTATGTTTTCTACATAGATCACGCTCAATAGCAAGAATTACCAAAAGTTTTAGAGAAAAAATCATACCGGGAATTTCCATTCATACTAAGAAATAAATAAATCGATTATTGCTACCTATATGAGTATAATTTCTTTAGCTAGATAATGGAGAGGGCGGGTAAGGGAAATCTAAATATGTAACGAATAATGTAGAGATCAACATTTTCTACGTTTTAATAAGATTTTAACCCTTAAAACGCGTGTAGTAGTTTAGCTTCTCTGTGGCATTTTACGTCTCCCGAGACGATCTTTTCCCTTTGCAACTTCTTGTGTGACTAAAGAGGCCAATCCTTGATACACAGCTGCGATCGCAGGTTGGGCATATATAATCACCAGGCGCCGTTGCATTTTCACCCTTCTTTCTGCTTCTGTTGTGTATGGCATCTGCACTCTTTGACCCTTCCTTTATGCTCTCTCTCCATGAGGATCTGTCCAGTGCCACCTCTTCCCAGTTGCCAGTGTCGATTTTGAAGAGCTTCATGTCGCGTTTGCATACATCCGTATAACGTAAAAGTGGGCGACCAGCGGCTCTCCTGCCTTCTATCAGATCGCCATACAGGATGTCCTGTGGAAGTCGACCTTCTGGCATACTACGAACGTGGCCAAGCCAGCCAAGGCGTCTGCTGCTGATAACAGAGCGGATGTCCTGGCACCCTGCTCTTTGTAGCACTTCCTCATTGGTTATCTTATCTTGCCACCTTATTTTAAAGATCCGCCTTAGGCATCGGAGGTGGAAAACATTCAGCTTTTTTTCCTGCCATGAGTAGGTTGACCATGTTTCACTTCCGTACAGCAAGGTGCTCAACACACAGGTCCGGTAGACTAGGGCTTTAGCACTGTTAGTCAGCAATATGTTGTCCCAGACTCTTTTCTGCAGCCGTGACATGGTGGCCATTGCCTTGGCTATCCTGTTGTTTATGTCTTTATCTTGCTTTGACTGATGTTTAAGCCGAACTTCTGGCAAGCAGCAGATAATTTGTCAACCAGGCACTGTAGCTGAATATCAGAATCAGCCACAATAGCTGCATCATCAGCATACAGGAGTTCCCTGACGAGTAGCTTCCTAACCTTGGTTTTTGCCCGCAGCCTTGAAACATTAAATAGTTTTCCAGAGGATCTTGTATGGAGAAACACACCTTCGTTTATGTCGTTGTACGCATAATGCAGTAGACAGGAGAAGAATATGCCAAACAGAGTAGGTGCGAGCACACATCCCTGCTTGACACCACTGCAAACCTCAAAAGGTGCTGATTGGGCTCCATTGAATTTGACAGTGCATTTAGTTTCCTCGTGAAAACACTCAATGAACTGCAGTAGTTTGGGAGGGCAACCTATTTTCCTCAGGAGTTTGAAAAGGCCACTTCTGCTGACCATGTCAAAAGCTTTAGTCAGATCAACAAAAACGATGTAAAGGGGTCTGTCTCTCTCTCTGAATTTCTCCTGCAGTAGTCGTAGAGAAGATATCATGTCTACAGTGGATCTACCACTCCTGAATCCACACTGAGACTCTGGGTAGACTCTAGAAGCTATCACTTGCAGCCTGGATAGTGCCATTCTAGCAAAGATCTTGCCCACTATACTGAGGAGAGAGATACCCCTGTAATTGTTGCAGTCACTCCGATCCCCTTTGTTCTTGTATATTGTGACTATAGTTGCGTCACGCATGTCCTGTGGGACATGACCTGTTTCCCAACAGCGGCAGAGGAGAATATAGAGTTCAGGGAGCAGGAGTGATTCGTTGACTTTCACTACTTCCACTGGGATATCATCACTCCCAGGAGATTTTCTTTTTTTTTTATGCAGTTAATTGCTTTTTTAAGGTCACTGAGGCTCGGAAGATCATCTAGGCATTCCAGTACTGGAAGATCTGGTAGAGAAGCCAGGGCGACATCGTCTACTGTGTTCTGTGTGGCATAGACTTCGAGGTAGTGTTCTGTCCAACGTTCTAGCTGCTTGGTTTGATCAGTAATTTTTTCTCCTGATTTGGATAGAAGGGGGGCAGGCTTAGACACTGTTGGACCCAGGGCCGCTTTAATGCCATCAAATAGAGATTTGCTATTTCCTGAGTGGAGACTGTCTTGGATTCTGTTGCAGGTATCCCTCCAAAAGTTGTTAGCACATTTTCTAGCCATTTGTTTCGCCTCTTTATTAGCACTTTTGAAGGCCTCCAAAGATCTTGGACTTGGCTTTGTCTTGAGAGCGAGTTGTGCAGATCGCTTTTTCTCGATGCAAGGTTCCATTTGTGCTAGATTCGCCTCAAACCAGTCTACATTTTTGTGTTTTTGAGGCCCAAAGGCGGTGATTGCCGAACTGTAGATTACATCTCTTAATTTCTCCCATCTGATAGAGATGTCTTCTTCATTACTTAACGAGGGGATTGAACTGTTCAGGAGCTCGCCAAAGAGAGAGTGCACACTTCTCTGGGTCACCTACATGGTTGACGTTAATTCGCCTAGTTCTGGGTTGAGTGGAAGTATAAGCCTTCTTGAGAAGTAGTTTGATTTTGCTTAGCACTAGTGAATGGTCTGAGTTGCAGTCCGCACTATGGTATGAACGGGTGTGGATGACACTTTTCAGATCCATCCTTTGGGTGATGCAGAGGTCAAGCTGGTGCCACCTTTTTGAGCGTGGGTGCTGCCAAGATACTTTATGGCGTTCCTTGCCAGAGAAGAATGTATTTGTTACACACAGTTCATGAGAGCTACAAAACTCGAGTAGCCTTTAGCCATTGTCATTGATTTTGCCAACACCATGAGGTCCCAAGCATTGTGGCCATGCATCATTTCCATCACCAACACGGGCATTAAAGTCTCCATTTATATAGAGGTGCTCGGGTTTTGGAATACTTTTAATTACGTCCTCTAGAGCTTGATAGAATCTGTCTTTGTCCTCTTCCGGTGCAGTAAGGGTTGGTGAGTAAGCACAGATTATATTAACTTTGCCTTGCGGTGATGGAAATTTCATGTGTGATACTCTTTCATTGCCAATGGGAAACATCGCGATGCAGGGGACGAGACTGTTTCTTATTGCGAGGCCGACGCAATGTATTCTAGGGCTTTGTTCTGGTTTTCCTTGCCAGTAGAATTTATAGTTGCTTTCTGTAAGAGATCCGCTGTCTGCCAGTCTGGTTTCTTGCAGGCAGGCCACATCAATGTTTAGTCTGCTGAGCTCTCTGTCGATGATAGCTGTTTGACGCATGTCTGTGACTAGTTCAGGGTCAGTATTGAAGCCAGGACACATTGTCCGTATGTTCCAGCTTGCTAAACGCATTAATGTTGAGGGTTTTCTTTTGATTGTATTTGCAGGTGCGGGTGAGCAGCTTGCTTTTTGATTTTGTCTTAGCACCAAGCACCCAGTGGTGCGGCAAGCTGTGGCGGGATAGCACTTTACTGTCCGAGGGCTGCTCGGCTTAAGGCAGGCAGTAGCTATCCAGTATGGCTAAAAAGCCCCTCCTACCGTCAAGAGTGGTCCCTGGCGTTCCAGCTTACGCCAATCAGCTAGGAACTTATCACCGGTAACTACCACTCTCCGTGTTTTTCCAAAGACATTACTGTCAGAGATGGAGTGACCTCTCCTTTGCTGGGGGAAAGCCTGGGCGGTAAATTTGCGAGTGCTGGGCTGCCCACACGTCAGCACACGCCTCTCTTCCATACTGACCGGGTCCAAAGGGATGGCGAGCCATCACAATTTGGGGACAGGTTGCTGCAGGAGTTTGCCAGAGAGCAGTAGTCTTACTACTGTCCCCCCGCCTACGGGGCTCCAGGACCGGATTTTCTGTTAGGGTTTACTCCCTTAGCCTTAGACCTTACAGGGACACACACACAAGGCAGTGCGGCTATTGACCTATAGCTAGGGGTTTGGTTTGTGGGCAACAGGGCGTGTCCGCACGCCGACGGGCCATGCCTGCCTCACATCTTGGGGCCAAACCTCCTCCGAGACCCTTGCAGTTTAGCCTGAGGCTTCGCAGCCTCAGTTTCCATCTGCCACCACGAGGAGGTACTGCATAGGACTTGCTGTGGAGAGGCTATGTACTGGCAAGAGAGACTTACAAAACTGCTCCCCTTTCACAGATGCTAGCCAGCGGTGGCAACAAGTCAAGCTACCACACTAGACGCTTCACACAGCCATTTGACAGACAGTTTAGCTTCTAAACATCAGAATTATGTATGCACTCATTGTAAAATAGTTCAGCACGTTAAGGGTTAAGTTTTCTGTAGTACCAGTACTTACAAGTAAAGGTTTAAAAAAAAACAGATACAACGTACACAATGTATCTCGTTATAGAACACAGTGTTTATGTTGGCAGTTGATTGGATTCATTTGTGATTATATCAAAAGTAAACTGCTCTTAGTTCTTAAGGGTTTTTAGATGTATGTTTTATAAGCAATTGTTTCTATAGTAAGTCTTTCACGGTGTTTTTTTTTTTCATTAAATGTTTTGATTTATTGTTAATTTAGACCAATTCTATTTGATTGATGAGTTCTCTTTTTCTAAGTAATTTAATACGTGAGTTCTTATTTATTTTGGGATTTGATTCATTACTGTTTGTGTGTATAAGTGATATTTAAGTGATTATTATATTCCACTTTTCAGGTTTTAAATAAAGATATTTTTTATAAGTTTAGTCTTAAAGTTACGTCAGAAAAGTCTTATTTGTTTAGAAAGGTGACATGGAAACAGGGCCGCCGCGAGTGTTGTGGCGCATGGGTGCAAGAATAAAACGTCCCCCTTTTTTTTTCTAGAAAAAATAATAAATCTTTAAGATTGAGTTGGGTACGAGTTACGGTTTATGATCTAAAAATACGCATTTCCCATACAAAAAAATAAATAATTATAAAACAATTGTTGCTAATGATTTAGCTATTTATATAACAGTACGTCAATGCCTGGAATTGAACTATTCTTATCTTATTCAACTATCACGAGATTTACTTTAAAAAATCTTTAGATCTAGATCTTGCGAATGCATACAAGCTGAGTTCCTTTCAATTAATCAGTATATTTCTGTACCGTTAAGTCTTCGAACTGATTAATTGATTGTTTAGTTCAAATTTCAAATGTATTGTACTTTTATAGATTTAAATACAGTATTGTGTTAGAACGTTTTGCAATGTCAGGCGCCATGTATTTGAAATGTAACGTAAATCTAGATTTACAATTAACATCTTAATAGATCAAAATATAGATCTAGATCAGGTCTTGTTTTATAGATTTAAATGTGACCAGGAGTATACTAGAGTTAGATATAGAGAGGACTATTATCTAGATCTAGATCACAGCAGATCTAACTATCTTTAGATTTTGGCTCTTGACTTGGTCTAGTCACTCTAGTAGCTCTAGGATCTAGAAATCTAGATCTAGGTATCTGTAACTAGATCTAGATATAGTATTAACCTACTCAAAAGTGCGCAGCATCTTCTGACATCTTTTAAAGAGATTTATTGATTCTCTTACCGCTTCTATCTGTTGATAACATTAAACGATGAAGTAACTCTGATGGTATTTTCTTAGTGACAACTCAGCTGTTTAGTAAGGACGCCAATCAAGGTAACAACAGTCAACTAGGGACATTACCCCTATTTGCTTAATAGCATAACCTGTATATAACATACATACTACAGGTAGTCCTCGGTAGTCTCGACTTGCGTCGTTTCATGGTTACGACGTTGTTTGCGACGGCTCAGTCCAATCATGAGGCTATCAAATAAGGGGGAAACATCAACTGAAATTGACAGGTCATTACAACTTACGACATAACATTATAACATTACGACTGTCTCTACGATTATTAAGGATAAAGATCCTATCCTTGAACACGTGAAAGGATCTGCTCCTATGAAAGCGACAGTGATAACAAAGCAGCGTAGTGGGCATATTATTGAGATGGAAAGATTATTGGTGCTGTTGTTGGAAGACCAAAATCAACGCCGTATCCCTGTGAGCCTTACGGTTCTTCAGGAGAAAGCTAGGCGACTGTTTGAGGTGTTGAAAATAGAGAAGAAAGAAGGAAGTGAACATGAAGATATTGTGGCGATTAGGGCTTTGGTTTAGGAGGTTTAAGGATTTTTGTTTTATTAATAATTATGTATTAGACTAGGTGTATGGATAGGCTAAGTGTTTGCATTTGCAGTACAGTACAGTAGTTATTCTGCTACAGTACTCTGTATGAATGTATAATCCGACTTACGTCGAAATTCGGTTTACGACCCGCGTAGGAACGGAACACCGTCGTAAGTCGAGGACTACCTGTATACATATATGTTATATACATACATACTATACTAACATCCTTCCTTTTTCTACAGCTTAAAAAAATAAACTTAAATGATCCTTATAATTAACAAAATAAAACATAATGAGTGAGATATCTCAATTTCTTAAAGTAATATTATAAACACCGAATAAGCCACAAAAATATTAAGTTTAACATATTTGAACACATATTATCCGAGTTCCAAAATGATACTGATAGTTGATACCATATCGGTCACTAAAACCCAAAGATTAGAATACAAGTTTCTTTTGCATAATGACATCTTGTATCTCAGCACTAATAGTTCTAGCTAACTTTTTATAAATCCTATAAGTTTATCTCACTGAATTATTTTTTCTGATGACAGGCAGTATATGTAGTCTCACACTATCAGTTTTAACATATTCATCAAAGATCTAGTGTTCATGTACAATATAGTTTTTCTTCATCGAATGTTTTCCCTATTGCTAATGTCTTTGACTCTATTTTGCTTCCTTGATTTGATAAGATCTTGGAGATACTTGTTTTATAATTATGACAATGACAGGATGACATCCTACTTCTCACATATGTCTATAAAATACAGGTATTGTTTGGTCTCGATGTGGCTCATACGTTGTTTTGTTTTTATCCCAATGTCTGGTAGCTTGTTGTTTTATTTCTTTTGTCTTGTTACTGTCTTGTGTTCACCAGCAAAGTTCTTTCTGAGACACCTTCGATCAGGTCATCACCAACCTTTCTCCATGGACTGCTTCTTTCATTAGGCTAAGTTATTCTCTCATGACCATTGGTTTCTTCTCTTGAGAAACTTGACATGTCTCTTCTACCATCTGTTTTATTTCATTAGTCATACCTGGCAAGAACATAGTCTGTCAAACTCTCTTTATCATTTCATCATATAAAGTGTCTACTGTGTTTCCAATTTTTCTTAATTTCGAGACGCATACTGCTCTTTGTTCTTTCAATATTATACCATTGCGAATTAGAACTTATCAGCAAAATCAAAATAAGTTATTATATTTTCTAAATCTTTCTTTCTTTTAGGCCATCCATTTTTCATGATTGTTTCTCTTAATTTGTTCAATATTTCATCCGATTCTGTTACTTTTCGTATGATCAGGAATATTCACAGCTTGTGAATATATATTGCCTATTATCATTCGATGTGAAAAAGTTATTTTCTTTTAACAAAAGTAAAGAGTCTTTCGGAGTTGCGGTCAGTGTCAGCGCTCAATAAAACAGCATGTTAAACACGTCCAACAGTTTACAATAAAAGAAATACAAGAAAAGTTCTTCACACGTCGCCTATCGAGTTTAAACGTTGATTTGGATCAACGGAGCACTGGCAGCAGCAAATACGAGCTGCAGCTTCATGAATTAACTGCATTTGCTGGGTATTTTAGTGATGAAACTGCAGCACTGAGTAGATGTCTTTGAGCGTTTCGTTTGCTGATTGCGATTGTATTCGACTTCATTAGTTTAGTTCTTATCATTCAGTGAGTGGCACTGCACGTGTCTAACGTCATTGTACAGTCTAGACATGGACAAACTACTCGGCCAAGGCTGACCCATGATGCCTAGCATTCTTTTTCCGTAACTGTCCCAAGCGATAGCGTTGGTGCTAAATTTACATCTTTTGTGTGAGTCACAATGAACTGAAAAATACGAAACTATTCGTGATATAGATATAAGTCTCAACTTAGAGATCTTAAAATAACGACAGCAAGTGAAACCATATAAACTGCAGACATGTTTAGTCAATGTCTACTCCTCGTGTGTTTTTTATTTGTCTTGTCATTGTCGTCAATTATTCATCTGGTCTTGAACCAGTTTCCATGGTGTTGCAGCCTTTATAACTTAACATAGTGGCCGCTCAACAGCACATCTGCAGTCACATTAATGGCATAATCAAAAACAAATGTGACCATCCTGAGGAACACGTCAGAGGTGGCTTCTTTGAGGAAAAAAATACATGTTTGGAATTTGTGACTTATTACAGAACACGGCTTTGCATTACGTATCTTAATTCTTAAGTATCTTCATTATGTCTCGCTTTTCGAGCAAATACTAATGGTCAGTTCAACTTGTTTTTTTTGCCATCAACCTAAAACGATGTAAAAGCTGCAGTTCAAAGAAGAATATCAGAACTGTGCGATAAATGTTCATGGCCAGCTTGTCCATCGTGACGAAAAGCAATGCATTAGTAAAGTTATGGACAGTTTCTGCAGCCACAGTCAACATTTGAATTGTTTGATCGAAGGTAGGGAAGCCACGAGCCTCATGGATACATTGTACAGTTGCGTACAGTAAATACTTTGTTCTCGTGCTTCATGTTGTTTTTATTTCATGGAAAAAAATTACTGTGAATTTAATTAATATCGATTAGGTACTGTATGAGGGTCGAAGAAAGGGGTGGGGAGGGGTTCTTTCTTTAATATTATATCAAGAAAGTTGAAGATACGACTTTAAGTCATGAGTGGCAGCTTGTACCCCCCTGCAAAAAAATCCTGCGGGCGCCCATGCCTAATATTCTGTATGTCTGTGCAATGAACTTATCTTCATGCAATGTGACCAGACCTAAACTTTGGCTTGTTTTCTGTCCCTATAAAGACTGATATTGATTTCCCACAACTGTAGTTCAGCACAATGTAAGATAAGGCTTTTTTGTCTGCTTTTATGTTTCTCCTTTGCACCTATAGCCAATAGAAACCATTCAAGTTGTCTTTTCCATTGACGGAAATTTTCACAAATATTGTCTTCTACCATAATTTACTGTGTTGGTGGTCTGAATTGACCTACTGCCATCTTCAAATCACACATTTTACCAAATGCGTTACTTTTTTCCTTTGTCATTAATCTCACTGCTTTATTTTGTGTCTGTGAAACACCTTTTCGGGTGTTTATTAAAGTATCTGCTATCTATTGTCGCGGATGTTCATTATAACTCCAGTAGTACAGCAAAATTGAAATTCACAGCATAATTCATTGGTTAGAGATAATATATTTATTAAATGTAAAGTAATAACAATCTGGCAAATCCAGAAACAATACTTCAATAATTATTTGCAAAATTCAATATCTAATAAATTTCATATTGATACTTAATAACACTTCACTCAATGCAAATAGAACTCCTCAAACATATGTCCTTTCTCTCCGAGGACTAAATAGAAAAACTGACCATCTGATCATGTGACAAGATAAAAAACGAGGCTTCCCAACTACATTTCATTTTTTACGTGAAACATGATAACTAAGAACTCATAATGAACCTTGTCTACCGTATGTCACGGTTTAATGCGTGTTAATACTTTTTGGATTGTCTTTCTTGCACTTCTATATCTACTATCCACTATTATGTCTGAGATTTATGGTTCGTCATATACTCTAAACTAGAATTTGGTGGTCTGTAGAGACTGCCTATTATTATTAGGGATGTTGAAGTGGTGTTAATTTGAGCAAATATAGACTCTATATTTTGTTAAGTTAGGTAAGGTAATTTCTTCTGCTATAAGGGTGTTTTTTTTATTGCTTAAAGCACTTCTCCATGATTATCTGCCCTATCTTTTCTAAACAAATGATAATCACTATTGAAAATTGTTGCATTAAAAATGTCTGGATGTAGCCAAGTTTCTGTTCCTGCAATTATGTTTGGTTTCTCACATTGTAATACTATTTCTAAGTCTGCTGATTTGATCCCAATATTTGAAAGTTTATTAATAAGGTTTTAAGATATGTTGGTACAACTTCTTTAGCAGGTTTATTTAATGAGGGTGTTGTATTGTTTTAGCACATTTAACAGGATTGGATCTGGCAAGTGGTTGGAGAGCTTGATTTGAGATGGTGTTTCTTCCAAAAGGATTAGTGATTTATTTATTAGGACTTTAAATTTAAAGGTCATAAAATGCGCAATGTTGGTGCATTATTCTACGCCGTCATTTTTGTTTAAGTTTTAAGACGAGCCAGTTTAAAAAAAAAAAGCTTTTCGTTGAAACTTCTGTGTATATATAAACTCCATCTTCCAGGGATTTTAAAGCACTGGTGAGTACAACTGAAAAGAAGATGCCGAATAGTGATGGAGCCAGAATACATCCTTGTTTTACTCCGCTCTTGATGAAAAATGGCCTAAAAGCGGAACTGGGGTTATAAAAAGTTGTCATGGCCAGGGGGTGTCAATGGGGATAAGCTCCCAATTGTCCCAGCCTCATATAAGTGTTATTAATTCACCTTAGATCAAGAAGGTGAAAGCACGAAAAAAACTCAATAGTCGAAGCTCAGACACAGGAACCCAGAGGCAGAGAGTGAGCACAGCACAGAGACCCCAGACCAGCTTACATTTTGATGGCATATGTGTATTAAAATATACCAAAGTATAAAATCATTTATATTTTACAAAGCTTATATCAGCTTACTCTGCCTGGTAGAATTTTTGCACACGTTATTTTCTCCGACTTTCCATTCAGGGAATAACTTGAAACTCTGCACAATTATACATATTAGGAATTTTAAAAAAATTAACTAGTGGTAATTAATATAATTATTATATAGATATTGATAAAGGGAAATAAATCTTACAGAACTGATATATATAATTTTAAATGTATAGTTTTTTCTCTTAAATAAGATTTTTTAAAAGTTGTATATAATTCCATAGAAAATTGTGTTCCAGTCAGACAAATTGGTTATTACAAACTATTAAGGAATATTTTTAATCGTTTGATGAGATTTATTGACTTGATTGAACAGTAAAAGTATTACAATGTATTATACAATTAGACTACATATTTTTGTTGTTACTATCTCTATATAATACTTATTCAACAGGCAAAGGAAACTGGAAAGAGGAACGAAATGCTTACTGGATGAATATTTGTTTCTAGACAAATGATAACCAAAGTGAGAACAAGTCTGTACACAATGTTTCAACAGATTCTAGCTTTCATTATTATCTCGCGTTTACTTTTACAAGGTACGCTTTTGAAGAACGGAATGCATTTTTTTTAGCGACCTCGAATGGGGAATAACCGCTATTATTTCTGTGTTGCCTGTTTGTTTTGTAAAATGTTTGTAAAATGCTTGTAAAATGTTTGTAAAATGTTTGTAAAATGTTTGTAAATGTTTGTAAAATGTTTTGTAAAATGTTTGTAAAATGCTTGACATGTTTCTGATGTTCTTTCAGAGCTGAAGATAAATTACGTCTTAGTCCAAACCTCCCGCAGGATGACGGGGGACGGCAGCGGGCAGGGTATGAACCATGGACCATCATCAAGTCCAAACGATAGTCCAGCGCGCATACCGCACGACCAGACTGTCCGTTTGTCCACCTCATTATATCACAGAAATTAGAAGATAAGAAAAATATGAGATCGTGATATTTTAGAACTTTAAAAGTTTTGATCCTTCTCTTTTCTAAAACCAAATTAATTCATTTAATATGCTAGTAGATTTTTCATAAAAATGCACCATTTAATCAACAGTTTAATATTAATAGTAACAAAAACTAGGGACTCTATATTATTATGGAAGTACAATTACATGTATATTTTAAAGAATGTTAATGTAAATTATTTGCTATTTTCTAAAAAAAATGGTTTAAAAAGTATTTGTAGGCCTACTATTAAATTAAATGTCGGCAGACAGCCTAACAAAATAATAATATCGGCAAACTTGTGTTTTCTTTTTGTATTGTCGTAGAGAGGGATGTGGTTGTTGATAGTTTTTAGTCCATAGCCTCTGATATTCGTAAAAAAAATACTGAAATTTGCTATTTTACCTGGCAGAATGGACTACTTTGAGGGCCGATTGTGAGTTTGTGTTTCCATAGAAATTATCTTTACAAACATTTGTCATCAGTTACTGAGCGTAAAAATAAATAATGTGGTTATTCCGCTTCCACGCCAACAATGATGATGCGCATCAGAGCACTGCTCAACACGAGAAGAAGACATGTTGATTCTACAGGAAGGTCTGTTGTAAAGTGCCGCCCTGCGAGATACCATTGAACTGTTTGGAGGACCTGAAGTGACAGCGAGAATTGTGTGGTTGGTCTGTTCTAGTATTAAGTACGACTTGTACAACTTTGACATTACTCCCTGTGTTTTGATAGCGGAAGTCCAAGAATAACAATCTGTTTATAGCTGTCAATAAATACATCGTCTATCATTACATCCTTCCTTTCGTTGAGTGCTTGAACTAGATTTACTACAATAATAATTATTTATTTACCTCCATCAGTTGTATCCGGTCAACAAATTCAACTCTTGCCCTACAATGAAACAAAGAACTGTAAAATCAATCTTGTTGAAAAGATGGACAGAATTATCATGTACGGCAAAGTGGATCTCAACGGAAACATAAATTCACCATCAGTTGTCAACTTTGAAATCAAAAGACAAATTGAGACGACATTTCTATTTGTAAGTATCCATTGTATAGTCATCTGTTTTGATATATGTTTATATTAGAAATTTGATTTTTAATGTTCTTAAGTTGAAAAATATACTGTACTGTTGTTAATAGCTAAAACTTTTATTTCAGATTTGTTTCTTACAAATTCCAATAGATTGTGACAAACATGTTGAAAACTATTGCAGCTGTTTTAAAACTGATGACCACAAAGTTTTAAAATTAGTATTAAATATAACAGCTATCACAGTGAACAGTGAAGCAGAAATAAGAGCAGAACTGGTTTACAGGGAAACATCTTTTTATAGTGAAATACGAAAACTGCCAATTGTATATGGTAAGAAGATGTATTTCTTCAAGGTAATGAACAATCTTGACGAGGTAGTTCAATGCTTTTTTTTTGCTCTGTCATTGTCTTAGGAGTTGAGTCAAACACACTTGGAATTCTAGGCCTTTAAAAGTCCACTTCGGTCTGCCTAAGCAAATGTCGGATCCAAGAAGATGCAAATTTTTTAGCTCCATTTTACTGAGGTCTCGAATAGAAACACGCAAGAGGCAAGGCCGAGGGCCGTGTACAACGGGTAAACTCGTATATTCTATCTCTGTACTATATTAGCCATGCAGTTTTCAAATGGGCTTCCGGTTCAGACTAAGAAGCTTGATCCTAAAATGCACTTTCAAAAAGTTAATGGTACTTCTTACAAACAGTTTTAAAATAAAAGCAGTTTTGAGATAGTGGAATTGTATTGTACATTTCTACAAGATATTTTTATTACACTTTTATATTAATTATTCGTATATTAAATGAAATATGATAATGATCACCCTTTCTCAAAATCATCAACGAATAGTTTTGAAAAATGTAAATACATTTGAATATCATTTTTAAACATCAAACTTCACAAAGTGAAAAATGTCATTCATTTGTTTTCAGCTTCTGAAACAGACGGCCTTTTAGTGTTTGTCAACGATCAAAGTATCCACACTAAACAGACTAATGTTACACTGAATGACACACGAGTTATAATATTGTCAACTTGTCGTGAAAAGTTTGTTCTAGGTTGTGAATTAGAACTGATCAACTTGGAGACTGAAACTTTATTAAAATCTGAGAAAGAAATTGTTGTCTACAATGGCAACTTCAATGGCACAACACATTTTAAACTAAAATACAAAATTTGTAATATTCAAAGAAACATCTTATTTTCAATCACTATAGGTAAGCTATTAAATGCGTACAGATACATAAATAGATAGACAGATAGATACACATATAGAGAGATACATAGATACATAAAAGTGATACGTTTTTATTGTTGTGTATTCATTATTATATATGAAAAGATATAATATTAATATAAATAGTGTTATAAACCTGGTGGTGGCACAGAGAGGGATAGTGGTGTGTGTGTAGTCAGCCGACGCAAATCGCCCCAGGCCAGCGCTAGACGAGCGGTCAACCGTGACGAGTTACAACGGTCAGCCGAGTCGAGTGTCAACAGAACGGTTCGGTAAGGATCGTCGTCGTGAACAGAGCTCAGGGGCGTCACGAGAGATGTAGTCATGTGACGAAGCTAGAAACGTCGAGCGATGTTCCGTCCGGTTCTAGTAGGCCAGTAGGGACCCTATATAAAGAGCGGAGGTGTCCAGTAAAGACGGTTCGGAGCCCGGTTCACGAAAGGAGGTTCACGAAAGGAGGTTCACGACAAGAGATCAGAACACGGTCGACTACAGCACAGTTCAGCGGTGTGGTTCTGTACGGAGCATTACGACGGTTCAGTGCGGAGTACTATCAAGTACAGTTGAGACGAATGGCGTCTTGATCTTGGTCTGTGATCGAGTCCGACACAACGAGCCTAGTGTGTGAAGTCAGTCCTGAACTGTTGAACCCAGTGCAAGCCCGGAACGAGACGGAGAAGCCAGTGCAAGAGTTTATATTCGGTACGGTGTTATCGGAGATATATTTTTACAGTGTACGTGCTGCCAATTGTACAGTATTGGCTGGTATTTATTCAACCATTAAAGTGTTACGTTACTTTGGAGCCCTGAGTTGTCAAGTTCTTTAAGTTGGTGGTGTATGGTGCAGTTTGCAGAGAGCCTGGATAGTAAGATTCGTAACAATATTTATTGATCTTTAATTAATTTAAGACTAATGAATGTAGTGGATGTTAGAATATAATCATAATATTTTATTTAAAGTGCCAAGTCAAGTTTGTTCCAAGAATAAATAGGAAATTAGGTTTGTATTCGAGCTCGGACATTAGCCGTCTGGTCTAAAGAAACGATTAGGTAAAGGTTCTGTTCTATGTATTTTTTCTAGATATTTTCTTAAAACAAATATTATGTCGGATGTATACTTAGTAGCTTTGAAGCTACATTGACTCTCAGTTACAACCTCGTCAACTATAGAGTTAGTCAGTTGAACAGGTGTTAGCTTTTCAACAAGGGCATCACCACCAATTAAACATTTCTGTTGGAAGGCCATTAGAGCCAGGTGCTATTCTTTTTTGGTGATTTTTTCACTGTATTGTAAGTCCAACATCCTCAATGTCGGCGCGCGAGCGAGTTCCTTTCTCATACTTACCTTAGAAATAGTCGCCAAAGATATATAATTTTAACATCTTTAGTTACTTCTTCTTCTAGCCAGCTTTAGTGCTGCTGAGCTGTCAGCTCTTTTTGCAGACTGTGCCAAGGAAAAAAAGTGTGTTGTTTTCTTTAGTTGTTCAGCACTGTCGTACAGGGCGTTGGTTATGTTGGGCTGTAATGGAAGTAGGGTCTGCCTAAGGTGGATGTGGCAAATGTGCTCTGTCCAGCGATTTAGCATATCAGTCTTGCTAGTCAGTACAGTGCATCAATCGGATAACGTTAACGACGCCATAAGCACAAGAGATGCAACTCATGGAAAGAGCATGACTTTATAGACCCATGTTTTTAAATCCTATGTTAGGTGCGATTTCAATTTTTAAATAATCAAATAATTTTTAAATCAACAAATCGTATTTTGAAATAGCAGTATACATTAGTAAATTTTAAATTCTACAAGTTCTTCTAAGTAGACTAAAATGATAAATTGAAGATGCCAAACTATTTAGCGGGTAAAACTGCCTAAATGCAACAAAAAAAGATAATTTGAATAATTCAAAAACTCGTAGATGCTGCTTTTATTTTGAAAATTTTTTGTATGTTTCTTTTTAAACACAAATACAAAATAGATGTAATGATATTCTAATCCAGTGTTGGGAAAATCTTTTTTTAAATGCAATTAAAAACTTGAACGAAAAATCTGAAATTTTGAATGAAATCTAAGGCTATCATAATGTTCATTCCAGAATTGATTAATTCAAGCTGCGAGTGGTTTGTTAGCATTCATGTTTTGGTTCAAGTTAGCAGCTAGTTATTCGTAAGAGTTCACTTCATCGTCAACCTATTGCTGAGACAGACGGTCTAGTCCAGTGATGCCCAAAATACGGCCCGCGGGTCAGATCAGGCCCGCGACGTGGTTCCATCCGGCCAGCCGAAATTTTGGCACGAAAAGTAGACCGCCCCCCCTTAAAAAACAGAAAAAGGTTGACTTATGTATCTTTACCAACGTTAGGGCCCTCATTTTTTCTTTAATTGATTGGTACCATGACCTTTAACATTAGTATGTTTATGAAATGAGAATCTACCAGAAAAAAAGAACGGATCTTAGCATTTTTTTGTGGAGCATGATAATAAGCCAACATATTTGATTTGTAAAGAAAGTGTGGCTATTTAAAAAAAGAGCAACATATAAACGTCATTATGAAACAAACATGACGATATTCTTGGTTTGAGCCGCGACTAAGATTTTTAAACTACGCCTACAGTTTGGAGGATCGATAGGAATATTTACCAAAAAGCGACAAGACATTGAGTCGGCAGTAAAGCGAGCTACAAGATTGCTTTATTTTAAGTACAGACAGTAAGACGTTTTCAGACGCGTGAAACAAATCGCTTCAGATATCCAATTCTTTAATGTAAGTACTAGATCCGCGGGTTTTTAATCAATTAGTTACAAATTCAGGTAAATTTCAGTTAATTTATTTTTTACCTTTTCGTTCATGTGGCCCGCAACACGAGTGTCAGAAATTATAATGGCCCGCAGGTCGAACTAGGTTGGCCATCACTTGGTCTCTAATCTGCTCGTGAATATAAGTTTTATCCCTTTTTTTTTTTTTTATTGTGAAAACAAAACATGCGGGCGGTCCACATTAAACTTCTTGGCGGGCCGAATTCGGCCGTAATTCGCTCATTACTTTTTTTTTCAGTTCTCTTGACTTATCAATTTGTCGGTGACACATACACTGCATTCGTCGTCATGGTTACCAACAATGCCTCTATTTCTTTATAGCCTTTATTTCAATGTATACTGTACAAGACTAACTAGAATTGCGATTACTATATCACAGAAAACGCTGCTAAAGATCTGGACTCTGATTGTAACACAGAAAAGGAGCTAACATTTCTTTTTTTTTTGTCAATAGCGCTGCAATTATTACTCAACTTTTGTAGAAGGTAATTATTATTATTATTTTTATTTATTTATTTTTTTTTGGGGGGGGAAGGGTAGTGGCTTGCAAATCTTTATTCATCGTATGTACAAAAAAAAAATTTATAAAGTAATACTATAAATCTAATAAAGTATATAATATTTTCTATCTGTCTGTGGCATTTTATATCTCAAAAGATGATTTTTCCCTTTGCAACTTCTTGTGTGACAAAAGAAGTCAATCCTTGATACACAGCTGCGGTCAAGGTTGGGCATATGCATGCAATCACCAGGCGCAGTTGAATGTGGATCTATCCAGTGCCACTTTCAATTGTATATATGCAATCTGTTTTTAATTATCACCATCTTACAGTTTATTTAGAATACTGATTAATGTTATAAAAAATGAAATATTATGATATAATATTGTTGTAACACTCTAGGTTAGGCACACACCGTAAAGGCAGCTTCTTCAAGAGTCTTACTACTAAGTATACCAGTCCTTTGCTACTTAACCCGAATGTGGACCAACGACAGCCTTCCCCGCTTCGCTCCAGGTCCCTACTACAACCTTCAGGCAGCACAAAAGTTGTCCTCGTAGTCTCCAAACATTCAGACTCTTCACAATCCCTGATGCACTGTTATTCTCTCTTCTAGTGTCTTCCTGTTTACGTTCACTAGTGCGCTAGTGCGCACCTCAAGCACTGGTGCAAGGCAGGGTTACAACAATATATAATCATTTTATAGTTGTGCAAAAATCAATGATTTAATGAATATGGATAAAGATCCTACACTGTCTAAAGGGGACTTATTGAACTAATACAACCACATCAGTGAAATTCAATTTCTTTCCCTTGTTCGTGATACAAAACTAAATAATTAATAACTAATAGTTATTTAACTAATTTGTTATTTTAATGTATTCATTCTTCTCTTGTCAGGTATGAGAAATAAATGTGCGAAATGTCAGCTTGATACTTGTAGGCCTACACGTTATTTCTGTAACATTCAAACTTTTTACCAGACAGACAGACAGACAAGAGCTAGTTTATAAAAGTCCTGTAAAAAACTTTAGTACGAACTTCAATATCAGGGAGAAAATACGTCGACTTTCCATCATGGAGGCTCAATGTTGAATTCAGACACAATAAACTTAATATATTTTTTTAAGTTGATTTAACTGCTTTTGAAAAGACAGCACTGAAACCTTCTCCAATATACCCCAATCCCCACACTAGTCAACAAATAAAATTGTGAGAAAGCGCAGTGAGCATGCTATAAACATGTAATATGGGAAATTAACCTGTAACCATGATAAAGCACAGCCAGGCAAACAAGTATAGTGCTACCAGATCGAACTCAAAAATTTAAAGCACTGGGTAACCCAAATGGTTTATCCTTCACGAACAACAAACCGATATGGTTAAAGTGAAATACACAAAACAAGTTTTAAAAAAAAACCAACTTTTTATACGGCTTACCAACCTTTGTAACACCGATTGACTTTGCTATTAGAACTAATGGATGTGAAATAAAAACAAACACAAAAAAGTAATAAAAAAAATCCCCGCCACTATTCTCTCTCCCTTTCAAAAAATAATTATGGTCAAGCGTATATGTAGAACAGCGTAGAGGGCAGCGCTAAATGTCCTTGAAGGCCAGATTCTTTATTAAGTTCTTAAACGAATAAAACCTGCATTTGGAAAAAAAAACACATTTAGATCTCGTAATTAAACAATAAATGTGGCAAACTAATTTAATTGTATTACCAGGATTCCGAAGTGCAAAGAAATGTCAAAAGCATTGGATCATGCAAGGTAAGACTTCGTAGAGCAATCATTACGCTAAATGTAAAAGTAACCATTTCCTTAAAGATTTTTTTAAAACTAGAATTTCGGATGACACAAGTTAAACAGAACATTAAAAAAAATAAATTACTAAAACTGTACCAAAAAGTTCTTAGCTGAATGAAATAGGCTCTTTCTGACTTGGTGGGGGCACGATTATCAGGATATATAGGCTGCCGCCGCCACTGGGTTCACGTATTCGAGTGAATTAACTTATTTAATTTTCAGACTTGCTCTTGTATTATCTTCTAACTATATTGACTTAACACCTGTTTAGATCTGTTCTATTTGAAAGTCATGTTATAAAAACTTCGAAATAATTTTATTTTCAATACCAATGATATTGGCTTTATGATTTTCTCTATATAAATAAATAGTCATAAAAATATGTTTGATTTATGTTGTGTATTTCTCTGTTAATTAGGGGGAGCTGTTCGCATGATAATCGTCATGTAAGTATAAAAGAGTCAAGCATTTAGTTAAATATTTCCAAAAAAGAACATTTGTCTTTAGAGTTTTGTTTTGTCTGAATTTTGTAACACATCGTAACACAATACCGATATACATTATGATAACATATTTTTAATACAAAATTTACTTTTATATGACAAAATTATAAATTTCAATATAATTTAATTTCGGGATAAGTATGTGTTAAAAAAATATAAAAAAGTAAGAGAAAGTGAGATTCACTCCCTTTGTTTTTGAAATATCCTTAATATAATTTTATAGGATTGAAAAGTGTAGTTAACTCTTTCTCTCCGTATTTTTTTTCCACGTTCCGATTGATATTATTCATTTTGCTCAGTTGTGTTTCACTATCCTGTTATGATTAATCTTTACTAACATTCTTTTTTGTTATCAAGAAATATTATATCACGTATAGAATTATAGGGGGAGTGCGTGCTCTTTTTATATAATACAAATTTAAGTTTATAAAACCAAATATTAATTTTAATTTAATTGAGTCAAATCAACGTTGGTATATTCGGTTAGGAGAGGAAGAATGGAGAGATGCAGGTGCACCCATTTAACTTATGACGTAGGATCAGATAAGAAAGCATTGTATTATTATTATATTTTCGTATCCATATTTCCTCATGGACTTGCACTGCACTCATGTGATTACATTTTTTCTTCTTCGTTCTTATTGTTATGTTGAAGTGTTCAGATGACTAGACCAATACATGAGATGAACTGCGCAGTGGTTTCCAGATCAGGGAGCTCTCCATATAGTTTTCTTTCTATTGGGGTGTTTATGGGCCAGTGCCTTCTACGGGCCTCTTGGTAAAGAGAGCAGTTTTGGAGGACATAGTCGGCATGCTCTGGTGACACTCAACATGAGCAGATTTTACTGGTTCAAATTTTGAGCTTCCGGTACATATGTTGTCTCATTCTGTTGTGTCCGGTCCTGAGTCGAAAGATAAGACTTTGATCTTGTCAGGATAAATTATAGTAAGCATCATCTTTCTTGTGATTTGAATGAGAGCTCGTCCATTTCTCATTTATTTTATTTATAATTAGTTTCTTCATTTCTTCTGGATAGAGTGTAATGTTTAATTGTGAGTTTGTTCTACCCCTCTTGGCGAGTGGGTCAGCCTTCTCATTTCCTTCTAGTTGTATATGTGCTGGTATCCAATATGATTACAGTTCAGTCATTAGATTATTTCAAATCAAGGCAAAAGTCTTTGTGAGTACTTTGAACTGACATTTTTTTTATTCCTGTAAACCCACAAGGGGCCGCAATCACACCTCTCGTTTTGACTCGGTTCTGAGTAGCTCTCTTTATCTGCCCTTATGTCATTCCAGTACACCGATGTCACGTACACTTTATCTATATTTAGCAAGTCTATATTTAGCCTGTCGGCAGAACTCGAGCTACCTCGGAGAATTTTTCTATCATGCAACAGGATCATGTTCAGAATAAATGTGATTTGTTTTGAAATATTAATTGTTGTATATTGAGCTGCATTTATTGGTTGGCCTTGCAGTGTAGAGTTGTTGGTCACGTGATTACGCTCTAGAGCCCGGGGAAGGTTCTAGATTGCGCCAGTCTTGTATGGAACGTGTTAGAGAGAACATGTACTATAGTTTTGTATTAGAACTCAATTATATTATTGTGTAGATCAGTTATTTTTTTCAAGTACATTTAACCATTGTAATTATTTGTGAATAGCTTTTTCAAGTTCTGAATTAAAATAATTGTTTTAGACGAAGAGAAGTTTCTTTATGAATACAATAAAATACTTAGATCGACTTAGCGATTGGCATCTTCTTGATGATCCTCTTATCAACTGGCAACATTCTGAATGATCGTATTATCAACTAGATCTAGCTACTTTTATACGATCATCTTATTAAAAAACGATTTCAAGATCCTCGGCAATTACGATCATTGATGGTGTGATATAGATCAAGATAATCTTTAACGTGATATCTATCATATCATCTTCATAGATCTTGACATCTGACATCCACAATTGATGATTGTGACACCCGAGCTTCGCTAATGACTGATCTCTTCCAGTTTGATTGGATCTGCCCACTTTTCTCTCTCCTTGCGGATTTCAAAAAAAGTGCCTGCTTTGCGACTTTGGTAGTTTGTTTTTGCTGGTTTGTTCTATATAACTTCATTTTTACTTTTTAATATCTTGGACTATGCATTTTCGATGTTTTCTTTCACAAATTGAAAGTACATGTTTTTTCAGGCCACTCAATTCCAACATCTGGAGAAGGCAACTGTTAGCCAACTTTTCTGAAATTTTTTTGTGTGTCTCTCCGAGTCGCTGAACCGTACCAAAGAGCCAAAAGAGTCAAAGACTGACTGTGCTAAAGATTCGGATCTTGTTCTGTAAAGACAGTGATTTGGAGGGCTAGATTGCTTTAAGAGTTGTAAAGGCAAAACTAGCTTAATTAATGCGATTTTAATTATCGTCTTCAGTTCCACTGTCTTTGCTAATCCTTCTGCACTGATAGGTAAAATAGTGTCTAGGCAGGCTTTAGGCACAAACAAACTAGAGCTTAGGGCCTCCAATAGTGCCCAGTGCTAAAGTGGGAGTAGATTTCGTTTTAAATAAATTGCTTACATTTACTATTTCGCTATTTCAAAAAAATATTTTATTTGTGGCCACCGAATTCATTCGCCTGGAGTCTCCAATGATCTAACTTCATAGTTCTTGTTGTGTGCTCTTGTCTTGTTCGTTTCTTCAAAGAGTCTGATTGATTTAGCCAGAGCTTTTAGTTGTATGGGATAAGGGGCGAATGTCTTCCAAAGGATCAACTAGGGTCAGTGGTAGTTCTTTTGTGGGCAAACGTCTTTCTTAAAGTCAATCAATAATCAATAAAAAATATTAAGGAATGCATCATTCTCTTATTCCTGTTTTTATTAGCTATGTATTGTTAAACATAAAGTTGTGTAATACTTTGCATAAGGAGCAATCATAAGACTTAATTATGAAGGTATTCCGTAATGGTTCATCATCTTCCAAAACTATTTCTACTGTACAAAGCTTAATTTGTTGTGACGACCTGGTAATATAAGTTTTGGTGAGGCGTAAAACATAACATAAGCATAAGGTCATACTCGCTATAGGATAAGCATTTTGATGGGCAGTTAATATAAGACTGTTATAATTGGAACTATTCAGCTGTTTTGAAACTTACAATGCTAAAATATGAAATTGTTTAATGGTATTAATGGAAATAAGAACAATATGTACGCTTTGGACTTTCGAATCCTGGTATTACATTTATCACCTTTTTGCAATAATAATTTTAAGACTTTTAACTAAAAATCAGCTTATCAAGTCTTTATCTATTAGAAAGAAACAATCAAGCATTTATTACACTCTTATTTTATCTCATCTATTATATTATCCACTTCATACAAAAAAGAAGATAATTACGTTCAACGTATTGTATGTGTCAATTGTTTCATGCATGTTAGTCAATAGTTGTTTTTTTTACTGGCTGATTCAGGCTACCTATCCCATTCTCTAATGGCACTAGTGAAGAAAGAGCACTTGTACGAATAAAACTCCTTCTATGCTTTGTTAATATCCTAACATAGAGAAGCACACCCAAAACACATTTTTATTGTCTCTGAGTGACAAAAATAGTGATGAGTGTACCAGTCTCTGAATCAGGAATGTTAACTTATACCTCGATATATAAATATATATTTTTTATTATCTTAGAGAGAGGAGTTAAAACCATTAATAAAAATAAAGATAATACATGAGAGTCATGAATCTATTGGAATCTATTCAAGTAAGTAGCAGTTGATATATTTATATTAAAGTTTCAATAAAAGAAAGTAGAAAGTATTAATGCTTGTAAATATCTCAGCAGTAATCTTTATAATATAAAGTATTGCATATGGTATCTTTTATGAGGACATTTATATTGCCTTTATGCACTTTTAACGATTTCCCATGTGAGTCATATTAGTGCACAAAGATATGATCAGTATATGATTTTACCAAAGTTCATTCATTGGTTATAAGTATTAATTTGTAATGTTTAAAGTTGTAAATAATGGCAAAGCAGAAAGAATCCTCATTGACGTAAACATTTAGTATCAAGTTCATGAAAACAATAAAAAGTCATATAGGTTGTGTCATGTTGCAGAAGCGCAATTGGTTCTTTCTCTTTATGGTCTTATTAATACAGAGTTTTCTGAGTGATAGTCATTGAAATATTTGAAAAATGCATTCACAAATGAATTTCATGAGACTTTTAAAGAATAATACTAACTGTATATCAATACTATTTTATCTGATGTGTCTTTGTATTTTCTTTTTTTTTACCTTTTTATTTTATTAGATGTTGACCTTCAAACTTTACCACTTCGCTTTAAACAAACAGCGATTGAAAAACTACTGGACGTTTTATCACAGCTTTCTTGCCGTGTAACTGTTAACTGTAAAATGAGAACAAAGAAACTTGGTTGTGGACTGGTGGACAATGTTTTTATTTATTGCTATGGTATAGGCATCAACACTGTAAAGAAAAGTTTTTTTCGTGTGTGTCAATGTACAAAGTGCATTATGTCTAAAACACCAAGCAACACTTGGGGTGAAATATTCTTAAAGACAACCTTAAACGTTGGGAAAAGCACAAAAAGTGTCTCTGTTCTTTTCAATTCTGGTAGAATAAAAGTTACGTTACATAGAATTTTGAAACATAATGCTTCTAAGAAAACTGTCGTCTGTGTACTGAGGTATGTGACATGTGATCAAGCTACATTTAAGGAATTACAAGCTTTGCAAGAAGAACGTTTCAGTCTGGAAGAAAAAGTTCAGGAAGAATTTCAATGCTACAAAAACCTTGAAAGAGTGTATGTCTCCGTTACGTACTCTGAACATGACACAAAACACATAAGCACGGGGAGTTGGACAGAGAAAACAAATAAAGATGGTGTACGCACCTATCATTTTGATCCGAAAATTTCTTCTGGTAATATTGGAGCACCTGTTGTTTTAATAGGCTATAGTCATACAGATGATGAGTACAAACACACACGCAACCCTTCCACAGAGGAGGTACACTGCATTGTAAGCGCATCTGTTTTTTCTACTGAGATCGCGAAAAAAGTAAAAAAACATTAATTATTGGTTTTAAACGGAAAAAAAAAATATCGACAATTATTTTGTGTCAGGATTTTGTGATTTTACCATCACAAGAGATACAAGACACCGATAGCAAAGACAAACAGACACAAACACTCTTTTGTTCCCCTGGCAATCAAATCATTAAATAAGAACAATCTGATATAAACTTTGTAACATGTAAAATATGAGTGAGTCTGGTGTGAATGTACATTTTGGTTTCTTATAGTTATAATGTTTTTTTGTTTGGTGTAATGCACAAATTGTAAGACAAATTTCCATACGGACAATAAAGATTATTATTATTATTATTATTCAAGAAGAGACAGAACTATGTAACTGCGTGTAGGCTTTTCTATGTTTGCTTTAATTTGTAAATTAAAAGTGTGAGATCGTTCATTAGTTCGTTAAGTCTTTATCTTTGATCTATGAAATGTATCTAATACATTTGACTTAATTTTTTTTTGTTTTATGTAGAAAATGAAATCTTGTTGTACTAAGCTTTTTCGAAAAAAACATAAAAATTTCGTTTGTTTTAAATTGTTGTTTGTGCAATATTAATGCATGTTGTATGTTATTGAAACAAATGTTTAAAATTGAGTAATATTCATATTCATATATTCAAAGCAAGATTTTACAACTAAATATTAGAGTATACAAGTATTAAAGTAATTCAGTAGGGGCAGAGAAGAATTAAGATGTTCTATTAAGCACAAGGTGGCCTAATAAAAGGCGTTAAAATGGTGTAGAAAATCAACAAAATCTGTATAAACAATAACATTTATTATTTTAATAGTCCTTCAAACATCGTAAATAATAGGATTGTTTCTTGATTTATTAATAAACAAATCACTTAATCGTCTTTGGAGGCTCATTTTTTTAATGTATTGATGAACGCTTTGTCGAAATGAATGTTTCCTTTTTTGTCCACAAACTAACACACACTATGGGCTCTTGTCTATACACTTACAAGTGGGGAAATAAGGGGATGACATTATATAGTTTATGATTTCTGCTCTAAATATTTTTAAAAAATTAGAACATTAGGCCCGTTTTGCCCTTCATTTCCAAACCATGGCCACCGCTTCACATATATTTCGAGGAGTCAACAGTCGACATTCCTGCATCAGGTTACTGTTTATTTCTATCAGTCACATATTTCTGGAAAAATGTCATCGACGAAACTGTTGCTCTCGAACTGTAAGATTTGTTTTCGAACATTGGGATAACTATTTTGACTCCCTGTCCGTTGTGACATGATAGACTTCCAATAATGTTCTGGCTAGTTCATCGAAAACTTGACGTTGTTTGTTCCTTAACCCTTAAAGTGCTGAGCTGTTTTACAATGAAGACATACAAAATGAAATTACAATGTTCATGTTTAGAGGCTAAAGTACCACACGCATCTTAAGGGTTAAAGATTCTTCATCTAGTCTATTTACCCTACATCTAGCTTCGCAAAACAGTGTTTGAACGATGACAAAAAAATCGAATAAAAATGATTTATAGGTGAGTGCCTGCTCTTTTTATAGAACACCTATAAATCTATGCCAAAAGTAAGGCTTTCTGATTAAAAATAATTATTGAAGTTTAATCATAACAGGGTAGAATGTGGAAAACGAACTATTCTGTCTGAACGTGGAAAAATAAATACGGAGATAAAGAGTTAACAAGCAGAGCTATATTATATAGAGTTTACTTACTTACACTTAGGTCCTGCAGCGCCGCTCGGCGCATTGGGCGGCAAGCTGTCTCCACAAAGATATGATACTGGCAATGTCTGAATATAGTATATACAGCGTTCAATGTAAATAAAATGATGATATACTATTTTTAGAGATTACCATCATTCCGGGAAATCGCATGTTTTTAAGTACGAATTTTTTAAATGTATATATTGATCTAAGGGAAATAATTCCGCTTACATGCTTGTACCAATAATATTATATTTATTTTAAGAACTATATAGAGCAAAGCGCAGGATCTACACGCCAGGGACCTGGATCTAGGTGCAGGTTGACGATAAAGAAAAGTAGAAATATTGCTATAGAAATCTTGGGAAGCTGTAGGAAGTATCAAAACTATAAATAGGGAAGTGAAAGCTGAAGTGGAAATCTGAAGTGGAAAGAACTAAAAAGACACGACGCTACAACCCAATGACTTTGTATAGACACTTATTAAATGACTTCAGTCTCACAAACACACTAAAGCTCATTCACTTAAAATTTATTTCATCACTTAAGTTATTGCTTCCGCTTACGCGTGACTATCTAAAGAATGAAAAAAAAAAGCGTACTTCTCATGAACACTTGTGGAGATTTGAAGACAATTCATGACATGACCTGTAAAGACAGAAAGAATAAGACGTAGAATTGTCTCAGTTTCATTCTATTCACAAGTCGCTCTGGAATGGAAGCTAGCTGTATCATTAATGTAGTCTTTGTTTTGGCTATACTTCTTGTAAGTCATGGTAAGTTGCCAACACAGCAGCAGCGTATACTTGCTTAATCTAGAGTGCTGCTTTTAGAGATTTCAGCAGGTTTATTTTATCCCTGTTTCTTGAAGTTTCTTTTTGTTTGAAGTCTCAATTGTCTTTATTGTATTCAACTGTAAGCGAACAAATATTTGTTGGTACTATCTAAGGAATGTGTGGGCTATCTTGTGTGAGTTTCATTGACAACGTAACAAAAAAATTCTTTCGTGTATCTTTCAATGATAGCACTCGAACTTTAGACCAATTTGCACTCATCTGAGCTTCATCCAATTTTTGCTCGATAACAGCAATAAAAAATAAAAAAAAAAGAAACCACTTAGTTAATCAAATAGTTGAAATACTAACATTATGTTTTTATATAGAAAATGTACTTGTCACAGCTTTCCTATTCTATTTCTCGATACGTCTAGGTGTCCCTGGTTCAGTTCTAGTTAACGAAATGAAACAATTAACCACTAGATCAAACACATAAACTTTAATCAGCTTTACTGCATATCACCCAAGCTGGACTCTCGGTCTAAAAACAAAACACACTTCCGGTCATTCGCGCAGATTGTAAAAATAGATTATACATACATACACACATTCATCCGTGACAGTACTAAACGACATGAATTGAAGCCTTGTGTAGAGAAATAAGCAATTATTTATTTAAAGAAAACATTCCAATGGGTTTGGTAATTGACGTTAACTTGTGTATAGTTTTTCCCCAATGATTGTTTCTTCAACAAAAAGAAACAGACATTGAGACCAAAAACAGGAAGTTCACGTCGATTGAGGATTTTAACTATAAATTCTACAATGTTTAGAACTAAATTAAACTTCAATGTTGCCAACTTAATAAATAAAACTACGTACAAACGGGAAGCTAACAACAAATATACAACAGTTGTTTCTATCTGGATGTAATTTGTTTCCTCTCATTGGCATTTTCAATACGAGAAAAGGGCAAACTGGAACGTCCTCGTATAACTAGGTGCCACATTTTCATGGAGTACCTCAGAACAGTATTATCCAGGTGGAAGGAGGCTTTAGATACTATCAGTGACAGATTTTTATTGAGACATCTTGCCACCCAATGCACCGAACGGCGCGGGAGTATCTAACGCAAACCTAAGTAAGGTGCAATATCAAGTTTCAATTAATGTGTAAGAATTCTTTAACTCAACTAATCGTATTTTAATATAGTTTTACGTCCTACACATTAGTAAATATAAAACTGTTTAGTTTCTCCTTATTAGACTAATATGAGAAATCAAAAGATGCAGAGACATGGGGGGGGGGGTGGAGGTAGGGTGAAATTGTGTACATACAGCCGCTAGAACAATGAAATAAATGCATTAATCTCTTTAAAGCTGCTCGTTTAAAATATTTATATTACTTTCTTTTTCAATAGAAATATAATTTGTTCCAATTAGATGTCTTAACTTAATGTAATGAATGTATGACGTGAAATAAAAAGTAATACAATTACGAGAGATTTACAACATGCCCAAGGAAAGTAGACAAAGGAGAAATCATTTTTTTTTATCTTTGCCTGGAGTTTTTAGGCATTGTATAGAATGCCGGATTTGGCACTTTGTCAGTAACAGAGAGATTACTTTGCTCTTAATATGACAACCTTAAAAGACACATTCTGGTTTGGTGATAACAAATACAAATAAGGTAGATCCACACTAAGAAGAAAGTACGGTAAGCAAAATGTGTCAGAACTTCTATTTGTATCACTTTTTAATAAAGACATGCGGGACTACCCACTGAGGTATGTGTGTTCAAAATAAAGATTGTCTAGACCGTCAGACCAAATTGAACTATTAGATTATCACACTTTAAAAAAAAATTAGAACGGTCATCTTAGAATTTTGCTTATGTTAATAATTAGTCATTTATTCTTTTCCCAAATATATATAAATATCCATTTATTTTTCAATTTACTTTTTTTCGTTTTTTAGACCAATGAAATATTTGATGATTTTTCAGTGTTAAAACGTGCACAATAAATACAACATTTCTATATTTGGTACACCGGACACACACAAACAAAACTAGCTTTTTTAAAACAAATTGCCGCCATAGATGAAAATTTGTAATAAAAACAATACATACATTTTCACAAATATTTTTTTTTCATTATTATTATATTTACTAAACTCTTTCTGCTAAAATTTTTTTTTTCTCTATTCCCATTCTCGTACACAAATATTTAATTATTTATTAATTATACTTAACAAAACATTATTATTTTGTTTATTGTCAAAAAGAAAAGATAGAGGGAAAGTTGTAAATGTGTAGTTATTATTTAAAGCATTTTCATATCTATCTATTTCATTTATAAGATTTAGATGATTTATACACGTTTTTTTAAATTTATTTTACTAAATCATTTTAAGCATTATTTTATTTCAGGTGAATTTACTGATAAAGAAAAAACTTTTATCCTACAAGAAAATGTCTCTAAATCTATGGACATTGACATAGCATCTAGTAACATTGATACTGAAAATACCATATCTATACGTTGTAATAACATCATACTGTACTTATGTAGAAAAGGTGTGTGTGTCAACAAAACTAAATATAATACATTTAATATAACAAAAATCACGGATGGAATTCTAAGAGTATATTTTGAAAATGTAGTTAGAAACACTTTCTTCCCAATATATGGAACGTGGCAAGTATGTGAGTATAATGAATATGGAATTACCTGTGATGAAACATTAACTAGACAAGTTTTTATTTACTGTAAGTCTTATTCTTTTCTACTTAGGTATCGCTAATTATTCATAGTATTACTTTTGTATAGTGCTTAAACATACGAAATGCTAGAGTGTTGCCTAAAGTCACTGGCGGATCCAGGGTGGGGGGGGGGGGGGCGGTAGGGGCGAATTTATTATAATAATATATACTAACTATTTATATTTTTAACATATTTTTAGATTATTTCGCCCCCCCCTTCTAGTATGTTGGCCGATTTGGTGGGGTCGGGAGGGGGCGATGGCATCAATCCGTCCTCCACAATAAACTTTTGAGTGGGGGGGGCGGTCCAATTTGTAGAAATCACAGCTTGCTAAAAGAATCAATTAAATATCTATATGATTAAAACTTGTTATTGATATTTTAACCGATCTTTATATTATATCGTTCCCCTGTTGACCGATTGGGGTGGGAAAATACCTCTACTGCCATTCCCACATAAACCCTTTGAGTGGGGGGGGGGCGGTCCTACTTTTATGGACAAATCATACTTTGTGAACAAAATTAGTTGAATTAAGATATAAATTTTATATCATGTCGCTCCCCTTCTGGTATTTTGGCCGATTCGGTGGGGTAGGGAGGTATGCGATTGCCTGTACTGCCCTCCCCACTCCAGCCCTCTGAGTGGGGGGGGGGGCGGTCCTATTTTTATGGAGAAATCATTGTTTGTGAACACAATTAGTTGAATATCTATATAATATAAACTACGTATTGATATGTGAATCCATTGTGTATTATGTCGCACCACACTCTAATCTCAAATTTTATGATTATTAAATAAAAAATGAAAAAGGGTTGTACCAGGTGGGAGGGGCGATACATGCAATCGCCTTCCCCCCCCCCCCCCCCATCGGACAAACAAATATTTTTCTTTTTTACTTTTTTCGCCCCACCCCTATTCTTTAATGTCAAATGCAATCATTAGCAGAAATTATAAAAAGGAGCGAGGATTAATCGTTTTCACCCTATCACCCCTCCCCTTTCCAGACAGAGTTTATGTAATTTCACATGAATTTATCATAATTATTTTAGAGAGACTTTGCTTTGGAAAAGTTAAAATTCAAAGGAGATTTTTCAGTACAAGAGTCACGATTGAGATGAGTTCTAAACCAACAAAATTGTTGCCTAGTCGCCTTTTTCAACCTTTACTCAATCTGCTATCTTCTAGTTACATAAATTTGTGACTATAACTCATAATTTACGCTTGAATTATATTGAATATTATTTATCGAATACATTTTTCTTCGGCGGCGATCCTCAAAGCTTTAATCTAAATATGTGGGGTATCTTATCTTTTCAAGGAACAAATCGGTTTTATTTGCAATGTATTAAGGGCCTATAAATTCATATTAGAATAGTTTACAACACTATTTAAAATGTCCTTTTTTAATAGGGAGCTTCAGGTCAGAAGAATGCGTTTCTTTAGTGAAGAATGCAAAAAAACACTTATGTCGTCGGGGCTTCGCCCCGAACTCGATTGAGTAATAATGAGGTGTAGATGTCAGGAGAATGCGTTTCTGCAGTGAAGAATGCAAGAAAACGCTTTTGGCGTCGGTCTTCGCCCCGAACTCCACTGATGAATAATGAGCTGTAGATGTCAGGAGAATGCGTTTCTGCAGTGAAGATTGCAAGAAAACGCTTTGGAGTCAGAACGCCATTGAATAATAATGTGCTGCAGATGTCAGGAGAATACTTTTCTTCAGTGAAAAATGCAAGAAAACGATTTTGGCGGCGGGGCTTCGCCTCGAACCTCACTGGAGAAGCATACAGGGTTCCCCCAGACCCCAAGCTTGCAAGAGAAAGGCCTCAACATGACTGTTTTTTTTTTTGCCGAAGGTTGAGAAACACAGCTTTTTTTATTCATATATATATATATATATATATGCTGTACGCACGTTTATGCATAAGGTTAGGGTTTACTTGGCGCTTGGGTTAGGGTTTGGAAAAAAAATCGCCCCTCCCACTCCAAAGTTCTGGATCCGCTTGTGCCTAAAGTACATCGGTCGCGTGAAGCTGTCATAGCTGACATGTAGAAATGACTGCCCTTAATACACAAAGAAGCAGAACATGATCGATTTCTTTTTCACTTTTGTATTGGAAATGTATATAACAAAAGAAAAAAAAGGCTGAATTATACATATAAAGCCTTCATGCCTTTTATGGTGTGGCTGAAGGGTTATAAGAAATAGATTTAAGTATCAACACATTTTAGTAGAACTGGTCTCTGAAGCGATTGAAAACATTAACCATTGCTTGGCTTGTTGAAAGAGAGCACGAAATCCATATACACATCCACATCTCTCATTAAGTAGAAGCTATTTCCCTTATTTCTATATTAAAACAAAAATAAATAATCATCAACAATTATATAACTAATTAAACTAATTAAATAACTGTATTGATCGACTCATGTCTGTCAGGTACAATGAATAATTGTGCAAAGTTTCAGTTTGATCTGTAAACGGGAAATGGGAGACAAACAGACTTCTGTGTTGATACAAGTTTTATAATAAAAATATGATTCATATCTTAGCTTATCGATTACAGACGTTTTTAGAGAGAGAGAGAGAGAGAGAGAGAGAGAGAGAGAGAGAGAGAGAGAGAGAGAGAGCACTTAAATCACCACGAGTCTTTCAAAACATAACTTCTTTTTTTTTTCGTAAATTTTAAATTGTATCTTTAAGTTAATAAAAAGTTGTACAATAATTTTACATTTAAATTCTGTTCAATTAAATTTATTTTATCTTCTATTAGCTCAGCTAGACTATTTCAACTGTACATATGACATTGCCGATGTGGATCACAGCCTTCAGATTTCATGCAATGTCGTAAACATTTTCCCACAAGCTTTCTGTTCATTTGATAAAATGAAAGTATGAATTTTATAAATTTCAAAATAACCATAAGTCGTCAATAATGAAATAATATTAAAAATGAAGGTATATGATATTCCAATTTTTCTCTAACAAATCTCAGAGCCTTGATTCGCAAACATTTATGCCAATGCCATGCAAGTCATATATTCTAGATGTTTATTAATGGGATACTATTAGGAATAAGGTTTTAAGCAATTAAAAACATGTACAGAAAAAAAAAAAAGAAAAGTTAAATTTTAGAACATTTACATTAGGGCAAAAACAATTCAACGCTGTAAGCGTCTTTGCGTAGAGAAGAGTTATACTTTTATTAAGCCGATCCATTATTTATAATTAGCTATAATGTTTGGTATAGTAAAACGTACAGACTACGACGAATTTCCTTATGGATAAAAAAGATTGACATTATTATTATTATTTATGTTTCAAGGTTTTATCCGATATAGAGTACACACAGGATGAAGTTCAAGGAAACACAAGCTATTTTAACACTAAGTGTTCCGTAACACTAGACATCAACAAAGATTCCTTCCTGGTTAAAACAACAATGTATCCAAATATCACTGGAGACATCACAGACATGGCTTATGGCATTAGTGTCACATTATCTGTTAAGAACGGTACGTCAATTGCACAAAGATAGGCTAAGGCTAAACTAAACTGTATTACCCACAGATTCTCTTTGCATTATATAAGCTTTTGTCTTCATTATTTATCAAATTTCGTAAACATGCATATAACATCTACTTTGTATTTAAAGTAAAAAAGATCATCCCAGGGAAGAGGAAGTGTTTTCTAGAAGGAAATAGCACATCAATACACTCTTGCAACTGTGAAGAAAGTCTACTAGCAAGCGTTGCATTGAATTCAAGTGTTATTACAGACAAAATAGGATTTAATATTTGTTCTTATTTAGGTAATTCTACTTTAACTAAATGTGTAGCTGATGTAAAAACATGATTATAAAGAGAATTTGTGTTTATAACAAATTCAGATGCGGAACTCAGGTCACCTGTTCGGTAAGCATCAAGAATATCAAAAGATATAAACAACACTCACTATCCTCCCTCCTTCCATTCGAAATAGAAGTGTTGGCATGATTGTTGTTTCATTTGGTCTTCTAACGTTGTTAGTACTTCTATTACAGTATTAATAATGTATAGTCTTTCCACTGTTATGCTCATCATTAGATTATATTAGTCCTGTGTGAGCTCATTTTTTTTATTCTTAAGCAATGTACACACAAAGAACATATTGAGCTCCTTTGAAACAAAACGTTTTATTATAATCAGATACTTAATATGCATCTAACTAGCACCACTGGCGAATTCAAAAACTTTGAAGTGGGAAAGGGTGATCTCCCCTACTGACACCTCACCTCACCCCCCATTCACATAGTGATCCGTCAGTGCATGGCGCACACACATTTTTAAATTACTATAGATATCTTACACGATTCACACATATTGGCAACTCAAGCGAGCCACTTAGCAGATGGATTTGATTGACAGATGCTGACAAGTAACACTTGACTTTTGATTATGTAATACTTACATCCAGACATAATTAGAATTGTTTGATGATATATTAAGAATTGGTCGAGGTCAGTCATCCAGTGATAAGATTGGAACCAATATGCTTAGTGCATAAGAAACACTCATACATGTATTTAGCAAAATAAAATAGACAATTATGCTGTTTCGGTTATATCAAAATTTACAACTTGAGATCCCTGTATTAAGGCCCTAATGCATTTCTTGTTGATTTTTTAATTAACCAAACCACCTGAACACAACAGCTCATCAAAATGTGACGTTTTATGAAATGGTATAGTATAACGAGGCGCAACTTTTCTTGACTTAAAGGTAGCCACAAACAGTATCAGGGAAGGTAAGCCTATGTTTAATTACTATTCATATGGTCTAAATAATTTTCGTTAATTTATATAAATGAAATTTTATGAAATAAAAAGTTATAATATAATGATTTTAAATTTGGGGCTCTGAAAATATTTCTTTGAAGTGAACTCAACCTAAAATAAGAGTTAGACATTGTTTTAAATACAATACAATACAAGACACTAGTTTAGCTCAGCAACTAGGAAGGTAGGCTCGATACACAACTCGTAGTTCTCACAATACTCACATGTAGGTTTTGGATCAATTATTTGAACTTTGTATTTCACAAGTTTATTTGTCGTAGTTAATCGTAATTATCGTAGTCTGTTGATCAAATGTGTCACTTATCTTTTTTTATATTAAAAGACTATTAATTCAGACCACAGAAGCACTAGCTAAGCCTATAGAGATTATTTCACATTATTTTTCTTTATTTCAGATACTATTGACAATACAGAGTGTAGTTACATGTCGTGTGGTCATTGGACATTTCCCATTGTCCTCGCCACTTTCAGATTGGTATTAGAGTTTGATACTATAACAAAGAAGGCAAATAAACAGATCACAGGCAGAGGACGATTTAGTTGACTTCATAAGTGACACATTATTAAATCCAGAACTTCATACGTGGAGCTAAGTGAAATACTGATTTGTCCTTCAGCCTTTGAGTTTGAAAATAGTGTCCAACTGATGGTGTTTATGAGGCTGTAACTTGGGTTGTAGTTCCAGAGCAGTGGCATGGTACATTGGTCGAAAATTGTTTTATCGCCTCTGGGAATTTCACTAGGAGTGGAACATACTATCTGTAAGTAGTTACATTTACTGGTATAAAGACTGCTATCTAGCTTGTCTGCCAACACTTTTCCTCATCTATGTAATAAATTGGCTAAAAATAGTTTAAAATAAATATTTTCTTGGAAAAATCAATGTTTCGTAAAGTTCAATGCAATGTTGGTCAGTTTTTCCAATATGGCATGATTCTTAAATTATTTATATTTTCAGCTTCAAGATATATATCGTAATCTATTTAAATTTAACTTGCCTCAAGCTGCAATTGTTGTATTGTTACAGTAGTTAAGCTGTGTTATGGAGTGTGTGTGTGCGTGTTTGTAATGGTATGTTTCTTTAGTGACTGTGGGGAAGAGGTTAACGGTTGGTTGTGAATAATGCTTGACAGGTGCTATTGTCGTCCCTTGGTCTTAGTTAGGACTGAAGACTCCAGAACGTGTGACTAAAAAGTTGTGTTATTGTAGAGTGATTTTGTTAAAAAAAAAGTTATTACTCAAGTCTGATACATTTCTTGTATCTCATATCTACTTGATTTTGTCTATACCACAATACAAGTTCACATTTAGTTTCGTTCACAAACAAGTTATTTGAAGTTTTATTAGTCAAGATATATTACGCGTAGAATGGTTTAGTTTTCTACTAGCAGTTAGATGCTATAAGCCAACGATTGTCTATAACAAGCAGGAGCCAACCTTTCAAGACTAATGAAAGAAATAAGGAATATACTTTTATTAAAATATCTAGTCTACATTTTTATATATTAACATAACACATGGTATGCATCTATCTAAGCATTATTGATTCTAAGCCAAGCTTGTCAATCTCTTGTGTGAACTTGCATTATACTTTCTAGTTATTTGAATTCGTTAGGATTTGTTACTGTTGTATCTTGATTAAATATGTTACTTCTCTTTATATATTACAAGACTATGAATTCAGTCCACAGCAGCACTTGCTAAACTCAAAATGGAAAGACTAAGGCATATCCATCTACACCAAAATCAGACTGATGTGTTCCCTGGTCATAGCCATATTCTTGTATGCTTGCAAGTCATGTATGCTGACTGCAGAGCTAGAGAGGAGGATCCTATCAATGGAATTGAGATGCTACAGAAGTATCCTAGTAATCACATTCAGAGACCGCATCAAAAACTATGAGATTAGAGACAGGGTTACTGCAGTGATTGGACGCCATGATGACCTTCTAACTACTGTCAAAAAAAAGAAAGCTAAAACTCTATGAACAAATTATAAGGTCTTCGGGATTCGCAAAGACCTTCATTCAGGGAACAGTACCAGGAAAAAGAAGAGGCAGACAGAGAAAGCGATGGGAAGACAATATAAAGGCTGAAAAAGGTTCTATGCAATGCGTAAGACAGAGATAATTGGAGAAAGATGGTCGACAAACCTTGCGTGGTGCTGAGTCTCCAACAGACTACAGGATAGATAAATGCAAAGTTGAAATGTTTTATTTAGTGTAACTCATTTGTATGGGAAAAAAACAAGAAAAATAAAGACTGTTAGACTCGAGTAATAAAAAAAAAACAACACATTACAACACTAACACAGGAAAACTTAATGAAAACAGACATCCTTTTGATACCAACGTGGCCTTGTTAAGTAACCCCCACCCCACACCAGACGATAAATTATGTTTACAAGCGTACTTTCATTCACGTGATTTCAGCTAGTGAAGATAATAATGGCTTACACATTGGGAAACACTTATAACCATGATTTATTCAAGCGTAATAAATCTTATTTGAATAATCTCTATAGGAAACGTTTTAATCAATAAACCTATTCTAGCTAGCTAACAAACTATGGTATGCATTTTATGGAAACTTTCGCAGGTACATAAAGCTATGGATTTGTATTGTTACGAATCTGCACTGGCAAGACATTTTGCACAATGTATCACAATGTAGACATTGGTAAACACAAGAGTAAGTCAAACAAAGGGAGATTGTTATGATCTAAATAAGAAAGTTCTATTGAGTATTATTTGTTACACTGTTTGACTATTTGTTATTTAACTAGTAGTATTATACTACCAGGTTGATGCTTTTTTTCAAATATCACATCAGTAACGTTGATCACTCTATAACAGACACGTGACAGGCTACCTGGTTGTGCAGCATACGCGCCGGACTGTCATTAGGTCAGAATCATACCCTGCCCGTTGCCGTTCCCCGTAATCCTGCTTGAGATTCGGACTCTGAAAGTACATTAGAAACATGTAAGAGAGAATCCTTGGGTGAGACAGCGTTATGATGCCAGAATGGTAACAAAAAAGGGGGCCCGAACAAAAGCAACATAGGAAATACTAAAATATTAGATCAAGAAGCCATGCAAAAGTCAGTGATTGTATGTAAAATATGTTGATGTGTTTATCAGTGTAAATATTTTAACATTAAAAAGCGTTAAATCTCAAAATTTTCAAAGATTTTTTGTGAGAAATGGAGATGTCCCTTTTTAGAATGAAGTGCGCTGTTTGAGCACATGAAAGCTTCTTTAACTATTTGTTTGTTATGAGACACGACACTGAAATGTTTAAGACTTACAATAAAAGTGCCTAAATGTATTGGTTTACTAAGTGTCATCACATCATATCTACATGAAATGAGCACCATAGGGAAAAAAATGATTTTGCATGTGTAGGATGACACAAGCGCCTTTGTAAACAAAACTGCAACTCTTTATTTAGCAACTACGTAATTACCTCACTTAAAAACATTTAGATTAGAGTGTCCCGACTTGGTGTCTAATGTATGCAGCAGGATTGCAATTCGGATAAGCAGATGTAGAGTCGCTTAAACCCATGAAGAGTTTGCAAGAGAAAGACAAATGTACTAACACAGCAGAGTTTGTTGTTGAAATGTACCCGGGCTGACATTGATGTCTGAGCTAGCTAGAAATGTGCCAGATTTTTTCTACAAGATATGCATGAAGATCTAACAAAAATAATTTGATGTTAATCGGCCGATCAAAGAATGACTAGCTCTTTGGCCCCACGGGGAAAACCCTTAGTTTAACTGTTAGAATTGTTCAAAGTAAAAATAAATACAAATACATTTGACTGCAGTGTATATCTAGGTCTAGATCGCATAGCATGTTTTCAAAGGACAATCGCGTTTTTGAAAGGACTATTGCGTTCTGGAATTTCCGAATGTAAGACTTAATTGATTTAAGAGTTTAATAAATTAATGTTCAGGAAACTTTTGAACATTGATTACTACATCTAGTTCTATATCTATATGAATATCATTGGAATATTAAAAGATGTACTATATAAATATATATATATATATATATATATATGTGTGTGTGTGTGTGTGTGTGTATATATACTTTCACTAAACCAGGATTTATCGGGAAGAAGAGGGAAGGGGGTGGGATAAAAAAAAAGTTTATAAATCCTAGTATTCATTAAATTTTAAGAGAAATTCAAACTCTCAACAAGGTTCATTGTGCAGTGTGACATGCTTGCTTTCAAGACTACTACAGAAGACATATGGTCATAATAACTTTGGGTCGTAAAAATCGAGATAAGATTTAGACTTTGGCGCCTTCAGTCATAAAATGACTAAGGCTATTATTGTATTTCTTCATGTGGTACTAGGCCTCTATTTTGAAAAGACATTCGCAAACCCATACATAATATGTGAAATTAGCACCCGTCTAGAAAATAGAAACGGTATGACGTCATTCTATTTTAGCGGCTCCCGCAAGGGGGAAAGACGCTATTAGTTTTGTTTGGAATATCTGTCCGTCCGTCCGTCTGTCCGTCCGTATCGTTTAGATCTCGTAACTTAGACAAGATAGTGCAAATCCGATATTATAATATTTATTCAAATATATATATTCAAAGTTCTGTTGCAACGGTTACATTATTCCTTTCTGAAAGCGAAAATTTTTTTTATTTTTATTTTTTTAACTCACTTATGCAAGCAGTTTTTTTCATAAAATACACCTCTTTTACAGCAATTCACTATTAATGAAACAAACACAGGATGATCTTTAGTAAGGGTGATGATATTTTACCAAATTTTTAACACATTTATGCAAACGGTTTTATATTTATCTCAATTTTTTATTTTTTTTTATTTTTACAATTTTATTGCTAAGTTAAGTAAGTTTTGTCCTAATAACTACTACATTTACACACAAAAAAAGATGTTTACTTTTTTTAAGAGAAAAAAATCTATTTAGTATGCATATAAGTTGGACATAATTTAACTCTTTTTCTCCTGACTGACGATACCAACGTTGATTCCATCAGAACGTGTTAAATGATAAAGGAGAGAAAGAGTTAAAACAACAATACTAAGTAGTTTTTCATATCGCGTGAACTGCAACCCGGCACCAGACATATAGAACAACTAACTAAAGGAATTTGTTTTTTTATGGAAGTGTTTTTGTCCTGAGCAATAAGAACTGGTGTCCCTTGACAAAACAATGTGTTTTGTCCTGAGCAATAAGAACTGGTGTCCCTTGACAAAACAATGTGTTTTGTCCTGAGCAATAAGAACTGGTGTCCCTTGACAAAACAATGTGTTTTGTCCTGAGCAATAAGAACTGGTGTCCCTTGACAAAACAATGTGTTTTGTCCTAAGCAATAAGAACTGGTGTCCCTTGACAAAACAATGTGTTTTGTCCTAAGCAATAAGAACTGGTGTCCCTTGACAAAACAATTACATCAATTAGATATTTCATTCTACGACAGCTGGAGCTCACTCACGAATGCCGCGAGATACACATGTGAGACCGAAAGAAAATCCGCTGCCGAGGACAAACGCAGACGGCGAATAGAAATTCTAAATCGACCACCTGCGAACAATGGTTATGCTTGCCTTTTTACCTGCCTGGGTGGACCAATTCGTGGGCCGATTTTTAGTTTTTGTTTCCACACAAACTGTCTTTATAACCTTGTTTTTTTTTCATTTTTCTTTGTAGGTTAAAATATTTTTTTCATTCAAGTATTTCTAGTCTGTTTGTGTCATTAGAAAGTAAAAAGAAAATTTAAAAAAATATATATCAAGACAGTTTGTGTTTTGTACAAGACTCTAGTGCGTTCAATTTTTAACAATTGGCCATCTGCTTGGAAAGCAATATAGGTAAAAAAAAATATTTTATTCATCAAAGTAAGCGAAACATTGAAGTATAATAAAGAAAGAAACCTTCACCATACTTCTCTACATACACATGAGACTTAACCATACTTCTCTACATACACATGAGACTTAACCATACTTCTCTACATACACATGAGACTTAACCATACTTCTCTACATACACATGAGACTTAACCATACTTCTCTACATACACATGAGACTTAACCATACTTCTCTACATACACATGAGACTTAACCATACTTCTCTACATACACATGAGACTTAACCATACTTCTCTACATACACATGAGACTTAACCATACTTCTCTACATACACATGAGACTTAACCATACTTCTCTACATACACATGAGACTTAACCATACTTCTCTACATACACATGAGACTTAACCATACTTCTCTACATACACATGAGACTTAACCATACTTCTCTACATACACATGAGACTTAACCATACTTCTCTACATACACATGAGACTTAACCATACTTCTCTACATACACATGAGACTTAACCATACTTCTCTACATACACATGAGACTTAACCATACTTCTCTACAAACACATGAGACTTAACCATACTTCTCTACATACACATGAGACTTAACCATACTTCTCTACATACACATGAGACTTAACCATACTTCTCTACATACACATGAGACTTGCTATGAGATATATATATGGAGATATGTTCAGTGTGACCGTAATCTTTCCCAATCGTATCTCACTATAACTCACTATTTTAGAAAAGACAAAATTTGGTTTTAAAAAATAAATAGTATTGATAGCATTCTAAGCTTAGAAATCTTTCAAAATATCATGAAATAGTATTGTTAATATCTTTTCTAGTTTTTAATATTAAAACATAATACACCAACGGACGGACACACAAGATATAACTATTAACACCGGTGCCTCAAAAAAAGGAAGCGAGAAATTCAGTCTAAATTTGTTTGCTGTCGTTAAAACGTCCATAGGGTTGAAATTGATATTGATACTTGAAACACAAAAAACCATTTACAGCTTTGTAAATCACATTTTGTTTTACCACACTCCCTTTTAAATATTTTTAGATACCAGAAAGAGGGAGGGAAGAGGTATATATAATATCATTTTACAATTGTGATCATAAAAAAACATCCCGTTTTGATTTGTTTTCCTTCAAAATATAAAAGAAAGATAAGTTCTGCATAGTTTTATTTGTATGGAATCACTTGAAGGTGCATCTCAACATTTCTCAAAGAAAATCTTAGGTAAGGTTTGAGCTAATAGACATTGTTTACATGTTAGTTTAAAATTACTTTTAACAGCATTACAAGAAGAAAATATATAATACATAAAATTTTGTTTTCTAGGGTTCGCTGTTTGGTACGAAATGCAGGTAAAAAGGGCAAGTTTAGATATTTCCAAATCACAAGAAAGATGACGTCTATATAAGCTATCCCGACAAGATCAACGTCTAATCTTTCGACTCAGGACCGGACATAACATAAAAATAGAACCTATTTTCCGGAAGCTCAAAATTAGAACCTTTGAAATCTGCCCATGTGGAGTGTCACCAGAGAATGCTGATCATGTCCTTCAAAACTGCTCTCTTTACCAAGAGGCCAATACAAGACACTGGCCACAAAACATCCCAATGGAAAGAAAACTAAATAGAGAGCTCCCTGATTTGGAAACCACTTCAACAGTTCATCTCATATATTGATCTAGTCATCTGAACGCTCCAACATAAAAATGAGAAAGAGAAAGAAGAAGATATTTTCATAACATATATCAGAAACAATTACCAATTATAATGCTAACTAAGACCCTACAAATAGTTCGTATAGGAAAGGGAAACATTTCATTCCTGACTACTGGAGTTCTTGCCTTCGATGAAAGGTCAAGTTTATCAAGGGCCTAGCTTGCGTCATACACTTGATTTGTTAAATGTGTCAGACACAAATCTCATTTGTATGATTTCATGAAAGAAAACAAAAGCTCGACGGTTGTGTGTTTTGTAAATAATATATTTTGAAAACAGATATAAAGTATAATCAATCTTTCACGAGTGATTGATTCTAGATTTATTACAAATAATAAATAATTTATTTATTCTTTGTGGGGGAGAGAAGTTCTTAATTTATTCAATATAAAAAGTTAAATTATTGTGAAAAAAAGATTTAGTAAAGAAATAAGCAAAAAAAGGTCAATGACAATTTTTAACGACAATACACATCCTCCAAGTCAACTAGTTGTTTGTTTTGTGTCATCTGATAGATCATCTGTCGTCCGTGATGCGCAAGTTTGTAATACTCCAATGCTTACAGAACCTTTGGGGACGTCGAGAGCATCTTCCATAATCCTTTCAAGGAGGATTTTGAAAAGCGTTGGTGAAAGTAGGCAGCCTTGTCTAACACCGTGGTTTTAAACCAGTCCCCAATATTATCACTGCAGTACGCCGAACAAGTAGCCTGCTTTTATAGGTTCTGAATTATATTTATTTTGTTTAATCTTTATTGTACTTTTACATTGTCGCCCAAAATGCTCTATGCAAAATACTCTGTCGAAGGCTTTCTTAAAATCAATAAAGACATGAAAAAGATTATGTTGGTTTTGTAGATAATTCTTACAGAGTATCCTGAGGTTTTGGATTTGTTCTGCTGCGCTACGATCTTATCTAAAACCCGCTTGTGCTTCTGAATTAATTTACCTCCTATAGGTTTCTGACGGATATAAAACATGACCTTTTGGGATGGCTCGTGAGGTTGATGATGCGATAGTTTTGACAAAGTTGTCAATAGTCATTCTTTGACTTTTAAAAACGGTAGAGCTCAATTAATTATGCTTCTGCTTTCAGAAAAAAAAGTACTTAAGGGAGCATGACCGTTTTGTTTTAAGTACCAGTACACATTTGTGTAAGGCTATCGGTATTAGAGCGAGACTAGCCAGGCTTTAAGTCATACTACTGTTAATTATTTATTAGGTTTTGGCGTATAAAAATATATTAAATGATTTATTAATTTCCTTGATACGAGCTTTACGTGTAGCAAAGTCATACAGTACATCATAAAAATTATCTTTCCTACATAGATCATGTTCAATAGCAAGAATTACCAAATGTTTCAATCTGTGTACAAGAATTGTTGATCTCAAGTAATTCTTCATTAGTTTGGAGCGAGAAGCTTCTTTCACTAGATTCCACAATAGCGGTTATTGCATAATGCCTTTTTTTATCGCGCGTAGGATATGCGTTTTCCATATTGTATGACACACCAAAATGACAATTTGCGTGTATATAGTTCAGGAGATTTGTAGGAGTTTTCAAAAGATTTTAATTATTTCCGGATATTCTCAGGACTTTTTCGTATGTTTTGCAATTTCAGGAGATTTCCAGGACCTTTTGTTAAATCGACAGGAGGCCGCGGAAAATGGTTTAATTTAATTACTTATACACCTAAAATTAGCGCGGGTCCTATAAAAGTGATGGGCCCACTGCCGTCGCATAGGTTGCAGTGGCATAAGTATAATTATCTATATCAAATTGTTCCGTATTTTCAACTTAAAACAAATGTATGTCAAATGATTTTTTTTCAAAAGTATCGACAATAGGTTGCTCAGGATTTTAAAATAAGAATGTAATTTACTAGAAACGACTATTGAAAATCACTTTTAGTGGCTCTGTAAGGGGAAAAGCCGATATTAGGTTTGTTAGACTTGTTTTACATTTAATTTTCTTGCTTAAACATAGAAAACGTTTTTTAATCGGTAAAGAAGTTTCCAGATTTAGTATTGAAAAAGAAATCGACCTACAAAACATTAATAATCTTACAAATCGTTGCCAAAATATATATATATATATATATAAATTCGGAACACAATCTATAATATATACTTAAGACTATTTCTATGTTTTGGAAGGAAATCTAAAGTTAACCAGATTACAACAGCCTTTAGTCTTCTTTTTTTTTCTCGATATAAACATAACGGACAAACTTACAGACATAATGCATAATATATATATATATAGGTCACACAATTTTAAATGAAGCACTATAAGAACTCAGTTTCCTCCAAATTAATGTATCCTCGTTAGCTCTCTCTCTCGTGTTAATAAAGACATTTTTAATCTAACTATATATTAGGCCGTGTGACGTCATGTATTTTTTTTCTTTCACGGCACATGGAATGAATTCTTTAAATGAAATATTCGTAAGTACTAGGTGCACTAATCTTTATATGTATAATGCTCTTCTTCCCTAGTCAGGTCTGACGAGAAGTAAATGGGAAGATTACTCTCTTAATTCTGCGGATAGTCACCACACGAAAAAAAAACAAGAGGGGGGGGAGAATACGTTTTCACTGCTCGCTACGGATGGCTGCGCGCTGGACTGTCAAACCCTGCCTGCTCCAATCCCATGCGGGAGGTTTGGACTAGGAAGTAAAGTATCGTCAACTCTGAAGGAACACCCGAAACATGTTAAACATTTTACAAACACTAAATAGCAGGGCCGGACTTAAGCATTGTGGGGCCCTATTCGAAACGAATTTCGCGGGGCCAAGTTTGGATAGGGAAGCGGACAATAAGTCAAATTTAAGAGTTTGTATTAGAAAATAAATTCGTCTATGCATTTTATTCATTATTTACTACGTACAGAATTACTTTACGAGCCTTGCGTGTAGCAAAGTCATACAGTATATCATAATAATTCAGTTTCCTTAATAGATCACGCTCAATAGCAAGAATTACCAAATATTTCAATCTATCTTTGAGAATTGTTAACCTCAAGTCATTCTTCATTAGTTTGAGGCGCGAGAAGCTTCTTTCACCAGATTACACAATTACGGCTGAGGCTTGATGCCGCGCGTAAGATTGACGTTTTCCATATTGAATGACACCCATAATGACAATTTTCGTGTATATATTTCGGTATATTTCAGAACTTGTTCGTATATTTTGCGATTTCGGGAGATTTGCAGAAGCTCCTGGTAAATCACCAGGAGGGCGCGGAAAATCTGTTTTAAGTTATAAAATGGTTTAATTAATTAATTTATGCACCTTGATTTAGCGCGGGTCCTATGAAAGTGCGGGTCTTATGAAAGCGGGGGTCCTATGAAAGTGCGGATCCTATAAAAGTGTTCCTGGTTAATCGACAGGAGGGCGCGTGAAATTACTTTGAAGTTATAAAATGGTTTAATTAAATAATTTCTACACCTTAAATTAGAGCGGGCCATATGAAAGTGCGGGTTCTATGAAAGTGCGGTGCCCACTGCGGTCGCATAGGTTGCAGGCGCCTAAGGCCGGCCCTGCAAAAGCTCGCTAACGTTCTCGTATTGTTAAAGATAATTTTAGTCTAACAAGGCCGTGTGACGTAAAGGATTTTTTTTCCTATGACATTACATGTAATAAATTCTTTAAATGAAACGTTAATAAGAACTCGGTCCACTTATGTTTTTTTAAAGCTCGCCAACGTTCTCGTATAGATAAAAACACATTTTAGTCTAACTTGGCCATCTAGTGTAGGCTTAACATTTTTTTCTACTCTAGTTTTTTTCCAATAAATCAAGATTTTTTTACACTAAATCTAGATTTATATTCTAATTAAAATCATTGTAGATTCTAGATCTAGAATTTCTAGATCTAGTTAAGAATTATATAGACTAGGTCAAGATCTAGAATTTCTAGGTCTAGTTAAGAATTATATAGACTAGATCAAAATCTTATCTTATCTTATCTTATATAATACAGACGTAACTTCAAAAAAGAAGTTGATTGCGTCCTACGCGTCATACGCGGCATTCTTTTTTGAAGTAACGTCTGTATTATATAAGATAAGATAAGATGCATTTAGTCATGCATATTAACCAATGACTTAAATCCTGCCAAGTCACTGGTTTTTCTGGCTAGCTCAGGCAACCCATTCCATGCTCTAATAGCACTAGGGAAGAAGGAGTATTTGTACAAATTTGTCCTAGCATATGGGACGAGGAATGTGCCTTTATTTCTAGGTCTAGTTAAGAATTATATAGACTAGATCAAGATCTAGAATTTCTAGGTCTAGTTTAGAATTATATAGACTAGATCAAGATCTAGAATTTTTATTTCCATATGTCTAGATCTATTTTGCAATTTTATAATATACTAAAACTAATCTACTATTTTTAAATTTAATGCTGTATTCAGTCTATTAATAGATTATCAAGGCTTTTTTATTTTACGTAAATCATATCTAAATTACACCCAAATTATTCAAAATTTAGATCTTAGATCTTTTTCGGGATGGGGGCGTTGGGGATATTTTTTTTACCTCCCCCTCCCACTCCCCAAGAAAAAAAAAATATATATACAAGTATGCTGGGATTATATTATATTTATTTATTTATCATGGGCGTAGCCCTGCGGGGGGATTTCATTTCGGGGGAGGGGTTAACCCCCAAACCCCCCTGACTACGCCCGTGATATGTGTGTGTGTATAATTAATCTTTATTACATTCTTTATTCTTTCGGAAGACGTTTATTACACCCTAGAATGTGTTCTACTTTGAGTTAGTGTACAATTTGTAGACAGCCCCGCCGCAAAGAACTATTTCCGGTATTGAAAGCCTAAAAAATTCATATTCTGAGGTACCTACACTGCCTTTTCTGCTATTAAAAAGCTTTATTGCAAAACTTGTGCTATTCTCACTTACTAAGATACTCCAGCACCGCTCATTGGGCGGCAAGCTGTTTCAATAAAAATCTGTCACTGGAAATGTCTGAAGCCTCTTCCCACCTGCTCTGAGGCCTATATAAAAGTGTGGCGTGAAGTTGTACTAGGATGTTCCTGTTTGCAATTTCCTCGTAATGGCCTCCATGTCATTGCAACTCTTATTATGCGTAATTCCTTTTGTCGGAATACATGTCCCGCAAACCTCATGCAACGCTCTGTCACAACCTTACCAAGGGGTCGACTCCCAGTTCAGCAGAGCATTTCCTTGATTGACACCCGTTCTTTATAACTGACACCTAAAATCTGTCTTAGCCATCTTTGTTGAGCCACATTTAGTTTTTTTCAATTTCGGCAGATGACTATCCACTGAACTTTATTAATGCAGTCCAGCCACTGGTAGAAATTTTATAACCTCACTTGGCTACGCTCTTGAAATTAGGTGATAGTAGTTTGTTTTAGATTTTATATCGAAAAGGGAAGTTTTATCGTCAAAATCATTTATTGTGGGGTTTTAAACTAAAATATCTCTCGAGTTGTTTTTTTAAACCCTATTTAGCTACGCTCATAGAATTTGATGAGTGTAGTTTGCTTTAGAATAATATTGAAGGGAGGGGTTTTCAACCTCAAAACTCTATGTAGGGGGATTTTAAACATTTTAAACTAAAAAAAAAAAAGTCATCTGGAATAGAGAATTTAAACTCAAAACTCCTTTTTGGCTTGGCTAAGCTCAAAGAATTTTAGTGTGAAATTTACATTTATATTGAGGTATTTTTTTATTATCAAACCCCGATGATGGGTTAACTCAAAGCCCCTCTTTGACTACTTTCATAGAATTTTGAGTGTGTAATTTTTTTTTATATAGAAGAGGTATTTTTTCGCTTCAAACCCCGCTGATGGGGGAGGGGGGGTTAAACTTAAAACCCCTTTGGTTACTCTCAAAGATTTCTGAGTGTGTAATTTGCTTTTTTATATGGAAGAGGTATTTATTTAGCTTCCAACCAAACTGAATCATACTTTAAATAAAATAGTAATGAAATATTATTTATATAGGTTATACAGATCTACCAAACTGAAAGTGTGGACATCCGTTAAAGATGATGAATGATTTATCTAGCCAATGGTAGAAAAACTACATTGTAAATGAGGCTGTACATACAATTTTATACTTTTTGTATTTTACAAAACACTGTGATAGGTAAGCGTGACACGTTCTGAGAGCTCATTATAGAATAGTGTTCTGTTTGATGAGCTTTCTGACAGTTATTCAACTTATTGTGTGACTTAAAAATTAACATCTATCTTATAGGTCTAATCTATCTTATCTATCTTATAGGTCTAATCTACCTTATCTATCTTATCTATCTTATCTATCTTAATTATCTATCTCTCTCTCTCTCTCTCTCTCTCTCTATATATATATATATATATATATATATATATATATATATATATATATACATATATATATAGACAGCAAGACAGCACATCTAACACAAGAACTTGACAACAAGAGTTTTTAATAGCAATGTAGCAGTTTAATGACTAATACTTTATCAACTGCCAATACAACACAATGAGCTACACTAATTTCAAATGCTTTAAAACTACGGAACTGTCTACTAAAAACTACAAGTCTTTCTCTGTCTACTTCTAGACTCGTATAGCTACATTTTTGAGGTCGTACATTCTACCGCACAGTCCTTACTGTCGGGCCGTCCTGGAATCAACTGTCCTTTCTTTACACACTGTCCCTTGTCGGTGGAGGCTTTCGATCACCTGACGATAACACGAGTCATATTTGCGGTTAATATCAGTACTGTCCCTTGTCTATTGACAGTCGTTAACCTGTGTGATTGGCCTGAGTCGCGTGTGTCAGTAGGCCGCATACACATTAACCCTATCAGTCCGCCACTGGAATTACAACTATATATATATATATATATATAGTGCTCTCTCTCTCTCTATATATATATATATAGTGCTTTTTATGACGGTTCGCACCGGTACGGCGTACCGGCATCTTTTTCAATGTATTCTTGTATTTTAACGTAAATTATTAATTTATCAGTAGTTTTAAGTGAGGCAATCCATCACTGAGTAACGGCAGCTATTTTTTTTGTTACAAAAAAGCACTATATTTCTATTCCAAATTTATTACCTACGTCACAGTCACATTGCATATATCACTGCTAAAAATAAACACAATGCAAAAGGCCACAGTTAAAGCGAAAAATCTATTATCATTATTTAACAGGAGAAAGAGGATTTGCCTTTTTTTAGCGACCCCCGAATGGGGTTTTGTATGGAAGGTCTGTCCCTTTGTCCGTAAGTCCGTCCCGTTTAGATCTCATAAACTAAAAAATATAGTGAAAATCTGACACCATGATATTTAGACCCTTCAAAGTTCTGATGCAACGGCTACTTTTTCCTTTCTGAAAAATCACTTATGCAAGCAGTTGTTTTTATAAATATACACCACTTTTACAACTATTCAGTATTAATAGTAATAAACACTGGAGGCTCTATTTTAACACATCCACGCAAATGCTTCAAGATTTTTTTCGCATTTTTTTATTGCATTTGTATTGCTAGGTTATGTAAGTTCTGTCATAATAACCACTACATTACAAAAAAAAAAAGTTTTCCTTTTTTAAAGAGAAAAAAAAAAATATTTAGTATGCATATAAGTTGAATATAATTTAAAAAAAACAACAGCTTATAAGTAGTTTTTTTTTTATATTATAGCGTGAAATTCATTGCCGAAACACAGTAATAGTACACATAACTGTTTTTTAAAAATATACTTTTTACGGAAAATTTTTTTTCATGAGGATTTGAATAAGAGATTAACCCTTTACAAAACAATTATATCAAATTAGAAACGCATTATAAGATATCGGTTAGGCCAGGTTCACATCTAACTTCACATTCACTTTCACCTATCATTTGGTCTGCTGGGACACCACACAGGATCTGTCAACCTTCTTTCTTCATTATTCTCTGTCATTTGTCTTTGATATAATTTCATTCTGATGTTCTTTTTGAAAATATTAAAACCTGCCTTATTACCTGCCTGGGTGAACCGCTTTGGGGGCCGATTTTGAGTTTGTGTTTCCACAAAAACTGTCTTTGTAACCTTGTTTGCTTTATGTTAATTACTGAGCGTAAAAAATGACATGAAAGGATCTTTATCTGTTTTATCTCAAACAGTTGTATTTTGTCAACGGATTCAACTCTTTCCCTACAATGAAACAAAGAACTGTAACATCAGTCTGGTTGAAGAGAAGGACAGAATTCTCATGTATGGCAAAGTGGATTTCAATGGAAACATACCGGCATCATCAGTTGTCAACTTTGAAATCAAAAGAAAAATTGATACGAGTTTTCATTTTGTAATTATTTTATTTTATAATTTAATAATAATAATATTATTACTTATATTACTTAGATAATATTAATTATAATAATCTTTATTGCCCGTAAGGAAATTTGTCTTACAATGTGTGCATTACACCAAACAAAACATTGAAAGTATAAAAAAACAAAATGTGCATTCACACCACACTCACTCATAATTTACATGTTCAGATTGTAGATTAAAAGTTGTTCAGATTGTAGATAATAACTTTTTCAGATCGTAGATTATAAGTTGTTCAGATTGTAGATTATTAGTTGTGCATATTAATAATTTGCTGCTTCTGTCAAGAAATATAGCTGGGGTTCTATGTTGACAAATCATGCATTTTTGTGCTACAAACACCAAACCTGGCACAGATGTTCAGTTTTTTATGCTAAATAAAATGTGATACAGGGCCACAGCAAAATTTTAATCAGTTTCTATTTATAGTAACATTAAAAATGGCCGCTTAAAGAAATTCAAGTAAAGTGACAAACTGATAATTTTTAAGCTGCAAACACCACACCTGGCACACATGTTCAATTTATAATGCAAAACAAAATGTGATACAGAAAATGCACAAGTTTGTTAAATTTTTTATTTTTAGTAACATAAAAATGGCCACAAAGGTAAATTTTGAGTATGATGATAAATTGACCCTACATTTTTGAATCTGGTTCAATTAGTTCAATTAGTGTTAAATGCTTGAACTGGATGTTGTACTGGAAAGTCGGCTCCACAGACACAGCTGCATAAAGCAGTGCATTTTAATCCGGCCTTGTTGCACTTACTACGCTTGGATCTGCATTCTTTTTTACAAGCACATTTCAACAGTTCACGACAAGTCAAAGATGCTTGTGGCAAAACAGTCCAAAAAGGCTGCCATTGTCTGTCCATTAACTGCCAACCCCAGTCACTTGGATCTGGAAGCACTGGTTGTCGTTCATGTGCCTGGCTCCAAATATGGCCTCCTTGGTAAATTGCCCGTTTGCAGTGCTGAAACAAGGCCTCACTCGTTGGAGGAATGTTTTCAATTTGGCGGCCAGTCTTTGTAAACATGTATTTCCTGGCACTATTGACATCATGGCAGTTGCTACCTCTGTCATACAAAAGCGTCACAAAACGCTCCAGAACTGACATGTTATTAGCTGTTAGTTCAAATGGAGCACAACACAGTTTTTGAAATGTGTCTGTAACATGGTCGCATTTGCTCCAGACCTCCCAAGCTGTCTTCTTGCCGATACCATTAAAACAGCTGACGGTGTCACAACCTGTAAAACTGTGAAACAAAGGCAGACATTGGGCTTTGGCAACACCTAAAACTTTGCGTATGTCATGAGCTGCAATGTATCGGAAGTCTTTTCCTGCACCCATGGCAATCCATAATTGCAGGTGAGGGTGGCGAGTCATGGCAGCAACAGAAAGAACCACAACATCTGTGTCGACAGTGCGAATCAGAATCCTGCGGCAATGTTCAGCTGCATGGGCCAGGTGAAGCATCATCCGTGTGTCTGCTTCCTCGTGATTACATGGTGAAAGATTCGTGTGGTCAATGGGTTTATTGGAGATTACATCTGGACCTTGAGTGGTAACAATAAGTTTCTCTGATTGTACTGTAAGAAGATATTGTGCTAGGAATGCAAACAACTGGGTCTTGTTCGCATCCACCCGCAAGAAACTTCCCCACTGCGATGGTAATACGGTTTCTGGCGTCACACGCTTTCTCTTCTCTAGTCCTCGTCGCTCTCTTGTGAAAGCTTTTAAGCTGTCACTTCGATAACAGTCCCAAACTACATCTAGACGATGGGAGACATTTTGCAGGGTCTGCATCACATAGGGGATAAACACCTGGTTTGCGTAGTCAGCAAATGTTTTTGCAGATCCTGGCCTCAACATATTGACAACAGCCGCTCCATCAAGGATGGTCATGTCAGTGACTGTTGGCACTGCTGATGAAGTTTGGAGAGGTTGTTATCATGAAGAGTGACTAACTCTGCGCTTTTTTCTAGAAATGGGTTGCCAGTTTCCTGTATCACATCCATTAATCTACACACGGCAGCCTTGAAGTTTTCTTGGAATCCTTTGTCTTGTTCATGATGCTGGTCTGATTCTTTGCTGCGTTTTATTTCAAAAGATAACTCTAGGTCTTGAAGAACTTTGGAGACCTCTGGCCCTCCAATCATCCAGCGTCTCAATGCTGAGGGGTTTTCAGTGAGTCCCACTGCTCCTCCCTCACCTTTGATGATGGCATTGTTTTGCTCATGTGCTTGGTCTAGTGCCATTTTTGAGAAGGGGCGAGATGTCTTTTGCAGAACGAATCGACCTTGCATCAAGTCTTCGTAGCACATTGAACTACCACCCTGCAGTTTCTTCATGTCATGAATGTGCACGGAGAGCCATCTTCCATAATTTTGTTGATCTAGTGCAAAAAACCAAGGCGTTAGGGTTGAAAACTAGCAGCATCTTGGTTTTCATGGCTTACATTATGATTGTCCATGGCTGAATAAAAAGTGGCTGCACAATCTAAAAGAAAGAGAAAGAGAAAAATCAATGTTTAATTTGTTGAATGCTGATCCAATACAAAGTTCTTAATAAAATCTTTACCTTATTTAACTAAGTTATTAACTATGTTCAACTACGTTCAGTAACCGAGTTTCTACAAACTGGAACAGTTTGCCTACCAATGTAAAACGAGCACCCTCAATTATAAACATTTTCAAAAATCTCATAGACAGCAATCCAAAATGTATACTGCAGTTTAGATGCTATGACGAATGATAATGAAATAGGAAAATTTAATGCATCCAAACACCTAAAAGGCCTAACAGCCTGCACATCAACAAGCTCCTATTACTACTACTACTACTACTATTAAAATATTATGATTATCACAACCAGTTTGTTGGTTTTTTTAAATGTGATTACTGATCCAATATTATAAATTATCTGCATCCTATATTATATTTTATTATTATCTAAGAAAAATGAATGAAAGCACTTTTGCATCAAATTAAAAGCTACTTACCCAAATCAATGAATCTTTGCCTTTTCTGAGTTTCCTAAGACACTTTTGACTTTCTGTTTGTGTTCGCGTTCGGCTGTCTTGCGATTCAGTTTGTGCCGCACAGTACTCTCGCACTGAAGGCTTTATTTTTATTCTAAAAGTATGCGTACTCGGTAACCAATAAAATAATCAAATAGGACAAATTATTTAGTTAATTTTGGTATAAAAAAAGGAATTTTTTTCTATATGTTTACTGCTTCAAAACAAGGAGTTGCAAATAAATAAATTCCTACGCGTCTGCAAATAGTCCCTACGCGTCTGCAAATAGTCCCTACGCTTTATGATAACATTACGTTAAAAATAACAAAGATTTGGTTTGGCTCTGTTTCTAAATTTAAAATATTATTATTTGTGAACACATTTTAACTCATGTCATGTTTGTAGCATGATGATGCACGATCTATGCTTATTAATGCAACATAGAACCCCAACTAATAAGGGTATATTTTTTTTAATGAATGAAAATATCTAGTATTCTTTTAGTACTGTGATTTAAAAAATTTCCAACCTTTTTTCAGATTAACTTTATAAAAATTCCAGAGGACTGTGAGTATCACACTGTAGATTATTGCCGCTGTTATAAAACTGATGACCAAAAAGTTTATAGACTGTCTTTTAATATAACTGCATATTACGTGAATAGTGAGGCAGATATAAGAGCAGAGTTGGCTTACAGGGAAACATCATTTTATAGCGAAATAAGGAAATTACCTATAGTTTATGGTAAGAGAAATCTTTGTAAAAGTGTTTAAATTACATTACATTATTAATTCTAGAAAGAGTGTTAATAAATACATTATTTGAATTGTACATTTACAGATATTTATCAGTATAATACTTTTCAGATATATCTATAATAATTATAGCTTTTATATAGCGCTATTTTCATGCTTATAGCATGCTCAGAGCACTAAGGTCCTACCAGTGGGGGTTGGGGGTGGGGGAAGGGGCATCTGGGAGAAAGGAAGATTTTCCGAGCCCCCTTCATAGGTAGCCAAGCCAAGTTCAAGCGTTCTTAGCCTCTCGACCACACTTCCCAAAATAAAATAAATTATAACATTAGGGTTCTATACTTATCAGCTGGTGGAAATGTTCAACAGAAGAGATCAAGCTTGGTATTATGAACCGCTGTTCAGCTTTACTTGAAAGGCTATCTTATTTATGACAAAAGTTTCGTTTTAGCATTAGTAAAAGTAAAAAAAAAAATACTTGTCCAAATGATTAACGCTGCAGCCTACGTGACCGTAGCCAACCTCTAGTAAAAATTCATTTCTACTACCTTGACTCCAATGATTCCCTGTGTCACGATTTCTGTGTATTAATCTCTTGGTAATGCTTCTTATATTAATTGTTGATTAAACAGAATCATCACCGGAGATTAAATAAATAATTGATTTGATAATACATCTGTGTTCTATTATAGATTCTGTAATTAACTTCTTCAAATTACACATATAAGTATATTCTCAATTCAATAACATTTGACTTAAATATCTTCATAAAATAAACTTAAAGATACAACAACAGCTGCAACTAGTATCACTTCAATTACTGTAACTTCAACTAATGAACACGGAAATGTTGAAACTCACACTAACACAAGACCGTTACTACGCAAAGACGGTTACAATGCGAGGACCCCGACTAACTAACTTTCCGCTAATTTAAGCTTTTCTCAATCGTACTTTTCAGAATCATAGAAACTTCTTCCCTAATTAGTTTATTAACTGTGACCTTCTAGAAGCTGACGTATGCTATTTTTTCCCTTAACCTCTTTATCTGATTGGATGACTATAATTAACTTGTTTAATCAGGTCAGCTCTGACTTGACCTGGGATTCTAGTCACAGTCTCGACTCGTGACACCCTGCTAAGCATTAAAAAAATGTGTACAGATCAGATGAGGGAATGAGTGCCATATCACCGCGACAGAAAGTAATATTTGATAATATTTTGCTGACTAGTAATACTCTAGCTCTAGTCTATAAAAGCAGCTTGTTGGACAATCTGCTATTCGGCAGAAAAAACATTCTTCTCATGCTCTTGTCATGATATCAAAAATGTTAATACATTACACCTGCTTAAATAAACCTCCTTAGTCAAACTATATAAAAAGTCGACTATTTAATTTGGTTACATTTCGCTTTTCTTTTAGGTTCTCAAACAGACATGGTTGTTGTTTACATCAATGATGAAGTCATCTCCCCTGCACAATCTAGTGTTACAGTCAATGACACCCAAGTTAGGATATTTTCGACATGTTGTAGAATGATTGCTCTCCATTGTGAGCTACAACTGACCAAATCGGATACTGGAGCTATATTAAAGTCTGGAAAACAAGTTCTTATCTACAATACAGACATAAAGAACAAAGCAAGATTTGATTTGAAATACAAAATGTGTAATATTCAAAGAAACATCTCATTTTCAATCATTACAGTTAGTCATTGTATCATGGACAAAGAAACATTAGAGGCAAGTGCGGAAATTCCCGCAAAAAAACTGTTCAATATAAAGAGACGTAAGCACAAGATTTTATTTTTGAATCAAAACATTCATAAAATTTGTATTGATGTGACCAATAAGTAGTATTTTTTCCACATCAAAAAAAAATCTACATTAAACTTTCACATAGAGCCGTTATAGAAATACACGTTCTGTATCCAGCTTTCCATGAAGAATTTAATTTTCTAAAATAAGGCGACAAAACAATTAACATTTTTAAAAAGTATACCTAATAATAATCCTTACTATACGAATCAGAATGTGTTCTGTGACTACGAACGAACTGCCTTAGAGACTTGCTTTTATTGTGGTATTATTGTAATTATTATTACTATTTTCGAAAGATTGTCATTACCAGAAAGTGGCAATGGATATAAACACTCCACTACCTCTAAAATGATTCGAAATGGCATGCGTCTCAAATAGCCTCTGACAGTCAGTCCAACTCCTGGCCTTCACGTGTGTCTTAGATATTGAGTCCAGCGGAATGTTTTTACTAACAGGAGAAGAGAGCAATCATGGGGACAGATTAAAAAAAAACACACACAAACTTTTGACACACTTGTGGGGCCAGTAAGAACACAACTATTAAGATTTGAGACGCCTGAGAATGCTTTGGATCACAAGTTCCGATTAAGGTATTCCCTTTTTAAAAAATACATGCCAAAAGCAATCACCCAGATACTCCATTTTGTTCCCACTGCCCCTTTCCCACTGGTCCAGACAAGTGATAGGATCATAGCGTAGTGAGACAAGTGATAGGATCATAGCGAAGTGAGACAAGTGATATGATCATAGCGTATTGAGACAAGTGATAGGATCATAGCGTATTGAGACAAGTGATAGGATCATAGCGTAGTGAGACAAATGATAGGATCATAGCGTAGTGAGACAAATGATAGGATCATAGCGTAGTGAGACAAATGATAGGATCATAGCGTATTGAGACAAGTGATAGGATCATAGCGTAGTGAGACAAGTGATAGGATCATAGCGTAGTGAGACAAATGATAGGATCATAGCGTAGTGAGACAAATGATAGGATCATAGCGTAGTGAGACAAATGATAGGATCATAGCGTATTGAGACAAGTGATAGGATCATAGCGTAGTGAGACAAGTGATAGGATCATAGCGTAGTGAGACAAGTGATAGGATCATAGCGTATTGAGACAAGTGATAGGATCATAGCGTATTGAGACAAGTGATAGGATCATAGCGTAGTGAGACAAGTGATAGGATCATAGCGTAGTGAGACAAGTGATAGGATCATAGCGTAGTGAGACAAGTGATATGATCATAGCGTATTGAGACAAGTGATAGGATCATAGCGTATTGAGACAAGTGATAGGATCAAAGCGTAGTGAGACAAATGATAGGATCATAGCGTAGTGAGACAAATGATAGGATCATAGCGTAGTGAGACGAATGATAGGATCATAGCGTATTGAGACAAGTGATAGGATCATAGCGTATTGAGACAAGTGATAGGATCATAGCGTAGTGAGACAAATGATAGGATCATAGCGTAGTGAGACAAATGATAGGATCATAGCGTAGTGAGACAAATGATAGGATCATAGCGTATTGAGACAAGTGATAGGATCATAGCGTAGTGAGACAAGTGATAGGATCATAGCGTATTGAGACAAGTGATAGGATCATAGCGTATTGAGACAAGTGATAGGATCATAGCGTATTGACACAAGTGATAGGATCATAGCGTAGTGAGACAAGTGATAGGATCATAGCGTATTGAGACAAGTGATAGGATCATAGCGTAGTGAGACAAGTGATAGGATCATAGCGTAGTGAGACAAGTGATAGGATCATAGCGTATTGAGACAAGTGATAGGATCATAGCGTAGTGAGACAAGTGATAGGATCATAGCGTAGTGAGACAAGTGATAGGATCATAGCGTATTGAGACAAGTGATAGGATCATAGTGTATTGAGACAAGTGATAGGATCATAGCGTATTGAGACAAAGTGATAGGATCATAGCGTAGTGAGACAAGTGATAGGATCATAGCGTATTGAGACAAGTGATAGGATCATAGCGTAGTGAGACAAGTGATAGGATCATAGCGTAGTGAGACAAGTGATAGGATCATAGCGTATTGAGACAAGTGATAGGATCATAGCGTAGTGAGACAAATGATAGGATCATAGCGTAGTGAGACAAATGATAGGATCATAGCGTAGTGAGACGAATGATAGGATCATAGCGTATTGAGACAAGTGATAGGATCATAGCGTATTGAGACAAGTGATAGGATCATAGCGTAGTGAGACAAATGATAGGATCATAGCGTAGTGAGACAAATGATAGGATCATAGCGTAGTGAGACAAATGATAGGATCATAGCGTATTGAGACAAGTGATAGGATCATAGCGTAGTGAGACAAGTGATAGGATCATAGCGTATTGAGACAAGTGATAGGATCATAGCGTATTGAGACAAGTGATAGGATCATAGCGTATTGACACAAGTGATAGGATCATAGCGTAGTGAGACAAGTGATAGGATCATAGCGTATTGAGACAAGTGATAGGATCATAGCGTAGTGAGACAAGTGATAGGATCATAGCGTAGTGAGACAAGTGATAGGATCATAGCGTATTGAGACAAGTGATAGGATCATAGCGTAGTGAGACAAGTGATAGGATCATAGCGTAGTGAGACAAGTGATAGGATCATAGCGTATTGAGACAAGTGATAGGATCATAGTGTATTGAGACAAGTGATAGGATCATAGCGTATTGAGACAAGTGATAGGATCATAGCGTAGTGAGACAAATGATAGGATCATAGCGTAGTGAGACAAATGATAGGATCATAGCGTAGTGAGACAAGTGATAGGATCATAGCGTAGTGAGACAAATGATAGGATCATAGCGTAGTGAGACAAATGATAGGATCATAGCGTAGTGAGACAAATGATAGGATCATAGCGTATTGAGACAAGTGATAGGATCATAGCGTAGTGAGACAAGTGATAGGATCATAGCGTATTGAGACAAGTGATAGGATCATAGCGTATTGAGACAAGTGATAGGATCATAGCGTATTGACACAAGTGATAGGATCATAGCGTAGTGAGACAAGTGATAGGATCATAGCGTATTGAGACAAGTGATAGGATCATAGCGTAGTGAGACAAGTGATAGGATCATAGCGTAGTGAGACAAGTGATAGGATCATAGCGTAGTGAGACAAGTGATAGGATCATAGCGTAGTGAGACAAGTGATAGGATCATAGCGTATTGAGACAAGTGATAGGATCATAGCGTAGTGAGACAAGTGATAGGATCATAGCGTAGTGAGACAAGTGATAGGATCATAGCGTAGTGAGACAAGTGATATGATCATAGCGTATTGAGACAAGTGATAGGATCATAGCGTATTGAGACAAGTGATAGGATCATAGCGTAGTGAGACAAATGATAGGATCATAGCGTAGTGAGACAAATGATAGGATCATAGCGTAGTGAGACGAATGATAGGATCATAGCGTATTGAGACAAGTGATAGGATCATAGCGTATTGAGACAAGTGATAGGATCATAGCGTAGTGAGACAAATGATAGGATCATAGCGTAGTGAGACAAATGATAGGATCATAGCGTAGTGAGACAAATGATAGGATCATAGCGTATTGAGACAAGTGATAGGATCATAGCGTAGTGAGACAAGTGATAGGATCATAGCGTATTGAGACAAGTGATAGGATCATAGCGTATTGAGACAAGTGATAGGATCATAGCGTATTGACACAAGTGATAGGATCATAGCGTAGTGAGACAAGTGATAGGATCATAGCGTATTGAGACAAGTGATAGGATCATAGCGTAGTGAGACAAGTGATAGGATCATAGCGTAGTGAGACAAGTGATAGGATCATAGCGTATTGAGACAAGTGATAGGATCATAGCGTAGTGAGACAAGTGATAGGATCATAGCGTAGTGAGACAAGTGATAGGATCATAGCGTATTGAGACAAGTGATAGGATCATAGTGTATTGAGACAAGTGATAGGATCATAGCGTATTGAGACAAAGTGATAGGATCATAGCGTAGTGAGACAAGTGATAGGATCATAGCGTATTGAGACAAGTGATAGGATCATAGCGTAGTGAGACAAGTGATAGGATCATAGCGTAGTGAGACAAGTGATAGGATCATAGCGTATTGAGACAAGTGATAGGATCATAGCGTAGTGAGACAAATGATAGGATCATAGCGTAGTGAGACAAATGATAGGATCATAGCGTAGTGAGACGAATGATAGGATCATAGCGTATTGAGACAAGTGATAGGATCATAGCGTATTGAGACAAGTGATAGGATCATAGCGTAGTGAGACAAATGATAGGATCATAGCGTAGTGAGACAAATGATAGGATCATAGCGTAGTGAGACAAATGATAGGATCATAGCGTATTGAGACAAGTGATAGGATCATAGCGTAGTGAGACAAGTGATAGGATCATAGCGTATTGAGACAAGTGATAGGATCATAGCGTATTGAGACAAGTGATAGGATCATAGCGTATTGACACAAGTGATAGGATCATAGCGTAGTGAGACAAGTGATAGGATCATAGCGTATTGAGACAAGTGATAGGATCATAGCGTAGTGAGACAAGTGATAGGATCATAGCGTAGTGAGACAAGTGATAGGATCATAGCGTATTGAGACAAGTGATAGGATCATAGCGTAGTGAGACAAGTGATAGGATCATAGCGTAGTGAGACAAGTGATAGGATCATAGCGTATTGAGACAAGTGATAGGATCATAGTGTATTGAGACAAGTGATAGGATCATAGCGTATTGAGACAAAGTGATAGGATCATAGCGTAGTGAGACAAGTGATAGGATCATAGCGTATTGAGACAAGTGATAGGATCATAGCGTAGTGAGACAAGTGATAGGATCATAGCGTAGTGAGACAAGTGATAGGATCATAGCGTAGTGAGACAAGTGATAGGATCATAGCGTAGTGAGACAAATGATAGGATCATAGCGTATTGAGACAAGTGATAGGACCATAGCGTAGTGAGACAAATGATAGGATCATAGCGTATTGAGACAAGTGATTGGATCATAGCGTATTGAGACAAGTGATAGGATCATAGCGTATTGAGACAAGTGATAGGATCATAGCGTATTTAGACAAGTGATAGGATCATAGCGTAGTGAGACAAGTGATAGAATCATAGCGTAGTGAGACAAGTGATAGGATCATAGCGTATTGAGACAAGTGATAGGATCATAGCGTAGTGAGACAAGTGATAGGATCATAGCGTATTGAGACAAGTGATAGGATCATAGCGTATTGAGACAAGTGATAGGATCATAGCGTATTGAGACAAGTGATAGGATCATAGCGTATTGCAAGCTAATAGCATGAATTAGCGCTAAACAAAAACGATTGGTCTAAAATATTTCTAATCGCACAGATGTTTTTTTTTTAGTCTTGATCTATTACAAATTAAATGACACGACTGATTCAAACTAATTCTAAGTGATAATCGCATTTTATTTTGCTTGTTTCTGTTACAGACAAATCTAACTTGATTTCGCAGTGGAACTCAGGAAAATATTTTGTACTGCCAATATTAACAATGCTTTGTATTTCATTACTGCTCTTGTACATGTTAAGAGTACCAGTACCATTAAATTTTGTAGAAGGTAATTATTTATTTATTTTTTATTTATTTATGGTGTAAACTTTTCTTTAATGATTATATATATATATATATATTGTCCTTCACTAACAGCTCAACAGAAAACTGTTCAACCTTTTCTTATTGATGCATGTATGTCATTGACCAGCTCTGAATATCACAAGGAAGAGTGATCCCTACACATGATCAGTAGGCTAGCATTTTCCTTGACTTGGTGGACTTTGCTTTTCCCAGATACTCTTAGAGAGTTTTTCCCATGGCTTCAAAGGCCTTTCTGATTCTTTTCATCATTTGACAGTCTATATCGGTGATTCTTAAAGTGATATATATATAGACCCCGGGGATAACGACAACTTCCAAGGTGTTTATGAGAGTAAAAAAAAATTGGGGTATCATTCAAGCAAGCTCAGACTTTAAAATTGATTTCTCTTTTTAAAGGAATTAACAGATCAACATCCTAAACAGAACAGATCTGCAAATCGTGTTGTGTATATTACTTATGAAATTAAAAGCTACAAACAGCTTTTTTCTTTAAAAATCTGGAGGAGTTACTTTTCCGGATAATAAAGCATTTTTATTCACAAATCTTCGTTTTATTTTGAATAAAGAAATCGATGAAATACTGCTTTTTTCCGAGAACTTTCAATAGCTCCTTTGTCATTAATCTTCTTTCTTAAGTTACAAAAAAAAAAAAACAGACGTTACTTTGTTAGAGAAGATGATTACGATGGTTGTCAAATGGTTCGGAACAGTAAAGGATGTTGGTCGTTGACACATTAATAATAATAATAATAATAATAATTGTATTTCTAAAGCGCTGTAAACAAACAAAATGTAGGCTCAAGGCGCTGCAATAACATTACAAACACAAATACGACAATAGAAATCATAAACTAATTTTAAAAAGTTTTATTGCTCGTTAACCGTTGACCAAATAAATATATGACCTTAACATCATCTGCCCTACAGATCGAAAGGTGTCAAAGAGAAACTTTTTTTTTTCCACAACTCAAAAATGCCTTTAGAGGAATTTCATTCGGTGCAAAATAAGTATGCATATGCTTTGTTCACAGCATATCAAGATTTAAAGGACACTCGGGGCTGGAGGGTGAAGAAGGTGCCACAGAGGTATGCAAATAATACTTATACAATTAATCAATACACACTATCAGTATTATATTTATATCTAGATCAATTATTATAGCCAAGCCATATTGTTTTTTGAAGTTACTAAATCAGGATCTAAATCATCAAACTATAATTTTCTATACTCTGTTTACATGTATACATGAACATAATTTATACTTTATACTTTTTTTTTCGGGCTGGGGTGGGAAGGGTCAATTGGAGAGCTGTAACAAATTTCCTTTTTTTACAAAGCTTATATCAACTCACTCATCTGTCTGGCCAAACGTTTGAACACGTTATTTCTCCGACACCACAAACTCGGATGAAGCTGAAATTTGTGTACAGTTATCTCTTTTAACTGTCAACATAAAAATCCATATAACAAAATTAAACAATTAGTTAATGTACTATAGGTAATACATTACTATGTTTAGTATCTCACACAAGAGAAATAAATACTACTTGACTGAAGCTGAATTATTCCACTTAAAATTAGGCTGACGTCCGAATCTTCGAGAACACAAACAAGAAATAGAAGTAAAATAACTATACAATCTTCCATGGTCAAAGACACTTCGAATTAGTTCGTTCTTTTATTTTATTATTTATATTTATAAATGCTTTTCTCTAATTGTTATTGTCTAGATCTATTTACAAATTTAATTAGGTTACTGATTCAAACTAATTCATACAAGTACGCTCAACGTTGGCTTTTTAAAAATATTTTTACTTATTTAGTTTTTAGCGTCTATTTCTTAATTCATATATAGGTCATCACTCTTACATAACGTCCTCAGCTTTATAAGGGAGGAATGTCTCTTGTTTTAAAATATTTTTGATAGTCTATAGTAGATTTTTAAGTATTAAATTTTATTTTTCAATTTTAAAAGGAAAAAAACAGCTTGTGGATAACAGTAAAAGTGTATGTATATATCAAGTGATTACCTACTGAAGCTCTTACCAAGGTCAATGACCAGTGTGTAATGTGTATATAAAAGGCATGTAACCCTGTAACATGTAAGTGGAGGCCATGCTATTGACTTAAGTACTGTTTGGTCAAATAGCAGATCTTGTTGTTGAAAACCCTTGTCATCTAATGAATCCTCTATCCACTTTGAGTGGGTCCAGCGTTAGTGTGGATGTTTACGTGTATTTAGTGACTGTTGTTTTTTTTTTTGCTTTGATACCTCTTCAATACTTAAAAAAAAACAAAAAAACTACGCACTCAAAAATAAGCGTAGCCATTCCAAGGGAGTTTTGAGTGTAAACTCCCTCCTCCAGAGGGCTTTTTTAAAGCTTAAAACCCCTCCAGATGGTTATGAAGTAAAAATCCCCCTACAGTGAGTTTCGAGTTTGTAAACCTCTCTATTTAATATTATTCTAAATTTAAATTATATTTAAAAAATGCACATATTTTTTAGTTTAAAACCTTCCAACAGATTTAGTTGACGATAAAACTTCCCTTTTCGATATAAAATCTAAAGCAAATTACCGTCACCTAATTCCAAGAGCGTAATCAAGAGAGTTTACATATTTCTACCAGTAGTTGGGCTCCATTACTAAAGTGCAGTGAATAGTCATAACCGAAATTGAAAAAGCCTAAAAGTGGCTAAAAAAAAATTTAGGAGACAGTTATAGAGATCGGGTCTTACTCATATGCCGAAGTGGGAGTCGACACTTATTAAAGTTGTGACAAAGCGTCGCATGAGGTTTATGGGACATGCTCTCCGACAAATGAATTTTGTGAAAGCAGCTTGCCGCCAAAGGCGCCAAACGGCGCGAGAGGATCTAAATAAGTACAAAGAGCAGTTAAGTTTTTCAAATAAACTTTTAATAGCAGGATAATGCACTGTAGATACCCCACAACTAGGACTGTATCGTCGTGAAGATAGAGTATGTATGATTCAAGACTTGAAGAACTAGAGATTGTAGCGTGAGAAGCAGTTGATACATGTACAGCCGTTTACTTCCAGAAGAGCATTGAGCTACTAAAACAATAATGACAAATGTTGGGTGTTAAGTAGGGTAGATATGCTTAATGTTAGCGAAAAGGCCTTGGCTATGTTTTATCACGCTCACATCTGCAATATTTTAAGTTTCAATATCACTGCCTGGTATGGTAATCTGAGCATTAAAAATAAATATAAACTTTATAGAATCCTAAATACTGCTAGTAAAATCATTGGCAAAAAACAAACCCCATTTGGGCAGTTGTTTGAGACAAACATCTATAAAAAGCAAACAAGATCCTCGAAATAAAGAATCACCCTTTGTATCAGGATTTTGTGATTTTATCATCACAAAAAAGATACAAGACACCGATAGCAAAGACAAACAGACACAAACACTATTTGTTCCCCTGGTAATCAAAGCATTATCGGTAAATAGGAACAATCTGATATAAACTTTGTCACATGTAAATTATGAGTGAGTCTGGTGTGAATGTACACTTTGGTTTCTTATAGTTATAATGTTTTTTGTTTGGTGTAATGCACAAATTGTAAGACAAATTTCCATACGGACAATAAAGATTATTATTACTATTATTATTATTATTATTATTATTATATGTCTCATTCTGTTTTCTTTTCAATTAAACTTTTTTAAAAACTTTTTTGTATAGTTGTTTGAATGAATTTAAATTGTTATTTTATATAGTACATTTAAGATTCTTCTATTTTAATAAACTTAATTTAATAAAAACACAGCTGTGCATCAGTTGTCACTACAGTAATTAGTTTAAATGTCCTGACAGTAACCAAATTGAATGTGGCTTGTCGTCTGTGGGTTATGCTTACACAAATCTTTACAAACACACACACACAGTTAAATGATACAAAAGTTATGGATAAAAGTGAACGGCACTTAAATCCTGTCTTATATGTGTTTATATCTAAATAGATACAACTACACAAAAGCTAGTATATTTAACTACAATTTGAATGAGATGGATTAATAATATGGAGGCAGATCTACAAGAGCTTGGGGTTAGGGCTAAAGACGAAAGGCCCAGGAGTGATCTGAATTGAGGGATGTGTTGAAGCAGGCAAGAGTCCTCCATGGGTTGTAACGCCACTGGGATGAATGGATGGAAAGAATAAATACTGTTCTTTAAAGTTTTACATGTAGAGAAGATAAAGGTATTTGTTTACAAAATGGTATTCCCTTCTGATACTTAAATTTAGTTAATGCACCTGTTTTGAGCATGAAATGTGGGAGGTCGAAATCTAATTTTCAAAACCACTTATGTTTTCTATTCGAGTTTGATTTTTATGACAATCTTTCATTTTGAGACGAAAGGAAACAACCCATCAATGAATATACTTGACATACTCACACTCAAAGACGTATCCACTTCAATTATCACTTGTTCTAGTTTCCTCTTTCTTATTTTATTTTAAGACTGACTAATGTAAAGAATAAGAAAAAAAATATGTTTTCACAAAATTGTTTAACTTGTAAGACACATCATAAGATTAGTAGTTAAATAGGAACATCTGAAAAACTAAGACATTAACCTGTTTAAATAGTGTTTCTATTCATGTACATAATATATGTATTCTGATCATGGAAATAACAAGATCACGGAAGTTATCATATAGACTAGTGGTGTTAGCTTTGGGTTTATTTCTCGGAAGTCTTAGTAAGTAACTAATACTATAGATCGGTCGGTATAAACAATGATGCTTAAACACTACATAAGTGTTCCACTAAATTATTATTTTACCTTGACCTATCCCTTAGTCTGTTGGACCGTTGAGGCCAGATGCAAGATTTGTCGATCGTCTTCCTCAATTCTTTTCTGTCTTTTGCCTTAGATAGAACCTCTTTCATTGGCAGGCCCGTCCATTCTTTTATGTTATCTTCTCATCGCTTTCTTTGTTTGCCTCTTATTCTTTTTCCTGGTATTGTTCCCTGAAGGAAGGTACTGCAGAGGAAAAGAGAAGGATCCTAGTAATGGAATTGAGATGTTACATAAGGATTCTAGGTATTAATATTTAAAGTCCTGATCAGAAGCCATGAGATTAGAGACAGGGTTACTGCAGCGATTGGACCCCATGATAAGCTGCTAACTATCGTAAAAAAACGCAAGCTAAAAATCTATGGGCCATATTATAAGATCTTCGGGGCTCGCTAATCATGATAAATGAAAATTGATGATGCCAACTAAAAAAGCATAAACAAACTGCTAAAATTGTAAGTGTATTTCTTATGAATACATTTTTAAATACAGTTCACCACCTTGTGCGACAAGCTTCGTCTGTCAGCTCAGCTTGTTTCATTGACTCATACTTCACGTAGTCGTAGTCTGTGATGTGAATGTGTCTCATTTGTATCCTGAACATTCTCAATTTGTCATTTAGTTTATGTGATAGAGGTAGAGGCCAATTAAGTTTTGGGGATGCCACAAGAAACTGTAGTTGTTTCGAAGATTTCGAGGTACAACATTAAATCTTCATTTTCAGTCATTGGTTTTAGGCTTTTGTTCAGCACTTTACTTTTCGCTAGTGGAGTGCTTTTGGTTGACATTTCTAGTTTTTCTCTTTGTTCTAGTTCCAGTCTTTTCCCTTCCATCTCCCGTACATGTTTCCTTCCATCTCCCGTACATGTTTCCTTCCATCTCCCGTACATGTTTCCTTCCATCTCCCGTAGATGTTTCCTTCCATCTCCCGTACATGTTTCCTTCCATCTCCTGTAGATGTTTCCTTCCATCTCCCGTACATGTTTCCTTCCATCTCCCGTACATGTTTCCTTCCATCTCCTGTACATGTTTCCTTCCATCTCCCGTAGATGTTTCCTTCCATCTCCCGTACATGTTTCCTTCCATCTCCCGTACATGTTTCCTTCCATCTCCCGTACATGTTTCCTTCCATCTCCTGTACATGTTTCCTTCCATCTCCCGTAGATGTTTCCTTCCATCTCCCGTACATGTTTCCTTTCCTCTGCTGCTAATGCCATCTTTTTCTTTTCCACCCCAAAGCTGTCTAGATCCAGTCTTTGTTGGCTTTCTACGAATTTTTTAAAAAATTCTTTGCTCTCAATGTCTAGCATTTCGGCCTGCTTAATTAGTTCTTCGATCGAACGAGGCTTAAATTCGTCCATGTTACAGAGTATAATACGGAATATTACTGACTTATGTTATAAATAACAAGACTGGTTAAAATAAGGAAAACGTTCTTACTGATACTTATGTTACTTTAAATAATAAGACTGGTTATTAAACAAGACTGTATATAGCTTTCTTACTGATAAGGTACCGCACGATTTTACCCAGAATGCCCGACACAACCGACAATGAAAGAAAAATTAGCTTATATGTCCTCTGTCTATCTGATGCCAGGGAAGGGATGATAGCTCTTTCAAGATGGTGTCGCCAATTACATTGAGAATCTTCTAGAGTGTCCCGTTCACGTTCAGACTTTTTGTAAGAACTCTTTACAAACAGCAGATGTTGAAAAGAAATATAGAAATCATTTTTGTTTAATTTGTAACACAACAAATAATAATTAAAAAAAACAATTTAAAGTATAAATACCTAATGTATCCTAAGATGTTAAATAGAAAGTGAAAAAAATAATAATGTGATACAAAATTCCGACTAGCTCGTCAAGTTGTTTCCTCGTTCAGGTCGAAGCGGTCACTGTTCAGCCTTGGTGTAAACACGCACCTCAGTATGCCCAGTAAAGTTCCCTTTTCAGACCTTGTGGTCTACAGGCCAGATGATGTAAAGGTCATCTGTTTCTGTATGCCCAGTAGATAAAAAAAAAACAAAGAAAGAGAAACAAAGTTATTTAAACTAAAAATGTTACTTATAGGAAAAATAATGTACTAATTAACAATAGTGAACAACAAGTAATAAAAGGAATTTAAATATTAATAGCCAGTGATTCTTTCCAAATACTATATAAATAGAACAAAAAATACAAAGATCCGACAGGTCTGATTAAATAGTCACAAGTGTTACAGCTGTGTCCTTTCCATAAAAAAAGTAAATATTTTTGTCGGCGATCTTGTAAGGCAGGCTTCAACTTTTCACCCACGCATGTCTATTTAGGCTTGAGTTGAGACAATGTCGACAAGGGATATAACTTATGTAGAACTGGTAGAATTTTTCTCTCACACTTGTCTATTAGGCTTGAGGAGAAAGTGTCAACGGTACGTAACTTGTGAAGGAAATAGAACAATGTTTAATTTTTCCTGTGACGTCAGGTATTTAGAACTTTCGCTTAAATGTAGTTTTTTCTGGCCCACAAGAAAGGATGAAAAAAAAAATCAGTTATATCAGTTGTATCTTTTATCTAGCTCCATCTAGTTATATGTGGTAATCAGTTGTTCCAACGTAGAATTAGCTAGGACAGTTATGTCAGCTGTATCAGTTGTACTATTACTTAAACACGACAATTGAAAATAGTAGATGTGGAGTAAGTCAGGCTTAGTAGCCAACTTAAGAACTTGCATTTGTAGACTGTAGACTGTATTGTAAACTGACTGACAAATGTGACGAATAAGATATGACAGGTACTATATATACTATACCTGGACCGGACGAAGCCCTCAGAAGTCAGGGTTCACTTTTATGTTTGGCTTTACTTGGCTCCTTACTTTCATTAGGGGTGTGAATTATAATTATTACTATTTATTATCAATAAGCTTCAACTCATTGAATAACACTAATATTTTCATGAAATAACAATGATACTTTAATAATTTATTAATGTCAAATAGAGCACAAATAATGAATCAACTTCAATAAATATGAATACACACACCAGTCCAGGAACATAATACAACTGACTACCAATTTCACTCACAGGGCCGTGCTTAGGCTACTGCAACCTATGCGGCGGCAGTGGGCCCCGCACTCGCATAGGCCTCGTGCGAATTGTAGGTGTAAATTATTAATTTGAAACCATTTTAACTTATTATTAACGGATTTCTGGAATGCTCGTGAAATTGCAAAATATACGAAAAAGTCATGAACATCTCCTGAAATGTTAAAATCTTCTGAAAACTTATGCAAATCTCCTTAAAAACAGACAAAATTGTCTTTTCGGGATGTCAATCAATATGGAAAATGTTAAAATCCTACTCGCGATAAAAAAAAACGACATTTAATAAAAATGTAAAAAATAAGCCAAATTTTTGACCCAAACAAGAAGCCAAGCGCTACTAATACTTCATTTACTTTCATAGTGACTGGCATATAAATATACATCTAAATCTATCTTGACCTCTAAAAAAAAAAAAAAAAAAAAAGCGATATTTTGCTAGTCGATAGTAAATCTAAAAGGCAGATGAATGTTTATCGGCTTTTGTTAGAGAACTACTATCTTATGTAGATGGCTTGTAAAGTTAATTTGACAGTTATTTTGTAACTTAGAAAAGTATGAAAAAAATGCAAAGACAAATATATTTTCTAATATAAAATCTTAATTTGCACTTATTATCCTTATTCCTACCAAAACTAGGCCCCGCGCAATCCGTTTCGCATAGGGCCCCGCATTCTGTAGGACCGGCCCTGCCACTCTATCATACAAGAAAAATCACATTCAAAACCATCACGTGTAGACTCATTCACATTCATGCCTGGGGAAAATAAACAAAGGGATATAACTCTTTCATATTTAAATAGTAACAAAGAAACAACACATTCACTCTAACCATGCCTGCCCCTGACTCCAGACGATATAAAGCTAAATCCTTATTTAAATTTCTAATGTCTTGCTAATTTATGTCTAGATCTATTTTTCAAATTTAATTTTTTTTTCGGATAAGTCTTAATTTTTAATTGTCAGCTAAAAAAATCAATAGTGAACAGCATTTTTAAAATTTATTTTCTTTAATGATGGATATGACATGCACATCTCCGGATCTAATTATCTAGGCCAATAATCTACTGACAATAGTATTAAGCTGAACATTACTTATATGAAGAGCATGGAATGGGTTGCCTGAGCTAGCCAGGAAAACCAGTGACTTGGCAGAGTTTAAGTCATTGGTTAATATGTATGACTGAATGCAAGACGCGTAGGACGTAATCATTTTCTTTTTTGATGTAACGTCTGTATTATATAAGATAAGATAAGGAACTGAAATCTTTTCTTGATAACAATGTCTCAAGTGTAGCAGTTGCTCTTTTATTGTTTAAAAAAACGTTTTGAGTTTATTTTGTGCTCCAAACAGAAAAACAAGGGTAATTAGATTCTGTGGTGTGTTAAAAACTGCACACATGTTATCCTAAAGCTTTTCAAAAACTTAGCTTATGAACACTTTATTTTGTATACAGGGGATACTGTAAAAAAGATAGTTACTTATAGTTTTTACACCAGGTATGAAAATCTCCGATTGGTTACTAGGAAATACTGATCAGCTAATGACACATGCTTTTTAAATGACGGGCTGCCCTGGTGTAAGTGAGAAGCAGGAAGTAAATAAGAAGATATCTTGACAGAATAAAATGTATTGCTTTGGACGTTATTTATTACATTTCTTACACGCTTATTGTAGTTTTTGTCTTATATGTTATAATTGCGCGTACGAATGTAACATTCAAATTATGTCGAATACTTCCCGAACGCCTTATTTCTTTATACTCTATACTGAATGTTATTTTAGAATAAGTATGAGTGTGTCGTAGTGTGTACGTTCACCCTTAAGTTGTGACGTTGTGAGGCTGTCCAGTAATAAAATAGTTTAGTGTTAGTATAAGACTGAATGTGTTTGTGAGGCGGAGACCTCTGGTTAGAAAACTAGCAACAGGCCAAAAAAAAAAACAAAAAAAAAAAACATGTCTTTTGCTAAAAGGGTGAAGATTAAGCTTTGAAAAAGTGCTGAGGATTTAAAACCATGGGGCAATGAAGATTTGCTCTCTGTATTACATATTATGGTTAACGTATTAGTAATAGAATACATTTTTTTTAAAAGCATCACATTGTATTTTTATTGGAATGTTTGAATGAATTGAATTGTTTCTAGTTCTAAGGACGAAGCGGAAACACAGTTTTATTATGAGCTGAGTTTATGTCGATCCAGTCAATTAGATGTATGTCAAATATAAAGATCTTGCAAATAAGCAAGTATTCAACATACTGTTATAACCCTATTCGAGACGCGAAAGGGTTAACTGTGTGTGATCAGCTGACATTTGTAACACAGACCAGCAATACAGTTTGGCGTGCTATATTGAAAGGCAAGGGACAGTACTGGCATGAACTTTGCACGTGAATAGCGCCCGTGTTATGGTCATCTGATCATAAGCCTGAGTAGACCAGAGACACAGTGTGTAGGAAAGCGGCAGTTTAAGACCGCAGAGCGTTGAGACCGGGACTGTTAGTCAGCCATGAAGTCGGTCCTGGTGTAGTATTCCAGTGAAACGTACGAGTCCAGGAAGAGACAGTAGAGTTCATGAGTTTAGTACAGTGATATACGGTCTAACGTTGTAGCAGCTGATTGTGTTGCCAATTGTGTCATATTGGCTGTTTGATTTGACCATTATTAAAGAGCCAGATTATTTGGAACCTTGTTGTCAAGTTCTTGATGTGTTGTGTTGTGTTTAGCAGTGTTTACAGAAGGCCTGAGTAGAAGGGAATCGTAACAATACCATAGCAGGATAGAAGTACAATACTAGTAATGAGTAGCAATTATACATCAAACGATGAACCAAAATCTTCAAATACAAAAATAAAACATAATAAAATAATCGAAAAGACACAAAGATAAAGGTGTATATCTCGTTCCATATGCTAGGACAAATATGTACAAATGCTCCTTCTTTCCAAGTACTGTTAAAGCATGGAATGGGTTGGTTGAGCCTGCCAGGAAAACTAATGACTTGACAGAATTTAAGGCTTTGGTTGACACGCATGAGTAGATGCATGACGTGTAGGTCGTAACCATTTTTTTTTTGCAAGTAACATCCGCATTATATAAGAATAGAATACTTATTGTGAACAGAATGTAAAGAAGGAAATGGTGAAAAATATTGAAGCCTTTCGTAAGGACTTGAAGTGACACAGGTATCAAGCTAACAAGCGATCTAAAATCAAATGTCTAGATGTCGTCCAATTACGAAACTAATATGATTCATCTCATTTCTATGTGGGAAACAAAGAATATGAATTTGAAGTAATGATGGAACTCGAAAAGAAAATGTGTTGCATTTGTAATAACTGTCTCAATGAATTATAAAGAGATACATTGACACAAGAACACTTGCAAGATTTCGTGTTAAAAGACTTTCTATAAGGAATTTTTTGAACACAAAAACACAATCATTACTGAGGTGTCAGCAAGTAGTTTGTTCCTGACGGACTTTGCAATCCATTGGATATTGATAGGAATACAAGTTGCAATTTTCGTGGCGCATTGACTAACAATTTGTTGGCTAAATTCTGTGGTTATGCCAAGGCCGATTTTGCCACACGTTCCGCTCCTGCTAAGTAAGTTAAAGTGTCGTTAGCACTTCTTCCTCAATTATGTCGACGCTGTTATAGTGAAGAAGAGGAAGAAGAACTAAGAAATATGCATGCTAAATTATAATAAAATTTTAAATAAGTATTCAAAGATCTAGATTTCAGATATGCAACTTAAATAATTCCAGCGAGCCTCCGGGCCCGCTTGCGTCTCAGGACCAGCATGTTCAAATCTTGAGACCACACGCGTTTCTGATACCGGGGTAAGTCCGCGGGACAAACCTCTTGGCAGCACCCAACATTGCCGCTGTTATTTCGCCGTAAGTGGTGTCAGCGTCTTTCTCCTCCTAACGCTCAATTCATTAGGCTGCAGCCTCGTATGCTGGCCAGTTCGCCTTGCTATAGCTCCACTTCCGTGGGACATTTGGGGCCACACCCCTTGTCTCTTCGAGGGCAATTGTGATTAATAAAGGCATATGGTCGATTCCTATGTCGTCCAGGACCTGAAATTAAGTATAGGATTTTGGATTGGAAGTTATGAGAGTAAGGTCAGGTATGGATTGATTGCCGTATTAAATAGTGTTGGGGGAGTATATTTATTTTGTAAGCAAAAGAGATTTGAGCTATTGAGCAGTTCATTAATTGTATGTCCTGACGAATCAGTTACGTCATGGCCCCACTGTGGAGACATTGCGTTGAAATCGACCGCAATGACACATTGAAAATTGATATTTGTACTGTCGATCTTTTATTGACGCAATTTTTGGGTACTTCCGAGTTCATCTATCTGAAATTAGTTGGGTAAAGGTAAAGGCGTTTTGTCGTTGTGCTGGCCACATGACAGCCTCGTTAGCATCATCTGCTCTATAAATCAGAAGGTTTGAAAAGAAATTTTGTTTTAGTTTTTCTTATAAATACTGCTTAGTGACGTTTTAAAGTTTAATAACTTATTTACTAAAAGTTATTTTTTAAAAATGTACAAGAACTATCTCTGTTTATTTACTTTATAGTTTACATTTTTTTTTATTTCAGGTAAATCTACTGACCGAGGAAAAACTATTATCCTACAAGAAAATGTCTCTAAATTTATGGACATTAACATAGCATCTAGTAACATTGATACTGAAAATACCATATTTATATGTTGTAATAACGTCACAATGTACGTATGTAGAAAAGATAGTGAGTGTATCGAGAAATTTAAATCTAGTATCTTTAATGTAACAAAAACCAAGGATGGAATTCTAAGAGTATATTTTGAAAATGTAGTTAGAAGCACTCCTATTGTAATAAATGGAACGTGGCAAGTTTGTAATGCTGGTGAAAGTGGAAATAGATGTGATGATACTTTAACTAGACAGGTTTTTATTTACGGTAAGTCTATTTCTTTTCCTATATTTTTGATATATAAAAAGAAAAATAAATATTTTAGCATTATTTCAATGTGTCTTGTATCTCTTATCTCGTTTCTTTGTCATTTATCATTATATAATACCACTGGTATGTAAGCACATGCCCATACCAATCGGTCCATTTTGTTGTTCTTTTATAGTTACAATGTTTTATTTGGTGTATTGTACAAATTGTAAGACAAAGTTCATTACGGCCAATAAATATTTTTATAACAGTTCTCCCTTTTACTCTGAACTTCCCGATCACCCACGTCATTTAATTTATAACTGTAGATTACCTATGGCTTCATATAGTTTAGTTTTCTTACACTTTCTAAGAAATAAATCATCGGTGGTTTCCTTGATGCCCTGGTCAAAAAGATATGCTGCTCTAGTTAGATGGAGTCTACCTTTATGTATCTCTATATACACTGCATTGTTTTTTGTTTTTTTTTAATTCATATTTTTTGAAACATTTTATTTTAAGTTGTATAATGGATTTCTAATGTATATATTTTTTTTCAATTTCTATTTCAGCTCAACTTGACTATTTTAACTGTACGTATCAGTTTGGTGATATTGATCACAACCTGACTATTTCATGCACCATGACGAACATTTACCCTCAAGCTGTTTGCTCATTTGATACAGACAATGTATGATATTTATTCCTTTGACTATAAAATCAATTAATTGAACATTAATGATGTAGTATTTTGAAGAAAAAAAAACAAACTATTATACTAAACGATTTATTTGATTTTCTTTAATTGTTAATGCTGTAATTAAAAAAAATATTATTTTTTTTCGCATTGTTTTCTTAAATTGTAAATGTTTCAATGTATACTGTCACTATAAAATCGGATGCTAATTACATTTTAGTATTGATCTTAGTTTATTTAGATGACCGAATATTTGCCAGGTGTTAGGGTTAAGAAAAGAGATAACATAACATTTTAATCGCTTAAGTTGAAATCATGAAAAAACTAAACACACAATTAACGGATAACCCCATTATTATCTAAAGGTTTTATCCAACATATGGCACGATTATTCACAAGACTCTGGAAATATAACTCGCTGTTTTGTAACACTAGACATCAACAAAGATTCCTTCCAGGTGAAAACAACAATTTATCCAAATATCACTGGAAACATCACAGACATGGCTTATGGCATTAATGTCACTGTATTTGTTATGAACGGTAGGTCAGAGGTAATAGAAAAGGTCTTTATGCATTATGTAATAATTGACTTCAGCTATTTTTACAAAGCTTATATCAACTCGCTCACTCAGTCCGTTTGTCTGTCTGGTAAAATGTTTGAACTGGATTTTCCTCCTCTATTCCATTCTCGGATCAATTTAAAACCTTACACAATTATTCATTAAAGCTGACAAGACATGAATCTGTCAACAAAAAAAAAGCAATTAATAATTTTTGGTGATTAATTATTTTGTTTGTTTTCGAAATAAGGGTGAATAGATGCTACTTAAAGAGAGATATGGATATATACATGTATGGGTTAAGTCCCCTTATTACGCGTTGATACAATTTTTTTCTTTAATTTTCCATTCTTGGATCAAGTAGAAATTTCGCATAATTATTCATAGTCGATAATAATACACCAACTTAATTCGACCTGAGGGCCAAATTGATTTACGACACTCGTGTCGCGGCCCATATGAACGAAAAATTACAAACACCAAATGAAATTGATCTGTAACTATTAGATTAGAAGCACAAGGATGAAGTTCTTTATTAATAAAAAGGATATTTGTTTCACCCGCCAGAAAATGACTGCATTTCTCTACTTAAAATATGAGCAACACTGTAGCTAGCTTTACAACACACGTGTTTTCTTGTCTCTTTATTTGGTAAAGATTCTCATCAATCCTCCAATCTCTAGACGTAATTTAATAATATTTTATTTGCGGCTCAAACCAAGAATGCTGTTATATTAGTTTTATAATGTATTTTATATATTGTTCGTTTTTGAACAGCCACACTTTCTTGATAAAGCAAACATGTTGGCTTATTATCATGTTTCGCAAAAAAAAAAAAAAGTAAAGACCTGTTCACTTTTCCTGGTAGATTCTAATTCACAGTCCCAGAGAAAAACTGAAGGCCCTAACATAAGTAAGGATATATTATTCAACATTTAAAAAAGAAAGGGCAAAGGGGGGGGGGATTTTGTACACTTTGTGCCGCCGTTTCGACGGGCCTGATGGAACCACGGCGAGGGCCGGATCTTGCCCCCGGGCCGTATTTGGACATTATTGTATTACACGAATCAATCCAAAAATTAACCAATCAGTTAATCATTTAGTACTAATTAATACAGTTGTTTAATATAGAAGAAAGGGAGATTAACCCCATATTTTTCAAATAAATGGCAGTACTTAGCGGTTCTTTCCCTTAAATAAGATTTGTTTTTTTTCAAGTATTATTTTTCTATAGCACATTTCAAAACTAGGCCAACTTGTTATATCATTACCTCTTACAAGTACTTCCTATTTAAAGTCAGTAGGCTCAACTCATCAAAGACGTGTTTCGTAGAAGGAAATAGCACATCAATATACCTCTGCAGCTGTGTGGAAGCTCTATTAGAGAATGTTAAAGCTGATTCATATACCGAGACAGATGCATTCATTGGTATATAACGTTTTTTATTTAATTTTAGTTTCATTATATTTTATGTTATTTTAAAAAATAATTCTCTATTATTCCAATACAATGAGTTTTAGGTAGCTGTAATCGAATTTTATTTCCGTAAACCAAGAATTAATACTCGATTTTAAGGGGAAAACAAATATTTTAAAGAAGATTTGCGTATATATGTTACAATGCACTATTTAGTTGACTTAAGTTAGAATTTCATTATGAAAAAGTGATTTAAAGAAATAAACACATCAAATGTCGATAAAGACAAAACAAACAATCCTATTATTGTTTCCATTAGTTTGATATAATCAATATTGGAGGGCTCGCTCAAGTCCCTTGAACTCAATTATTCGCAAAGTAAAACTTTATCAATTCTCAGAATCTCAATCTGTCTGGAAGAAAGCATTGCAAAATCAAAATTTTAGTGCAACTCTGTAATAGGTGTAAACACTGTAAAGGTTCATTGTGTGTTGATATAGTAATATAATATTACACACGAGGCTGGTTACTATTAGTGTGTCGCGAATGTCGTAGGCTGCTGGGTTCGTGCTTCCTGGAGTCTCACTTGACACGTGACAGACACAAACATTACAGATTGACTCAAGTTCTCTTTGGCAGACAAATATAATGTTTATTTAATGACGATAATAATATTACTGCACCTTATTGGCAGTTACATCAAGACTTCCGATGTGAAACATAATTACATCCTCATTACAGCGGTATTGCATGTCCAAGATGATTAGTTACAGAATAAACCACAAGTAACGATAAACTTCACAGTTACTACTTTATTTTCTAAATCCAGAGAAAAACTATCAAAATACTTAAGTCCGTACTGGACCAAAAGATACTACTTGACTCAAAGTTACAACTCGACTTTCAAAGTCGCTACTCCTAAGATAATTACATAACTGCCTCGTTCAGAAGATAACACTTGACTCTTTCTGACTGAACTGACTGAACTCCAAGTCACTTTTATTCAATCTACTTCCTGTTTTCTACATCAGGAATTCACAAGTTTTTTCAACGTCTTAACCTGAGGTGAACATTAAATCTTGCAATGTCAACTGAGACTGGGACATTAAATCAGGCAATGTCAACTGAGACTAGGACATTAAATGTTGCAATGTCAACTGAGACTGGGACATTAAATCTTGCAATGTCAACTGAGACTGGGACATTAAATCAGGCAATGTCAACTGAGACTAGGACATTAAATCAGGCAATGTCAGCTGAGACTGGGACATTAAATCAGGCAATGTCAACTGAGACTGGGACATTAAATCTTGCAATGTCAACTGAGACTGGGACATTAAATCAGGCAATGTCTTATCTTATCTTATATAATACAGACGTTACTTCAAAAAAGAAGATGATTACGTCCTACGCGTCATGCATTTAGTCATGCATATTAACCAATGACTTAAATTCTGCCAAGTCACTGGTTTTTCTGGCTAGCTCAGGCAACCCATTCCATGCTCTAATAGCACTAGGGAAGAAGGAGTATTTGTACAAATTTGTCCTAGCATATGGGACGAGGAATGTGCCTTTATTTTTGTGTCTTTCAGAGTATTTTATTAAATTTTGTTTTTGTATTTGAAGATTATGGTTCAGTGTTTTATGTATAATTGCTACTTTACTTTTGAGTCTTCTGTCCTGAAGGCTTTCTAAATTTAGTGATTTTACTAAAGGTGTTACCCTAGTCAAATGTGAATATTTGTTTGTTATGAATCTCACTGCTCTATTTTGTGTTTGTTCCAGTTTCTTAATGTTTTCTTGAGTTGAGGGGTCCCAAACGGTGGATGCATATTCTATTATTGGCCTAACCAAGGTTAAATAACATTTTAGTTTTATGTTCTTATTTGATTTATAAAAATTTCTTTTAATAAACCCTAATGCTTTGTTGGATTTTTTTATAGTTTCATCAATATGTGGATTCCATGACAGTTTTTCATTTATTATAACACCTAGGTATTTTGCGTTTTTAGTCTGTGTTACTGGTTTGCCATGAATAAGATAAGTGGAATTAATTTGTTTTAGTTTTTTTGTTACTCTTAACAACTGACATTTTTCTGGGTGGAAAGACATGCTCCAATTTGATTCCCATTTCTGTAATTCATCTAATTCTCTTTGTAAAATATCTGTGTCTTGTTTTGTTTTTATTGTTCTATATATTATGCAATCGTCTGCAAATAATCGGACTTTTGTTCCTGAACTAATGCAATTTGGTAAATCATTTATGTAAATTAAAAATAGTAGTGGACCCAAGACTGTTCCTTGAGGTACACCTGAGTTTACTGTTATTGGTGTTGATTTAGAGCCATTTATTATTACAGTTTGTTCTCTCCCTATCAGAAAATCTTTAATCCACTGATGCAGTGGACCGTTAATGCCGAAATATTTTATTTTTTTAAGCAAACTATGGTGGTGAACTTTGTCAAAAGCCTTGGAAAAATCTAGTAAGATAGCATCTATTTGTTCACTATTATCTAAACCTTTTGAAAAATCATCAATTAGTCCTATTAGTTGTGTTTCACATGATCTATATTTCCTAAAGCCATGTTGGTATGGGGTGAGGACATTATGTTTGTCTAAGTGGTTTATGATATTGCTACATATTATGTGTTCTAGTATTTTACATGTGATGTGACATTAGCTTCTTTCCAGTCCTTTGGTACTCTGCCCTGGTTAAGCGATGCCTGAAAGAGTATTTTGAACACTGGGGCTAGCTCATTGCTTAGTTCTTTGAGTAATCTAGCTGGAATACCATCAGGTCCAGACGCTTTATTTGGTTTGGTGTTGGCTAATAGTTTTTTAATTCCATTTTCTTGTACTACTAAATCTTCTATGTTGTCTACTTGGTTCAAATTAAGAAATATGTCTTTGTCTCCTGGGGCTGAGAATGCTGATGCAAAGTATTTGTTTAGGATGTTTGCTTTAGTTTCATTATCATTATGTATTATGATATGTCCTAGGCAATGTCAACTGAGACTGGGACAATAGGATACGGCATAAAAACGTATCATTGTTAAGTATATTTAATGACACTAGATCTAACCTATGCTGCAAGTCCGCGAAGCGGTACTATCAATACAAATTCAATTTAAAAACCTAAATATTGTAATATTACAAACTTCAATTACATAATAAAAAGCGCAAACAATACTTTAAGTAAAAAGACACAATGTAATCTAGTCCAAATTAAATTTTATAAAAACAAACGCATGTTCACTTTAGGCCTACTTTTAAAAGGATCATCAGAGTTTTGTGTTACAGCCTAGTCTTGAGTTTTGTGTTTGCGTGTGTGTGTGTTACTATCATGGGTATTTCGAGCTATATTAAGCTTTTCTGCAAGCTTTCAGTGTGTTCTGGGAAAATCTTCTGACAAAATAATTGTTACTGTTCTCATATTCTCTGCCAAGTGTCACGTTGAATCCTAAAATTCAAATATTTCAAGTAACACTTATCTAGTTCAATGCTGCATTACCCAATTGCTTTTTATGTTTCAAGTTGTAAAGCATAATACGAAACGTATCGATGATCAGGATCTATTCTTTATAGATATTTGTGAACAGAAATGTCAGTGACTAGTGCATAAAACTAGTATCATGTTACTTATGACTAACTACTTCGTTCTTATTTCTTTAGAAGCAACATTAAATAGAGATAACTCTCAGCCTGTTAACTGCAATACAAATACTCAACTATTTGAAAGGACAACATTGTCTGAAAATATTTCAAAGCTCAGTTCAAGAAAGTCTACAACTTCCTTGAGATATATGGAGGACACATCAGTTTCATCACCGCCTCCAATAGACTTTGACCACACCAGACAGGGTAATATTTTAACTAAGGACATAATTAAGAGAAAAAAATCCACATTAAAGTGATCCATATTATATTGATTTAAACAAGGCTTATATTTGTGTACCTCGACATAAAATATACTTATGTTATTTTATGTTTATAGCGTATTTTTATTGATTACATCTGTTCTCTTAAAAAATTTAATATTACGAATTATTGAAATACAGATGATCTCTTTAGTGTTACATAAACTTAAAAATAATTCGCAATTTACTTTACATGAAAATTGATTTTCATAAATACGCGCTACAGAATTTGGCTGCTACTCAATGCACGAAAGTATGCGATTTAAATACTCCAATAGTTGTCAGATTGAGTTCCTTTAAGACAACCTTTTAGTTAAACACCATGAAGTGATAACAAACGACTTTGCATCAAAGGTAACCACCAGTAATCATATAGATCACTATGGTCGAAATGCAAACAAGCACAATAACACATTAGCAAACCATGGTTTTCTTCGTCTACAAATAACACTCTCCCTTTTATTCTACCTTTCACAAAAATATGCGGGACGTATACATTGCCTCTCAACAGAAAAAGACATAAAAATAGTGATTCTTGTGTTGTCAAATAAAAGAAATAATTGTGCAAATTTTCAGCTTAATTCGAGATAGGGTATGGGAGAAATAATGTATACAAACCTCTTACCAGACAGACAGACAAAGTGAGTTAATAAAAGCTTTGTAAAAATATAATAAAGTTTTGTTACATTTTTAATAGATCCTAAAATAGAGAAGACAATAAATTGTGTTACTTTCTTCATAGGTACTGCATTATTGATGGCGACATCACTCACTATCATCAGTATTGTTGTGTTCACACTACTGACCATGATCTTACTTTACAGATTTGTTTCTTATCCAAGTAAGTGCTGAACATTGTTAGCCAGAGTATGTCCATAATTTCTTGATTCTATTCACATTTCCTAGGACCAAAATTTTTTTGAGGAAAAATAATACAAATGACATCAACGTTACAGTTATATTTATATGGAAACACTGACGCGTAAAATTTTAAGAATCATCTATAACTTTTCATTATTTAATTGGACTCAAATTTTGCACAGAAAGGCAAGCTGCATGAGAAAAGTTTTCTTAAATGTCAGGATTATCACTTCATTAACTATTAAATCAATTAAAATTAGATTGGACCCCACGATGACCTACTAACTATTGTATAAAAAAAACGCAAACTAAAGCTCCATGGCCTAATAAAAGGTCTTTGATGCTAGCGATGGGAAATGAATGGACGGGCCTGCCTTTAAAAGTGGTTCTATCCAAATCGAGAAAAGAATGGAGAAAGACGGTCGACAAATCTTGCGTGTTGCTCCAACGTAGTTTCTCTGTGACTAGGGCATAGACATTGTGCGTATTCTAGTTGGAAACAAGATCAAGAGAATCACATCTCGTGTAAACTAAGCTATGTTTTTGATACATCCATTTTGATCAACTCTCACTACCATTAAGCAAACTGCTCACTCCGCAGGTGTTGTGGACTAGAATTTTGCTTGCTTCGGAATTTTTGCAGATTTAATTAGAGAGTGAGTCAAGGCTGATGAAGTCTTTCTAGATCTACATATTAATCTTTTATCGTTTACTTTAAGGCCAATTATAAATTATGTAAAGAATTGTGTCAGTAACGCTAATGTGTCGCTATATCGTTGTCGTTTTGTTTTGGGCTGTATATTAAAAAACAACTTATAAATGTTTAGTTTTGTATAATATGGCACATGAAAGGCAGAAGTATTTTTTTTCAAAATTATTATTATATTATTTAATGTTATTACCTTATCTTTCAGTTATACCTTTTTATTTATCTATTTATTTATTTGTTTGCAGAACATTTAATGTCAGTTCGGATAACCAAAAGCTACATGTAAGACCTATTAGACAATTTTATTTAGATTTGGACCACAATGTTCACTGCTACTTCTATATTGTTGTTGATTTCGACTTTAACTTCATTTAGGAACTAGAAAGATCAAATTTGTATACACTGTTTTAACATTACAGACTCAGGACTTATAAACAAATTAGTGGCAACACTATGGGATAAATGAGACTTATTTTATCATTTGTCGTTCTTCTGTTGTACATATATATGTAACTCGCCTTCAAGATGTATTCACAACATAGTACACCTGTTTGTTGTTTTACCTCATTCACACTATTAATATCATGGTCCTCCACTCTGTGTGGTTCATTATATAATTTAATAAACAGTGTTACCATAGGGCGCCTTGTCGCTGAGTAGTCATTGAAATCCAAACTGAGTGGTTTCGAGTTTCAATCTCAGTGAATTCGTCATTTTTTAAGGACACCCCTGAGTCCAACAAACTCCAATCGGGTAGGTGACATTGGTTGGGGAAAGAAAAGACGGTTGGTCTTTGTGCTGGCCACATAACATCACGTTAACGGTCAGCCAAAAAACAACAACAATCAGACTTGCTAACAACCAGACTTGCTAACAACGAGACTGCTAACAACCAGACTTGCTAACAACCAGACTTGCTAACAACCAGACTTGCTAACAACCAGACTTGCTAACAACCAGACTTGCTAACAACCAGACTTGCTAACAACCAGACTTGCTAACAACGAGACTGCTAACAACCAGACTTGCTAACAACCAGACTTGCTAACAACCAGACTGCTTTCTAGACATCGATCTTTTCAGCTTTATCATTGTCGAAAAACTTCAACCAATGTTTCCGTTTCCATTAACTCTTTCTCTCCGAAATCATCCCTCTCTTTCCAATCGTATTATTCGTTTTGCTCATATGCATTTCACTATCCTGTTATGATTAAACTTCAATAACTTTTTTGTTTGTTATCAGAAAATGTTTTATTTGGTATCGAATTAAAGGGAAATGCATGCTCTTTGTACACAACACAAATTAAAGTTTATAACTCCAAAAACCAATTTAGTTTAATGGTAGTCAAATCATCGTTGGCATCGTCAATTAGGAGAGAAAGAGTTAACATAAGAACGTAGAATCATAGATTAAAGATAGTGTTGGTTTATTAAAGACAAGATAAATTATCTTTTAAACTGGTATCTACATTCTAGTACATTGCATCATTAGTGTAAATTATCACTACCATCGAAATTAAAACATTTTTTTTCATCCATTATATAAGGTGCTTAACAAAGAATAACAAGGGAGGTAAGTTTTAATTACCTTACTTTTAGTTTAAATATTTTTCCTTAAAAAAATAATGACAATTTAATACAAAAAATAAACGAGTCCAATAAGATATATCATTTGTGGTAGTAAAAATTTAAAAACAAATTTAACTGGCCTTTTTATTTCTCTGCCGTGAAATTTTAGAGATGAATGGCTTATACAGGCCTTAATCTGAAACGCAACTAAAATATATTTGTCATGTATATACATAGGACATACTCATGTGGTAAACTGTGAGTTTACACACTCAAAACATATTTCTTTATTTTATTACAGATGAAATAGACAATACAGACATCTACCACCTGTTCAATAAAATTACTTGTGAAAATGGTAACATAATGGTCCTTAATTCTCATTTCTCTTAGCGTTAAATTGATTATAATGTTAGTTCAAGGAAGGTGCAGGCCACAATTGTGGTAAAATGACAGACCACCAGCAGGTAATGCTTTAGTCTATGTAAAACGTGAAATATTATGTAGGTCATTGCAGGACTGTGAAACCAAGTAAAATACTACATTTATCTAATTCATCAAGAATTTCACAAAAATATTCGTTTATTTATTTCGATAAATGTTTAAACAAATGGGAATGTGCATTATTAAAAAGTGTATTTAAGATTTTGCTTGTATTCAGACTTTTTCTCAGTGAAGGGGAACTGAGGTGGGGTAAATTATCATCATCATCATCATCATCATCATCATCATCATCATCATCATCATCATTGGCCTCCTTCAGTCGTAGGACGACTATGGTTCATCTCAGAGCACACTTCCTCATGTGGCTGTGGAGCCCTATTTTGGAGAGACACTCCCGTCCACAGATAGCGCAAGTTAGGGTCCCCTTGGCTTTTGCTTCGGTGGTAGAGGAGCTGGCCGTTTTTCGGTTTGTGCGTTTTTCTTTCTGGGCTGAGACCCCTGTACTTTCACTGTCCATAGCTTTCTTGGTCACTGTCTCTCTCCACCTGTTGCGGTCTAGAGCTATGTCTTCCCAATTGTCAGTATTGATGTTCACTGATTTGAGGTCACGTTTTATTACATCTATGTAACGGAGGTTGGGGCGACCAGTTTTTCTTGTGCCAGTCGCGAGTTGACCATAGAGGATGACTTTCGGGATGCGCTTGTCCTCCGTCCGGTGGGGTAAATATATATATATATATATATATTAAACCAACATTCGCGCATTTAGCTCCATAAGACGTATAGAGGAGGGTCTTGTCTTTATTTGTTATGTTTATGATATCAATTTAATTTCTGTTCAAAGCGTCACTGAAATGGAGTGAAACAAATTGAAGTTAAATGTTTTATAAATTACTTAACATTCGAATGTCTTTACAATGAAACTAAACAAAACAAAAGCCATATGGAGTCTCTACATCTACAGATCATTACACAACAAAACAAACTCACTAAAGTCTCTACAACTACAGATCATTACACAACAAAACAAACTCACTATAAAGTCTCTACATCTACAGATCATTACACAACAAAACAAACTCACTATAAAGTCTCTACAACTACAGATCATTACACAACAAAACAAACTCACTATAAAGTCTCTACAACTACAGATCATTACACAACAAAACAAACTCACTATAAAGTCTCTACATCTACAGATCATTACACAACAAAACAAACTCACTATAAAGTCTCTACAACTACAGATCATTACACAACAAAACAAACTCACTATAAAGTCTCTACAACTACAGATCATTACACAACAAAACAAACTCACTATAAAGTCTCTACATCTACAGATCATTACACAACAAAACAAACTCACTATAAAGTCTCTACATCTACAGATCATTACACAACCATCGAAGATTTGGAAAAAGAAAAAGAAAGACAATCGAGTGAATCTTTTTATACACCATCAGAACTGACACAAAATGGCGACTTTCATGTGCTTGAAAAATTCAGAACTGCAGGTATTTTGTGTTTCAATGTCTATTGTACTACTTCTGTACTGTGGTAGCGTGTTACATGTGTGGTTAGGAACCAAGTGAAACGTTCGCTTACAATTCTCCAAGTATCATTTTCGGTAAACTTAAATGCAATAAACTACAATTGGGCAGTTTTTAACTATGCTATTATAGTGAAGGTGGTTGACGTAACTGAGGTGCCCCAATGAAATGCTTTAAAGACTGGCTGACACAGGCGAGGGCACCTGGCTGCAGGCGGCTTCGGAACGAGACAGCTGGAGGTCACAGGGCGTGGGAAACACATTTGAAACTTAAACAAAATACTCTGCCGGCGGACAATGATTTTGTCTACAAAAATAAGTAGGTCACAGATGGGACTGCACCGCCTCGACTGATGAAATACATCACTCGCTATTAATCTGCAGACTCATAGTGAACTTTCATTGCAGTTTCAAAATGTAGGAAGTTGTAATCTTAATGTAGCTTTATTCACAATAACTCTGGAATCTTTAACATCATAACTAGGCATGTCTAATGATATCCACACAAGTCACATAATGCATGTTCTTACCAAAAAGTCTGCACTAGACCTGAAATCATAGGAAACATTTTATCAGGATTTATTTATCATTTCTAGCCAGTTTATCGATTTCGATTGTATGCACTTGAACAGAAAGTTGATTTGCTTTACTTAAATAATCTTTATATGTCAAATATTAATTCATGATAGTCCACACACCGATGTCATCTTCTTTTCTCTTTTTATTTACAGAATGTTCGATGAAGCTTGAAAAGAACTGGGATTTAGATATTTATGAGAAGATTTAGTTTAAAGCTTACAACTAAAACATGCATTTATTAACTAGTGGGATAAAATCGATTATTTGATTGAAATAAATACAATATCTTTAATATTTCTACAAAAATAAAGTGTTTTTTTTTTTCTATATTGTTAATACACATTTTAAAACAAAGCAGCTTACAAATACGAAACTAAAATGAATTAAGCTGTGTGAATGGAAGGAAAATAACTTCTCTACAAAAGATTTATAATGCAGGATACAAAAGTAGAATCGTTTGTTGTTGTTTTTTTGTTTTGTTGTTGTTTTTTTTTGTTTTGTTGTTGTTTTTTTTTGTTTTGTTGTTGTTTTTTTTTTGTTTTGTTGTTGTTTTTTTTTGTTTTGTTGTTTTTTTTTGTTTTGTTGTTGTTTTTTTTAACCAGAATTTGTCGTATACTTGTTCAAACATTGCTTGTGAACAATTCAGTAAGCTGTTCATGTAATTGAATGGTTAGGTTGTTTTCAAATCTCTGGGTTATGTCGACCTAGACTAGTACGTAGTAGACAGATTAAAATGTAGTGTGGGCAAGTTGATTAGTGTTAGTACCCAGAAATTATCACAGATTACTCTACTGAAGTCTTTAGTACAATGAAATATTTTTTTTAAGCCGTGAAACAAAGAAGTAGCATTTTATAAAACTTTTGATTCGATCAAAATATTTTATGCAACATTACATGTAAACATTTCTGTAAACTTATTACAGAATCTGTCGATTCCCCTCCCAGCCCCCCTTTTGTTTTACAGATTAGATTTTCAGTTTGAAGGTAAATATTAAGAGAGCTCGAGAGTAAAATAGAGCGATGAAAAATTTATTTTCTTTGCACTCTCCGGAATGCGGAAACTTTCGCGCAGGGTGTAGAGACTGACTCGGTATTTAAAGCATGTGTAGTGAGTGAAGAACTCTCGTAGTGGTGTTATTTGGTGATTTTATACAGCATATAACATGAACACCAAAATACAAGTGATAAAGGCTCGTGTGGGTATTTGGACAAAAAGTTCACAACAAATTAAATGAAGTATTAATGAAGTAAAGCGTTCAAATAAAAAAAAATACAATTAATGAAATTCAGTCAAATCGTTTTATCTCCTAAGTATTGGGACTTTCACACCATTCTGTGAGAATCGCCTGCCACAAGATCGATGAATAAAGATCTATGAAAAAAAATAGTCATTGAAATACGACTGCGCCAATCCGATTCTACCATCGACTTTCAAACATCAAATGGTCAACTGTCTTACGAGGGACGTACCATCGTACACTGAACAGTTTGTAAAGGAATACAATTTGGTTGCTTCGAGACGTATTTCTGACTACGGCAATTATGCGAAGTGAAAGTAGCACATTACATGCGTTGATGTGTGGACCTCTCTCTCAGGTGTCCGTATCAAAACGTCTCAATCCTCCTAAATTTATCTTAGTTTATTTACCCAGAGATCTTTTATCGCAAGAAATATTCCGAAATAGATCAAATGATTATTCATTTCAAATGGCTACAATGCGGGAAAGCGCCATTAGGAAAAGGGGGAAAGGGGGCGCAACTAGTAAAGATTTAAGAAACACTGTTTTATACTTATAGTGTCTTTTCATTCTAAGGGAGACAACTAAAATATGAAACATTGCCAATATTGTATCTCTTACAAGGGAATGTAAACATTGAATAAAGAGACATATATGAGGGATTAAGAGAGAGAGGTGGGGAGTGAATGATGAGTGAGAGACATGAATGTGTGAGAGAGAGGTGGAAAGTGAATGATGAGTGAGAGACATGAATGTGTGAGAGAGAGGTGGAAAGTGAATGATGAGTGAGACACGAATGTGTGAGAGAGAGGTGGAAAGTGAATGATGAGTGAGAGACATGAATGTGTGAGAGAGAGGTGGAAAGTGAATGATGAGTGAGAGACATGAATGTGTGAGAGAGAGGTGGAAAGTGAATGATGAGTGAGACATGAATGTGTGAGAGAGAGGTGGAAAGTGAATGATGAGTGAGACACGAATGTGTACGGGAGAGGTGGGGAGTGAATGATGAGTGAGACATGAATGTGTGAGAGAGAGGTGGGGAGTGAATGATGAGTGAGACATGAATGTGTGAGAGAGAGGTGGGGAGTGAATGATGAGTGGGAGATGAATGTGGTTCCTTCTCTTCCATAAGGGACATCTTTGAGAGAAGTTGTAAATTTTCCTTTAACGCGATGTAATTATTTGGCAAGAGCGGGACCTTACAATTTACGAACAGGGAGCATTTTCCAAAGGCTGCAGCCTATTTGGACTAGCCAAGCCATTGGACTAGAGACAAAAATACACCTTCTCAACACAATCGTCATTCCAACTGCTACATATCTATGTGAGACATGTAAGTCATCTGTCAAAATTGAGAAAAGACTAAATGTGGCTCAACAGAGATGGCTGAGACGGATTTTGGGAGTCAGTTACACAGATCGGGTCTCAAACAAGGAAATCCTATGCCGAACTGGGAGTCGAACACTTAGTAAGGTTGTGACTGAGCGGCGCATGAGGTTTGCGGGACATGTTGTACGTCAAAATGAATTACGCACACCAAGAGTTGCGATAACATGGAAGCCAAAACAAGGAAAGCGCAAACGGGGACGCCCTCGTATTACTTGGCGACACACCTTCATGGAGGACCTCAGAACAGTGAACACCAGGTGGGAGGAGGCTTCAGACATTGCCAGTGACAGATCCTTATGGAGACAGCTTGCCGCCCAATGCGCCGAACGGCGCGGGAGGACCTAATTGAATAATTGAAAAAAAATATATTTCTCTTAACTTACTCTGGCTGTCTTAAGTGGGCTTCTTGCCTTAACAGAAACATGACAAAAGGGAGAGAGAGAAGAAAAGAGAGACAGTAAGAGAGAGGGAGAGAGAGCGAGAGACAGAGAGAGAGAGAATAAGAGAGAGTAAAGAAATTAATAAAAGAAAAAACGGAAATAGTAATTAGTGATGACATTGAGTTTATGTGCATTTGTTGCTAGCACTTCAAGTTGCTTCCCTTAGCTAGAGGTTTTAACGTCATTGTCTACTAACCTAAAGACACATTTCTATGTTTACAACGTCATTTAACGTCATTGCCCCATTACTTATCTTTAAACTTGGCCCCATCGATTTGGCGAAGGCTTATAAAAACTACAGAAAATTATTTTTTTTTCTCTAGAGATAGTAGGAATCAATTTCATACAATATTTATTATTCTTTTTAGGTTACTACAACTTCATTTATGTAATCAAATGTAATCAAATATCTTAAACTAATAACAAGGTTACAAAGACAGTTTGTGTGGAGAAGTGCTGAGCTGTTTTACAATGAATGGAATTACAATTCTGAAGTTTTGAGGCTAAACTACCACACGCGTTTTAAGGGTTAAAAAAAAATAACATCTCGTATAAAAAATTTTGAATAAAAAAACCTTAGTTAAGTGTATTGTAGTACAAGAGGTGAGCCTATAGTTCAATTGCTAATGAGTAAAAACTACCAATTAATTGTTATTTTAAATTATGTTCCACTTATATTCATATTAACTAGGTTTTCTCTTTGAAAAAATAGTAACAATTTATTGTGAATGTGCTAGTGAGTATGACATAACTTACATAACTTAGCAATACATTTGTATAAAGAAAAAAAAATTTTGCCAAAAAAATCTATAACCGTTAGCATAAATGTGTTAAACATATGGTAAAATCAGATCTACCTTACTAAATAGCCTCCCTTGTTTCTTTCTATTAATAGTGAATACTTGTAAAAGTGGTATATTTTTTTAGAAAAAAAAATACTGCTTGCATTGTTTATTTTAAAAATTATATATTTCACTTTCAGAAAAGGAAAAAAAAATGTAGCTTCACTATCTTTTCTAGTTTACAAGATCTAAACAGGACGGGGGGGGGGGGGGGGGACGGACGGACAGACAGACCACACAAACTAAGAGCATCTATTCTCCTTTCGGGGGCCGCTAAAGGGGCAGGAGAAGTTAATATCAATTAAAATAATGTCTACATTTATGTTAGCGAAAGGGTCTTGGTTATGTTCTATCAAGTAACACCTACAGATTTAGGAAGATAATAGAGCAGAGGAACTTTATTGGTGAATAGAACATGAGATGTAGTCTGGTGGGAATGTACACTTTGGTTTCTTATAGTTATAATGTTTTTTGTTTGGTGTAATGCACCATATGGACAATAATGATTATTATTATTATCAATTAGGTTTCATAGAGCGGCCTTTAAAAAAAAAGGCATTCAAAATTACTTATTTCTCTGTATAGATAGCATGAAGCATATACAACCAAAATTATGTCAAAATATATATTACTATATTTCTATTTTTAAATAACTACTATAAATTTCAATGACATTAAATATTTAAGTTAAAAAATTCAATTTTATAATGTAAAATCGATTAAAAAAAAAATACATTTTGTAAATTTAAAATTAATATTAAAATTAGTTAATATATTGGTATGTTTGGCTTTTATTTTACTGTAAATTATAATCTTTTTAAGTCTATTATCCCCCCCTAAAGTATTTAGATTTATAAATATGTATTCAACAATCTCGCTTGCTTAAAACAATAAATGCCAATGAATAAGCTAATCTCTTATGTTTCGATTCGTTTAAATTATAGCAAGGATGTCAAAGCCACGACCATGGGCCATATCTGGTCCGTGATACGTTTTTAGCGAGCACATGAAAGCATGAGTGTTTACTGAACAATGAAGCCTCTGAGATTAGATTATTTGGACGCAACGACTTGTCACATGACACGCGTTTTAGAAATTGATAGGTCCCACCGACGCTACTGAATCATGGGATATAATTCAATGAAATACATATAACTGATTGGAAAATTTAAAAAAACAACACTTTTAATACAAATTTCAATTACATGTGTCTCAGATGGCTACATATAATTAATTTAAAAAAATAAAAAATGTCCCGTAAACCTCATGCGCCGCTCAGTCACAACTTCACTATGTGGTCACGTGCCCGTTCAGAATTTGATTTCTCTATTTCTGACACAGATGACAAATCTTTCTTAACATTGTTGCTGGTCCTATATAGTATTGCTTTATATATTGTAGAAAAAGCGTCCAGAGTGCAATTTTCGTTGCTCTGATGACCACACGCAAGGTTTTTAACGCACCAATAAAGACAATAATTACAATTTTACTTGAGCAACTGTCATCTTTAATTACATAAAAAAAACTAACGCAGCTTTCATTAAGCTTTTTTATGTATGTAATGTTCAAATGAGTGACGTTTTCATCAGCTTCAAAATGTTGTTTTTATTTTCAATTACACGTCTGTTTAAATTGGCGAATGCCTCTTGTGTCAAAACACAAACTCTTTTTGTATGTCTGTTTACAGTCAGGAGTGACGTATGAGTGAGCTAGAGACTAAGGAAATCATTGCGGTGGAGACTAGGGGGGCAGACTTAGAGGACGGGGAAACAAATAGTTTTATAGTTGTTGGGGTTTTTTTTTTTATCCATAGAAAGTATTTTATTTTTTAATTGAAAGTTTAATAATTCAATTTAAACAACGTATCTAAATTTCCTTATGGTCAATAGGAAAGAACTAAATCCAGACATTTTATTAAAGACTTAAAAACTAGATTGGACTCTGAGAATGTAGAGTTACACTTTATATGGGCCTATAATCAAGCAGCCTTTTTGGAATAGGTTTTCACAGCAAAACGACCAATCACCTTTACTTTTTCCCAACTAATATCTGGTACCCATTACAGCTGGGTGGACTCAGAGGCGTCCGAAGATCCCAAAATGGAAAATCCAAGTCATCACCAGGTTTCCAACCCCGGAAGCCAACCGCTTTGCCGCGCAGACACGTCGCCTCTTGCTAAAGGAAGGTAACTTATGTTTAATAAGATTATCGTTCATTATATAAGATTACAATATACACTAAGTTAAAAGATAATGTTCGCAGACTTTTTTCACACATTCAGATATATATGGCCCCACACAGAAATGATTTTATAGAAATTTCTGTCAACGTAAACTAAAGAGACGCAAGACATCATTGATAAAGATAATAGAGCGACATCGAGGCTCCACTTGTATTAATAGTCTCATTAGGGATGTTAGCATTCGAGGAAGATTTGTACTTATTGTTCATTATTAATGTGTTAAATGCGGTTCTCTCTATGAACGCATTAGTTTGTATTAGTTTTTTTTTATTGTGTAGACTGGGGTATTACTAATTTGGGAGAAGAACGACTAATTTAGCGACCTATTATGATAGGTATTCAAAAACTTAATGATAAATTCAATTTATGTATTCTAGAATAGCCAATTGTTATAAATAAAACTTCATTGCTATTGTTAAAGTAACTTCAATAAAGTCTTAATTAATACTAATATTGTAAATGCAAAATACAGTCAATGAAATAATAAGCTTAAAAGCATTTAATTTTGGTATCTAAATTTATTGCCTTGAATTAAACTAATGATTACCTTTGCGTTTATAAGTCAGCCTTTTTATTTTTTATGTAAATTATTTTTATTCCAGGTAATTATTTATTGTGATAATGTTAAAATTTGCAGAGTGAATTTATGATTAACTTTCTTGTTGACTTAAACATTAAATCCATGAAGGAGCTAACCTCTAATATTTCCATGAAACACTTTTGACATCCTTGTGAAAACTACAGAACGTGAACCATACCCAGCCCGTGATGCGTTACCAGCCTTGCAAAGACAAACGAAGTCACAGATTTTGCCCAAGTGAAGTACACAAAAATAAATTCTAATGTTATAGATGATGTAGTTCTAACTTAAAAAATTAATCAAAAGTTTGAGTTGTCGCGTATTATTGGAGTTCTTTGCAAAGTCAAACGATCACAAGAAGAAGTGAATAACATAGCCCAGACTGTTAGATAACTTGAAACAATATTTAATTCTTAAAGGGCCACAGTCGAGCCTCTGTCAATGAATGGTTCTATCACAGTGAAGTCAAAAAACCAACTGAATTAAAAAAAATAAATAAGCTAAACAAGTCAAAGCCCATTAACCCTGACGTCACTAAATATCGCGTTCAAAGTCTGTCAACAATGGCGTGTCTCTACGCTAAATAAGTGCCTAACATTGTCAGTCTATCTGAACTAACTTGCTAACCCGGTACCCCACTGTTCGGAAGCTAGGCGCTTTGCCGTTCAGCCACCGCGCCTCGGAGTTGATAAAAACTGGGTAATAATTCTGAACTATGGCGTGTGTCATTGTTTTATAACATTCAACGCTTTACCTTTTCAAAGACTGAGAAATGTTAAGCTTATCAAGAATCTTATCGTGGCTTGAGATGGCGATGATGTTGATGACTTTAATTGCGCGTCGATAATAATGAACAAGATACATGATAATAACAATGACGTTGATAATTATGATGATACATGAAATTTAACTGATCCTAGGGGAAAGCAAGTGTATACAAACGGAAAGGAACTTTGTACAGAACTGAGAGCATTTCAAATTTCTTAAAACCTGAAATGGTATATTTGTAATATATTTGACTTTTATACCGACCCTAATAGGCCTTCCAAGGATAGTCTATACAGAATGGTAGACCTTCTGTACTTAATAAACTCTATAATGTTTATTCGTTTAATGAAAGTAATAAAAATATAGTTGCATACGAAGTAACATTCATTTAATAAAAAATTTTCAAATATATACTTGACATTACAAGAAAAGTTGAATTGCTAAAAATTAATTTTGTTATGTAAGCAATGAAACTACTAAAGTAAATAATATAGTACAGAAACCTTTTTGCAATCTTTATTTATAGTCTTTTAGCACAATCATCTCCCTTGAAATAGTTACACCATAAACATGTTGCTTTTAATAGCTAAAAACAAAAACCAAGTATCAATATAATAAGCATGCATTCCATCTAATCATGGCCGGATTTAAGGGAGGGAATTGGGGCTACGGACACAATTATTAACTTTATATTATATCATATGTATTTGTATGTTTTTTCCATTTACATTAGTCAATTTGTCAGGTCAATGTACACATATCATTGAATTGAATTCATAGTTTAACTGCAAATCATCATACACATCGTTTATGAATGTATGCACATCATGGTGTGTATGTTAAGATGAACTTTGGAAGTGATACATTTATCATGTAAATAGAACCTATAATTAATATTAACACACACACACATTACCATCAAAATGACATGTTGAATACCTAGACAACAGAATACTTTTTACTTCAATCATTCAAAAGCCCTGACACTCCATATGTCCTTCAAAGACCACCGGACTTCATGGACCCAACACTTTAAGTTGTGCCACGTTTTTCACTCAAAAGTTACGTTTGGCCAACTTTTCAGTTTATGGACCAAAGGTTTGGCACTCACATCCAATGGATCTCAGACAGACAACACGCTTCACTACATTCAAGAAAGACATTAAGTCCTATTTTTCAAAACTTTTTTAGATTGACTTTGTCATGATATCTATCGTGTTTAAGTTTTTAATGCAATCAGAAAGCCTTAAGCCTACATCATGGTGGTTGACAGCCCTTTAAAAAATGTAATTATTATTAGTAGTATTTCAATTACTGTCAAATATTGACATAGTGACATACACGGACCATTTATCATATATACAACTATGATGCGTTGTTATTATTATTATAGCTTTTATATAGCGCTACTTTAAATCTTATAGCATGTTCAGAGCGCTTTGGTCCAATCTCATTTGTGGACCAGTTGGGGGGGGGGGGAATTGATTATCCTACAATACCCAGACATTAATAATAACTTAGTCCATCTTTCTGTTATTAAAAACAACATTAAGCTAACTGCCATTGACATTATAAGAGACTTAATTTATTCATCTTTCTTCAGACACTAAACATCTAGTATATGCCCGATACTCAAAACTTATTTTTATTCTTTGACTTTCTTGCTGAAAAACAGTTTTACTAATCCTTATAGGAAATTCTGTTGTGTTGTTAAGTTCGCATCCATATTCTTCTCCTTGTCGTGAAATAAAAACAAAAAGTTTGTTATTGAAACATTTGAAGGGTAAAAGAAGGTCATTTGTTCAGAGACAACTTCAATGAAACTTAAACATTTCTGTATTATTTTGTTTTTGTGTTTCCTAAAGTTTAGGCGGGGGGGGGGGGGGGAGTGGAGGTAGTGAGAGAAAAAAATATTTTCAAATTTTCTTTTCACACAACCATGATTACAATTACCTAGAAAGGTGTCTTCATTTCATGTTGGCGTTTATAGTATAAAGTGATAGTGAAGCTTATTTAATCTGACCAACCGAAAAAAAGACCTAAACTAAAAATCATACGGATACACGATAGTACAAGGACCGCACCAAAATTTAAATCTGAAACCTTATCATAAGGGCGTTAATAAGTAAATGAGTAGTGAAAGCGTACTAATCATATGTGAAACCCCAACTCACTGTGAGACAGGACTGAACTCTATTTAAGAATGCCAATTCACGAATTAATTTTTTTAAAAACATTTCCTTACCGCTTAATTTTACATTTGGTTTGGGTGTTAAATACTGCGCACTGAAATATTAACACATTAGATAAACATTGTCCATGTTCCGACCTAACAATGTAGGCCTACGCAAATAGTAATGAAAATTTACTGCTACACTCTTGTGAAAACCAATAGAACTAAATATCTACATTGTATATTCATTTATTAAAAGTAATAAAGTAATAGTTACATACTAATCAATTTTTTTTTAATTGACTTTTGGAATGTCGAGCATAGAATGTGAGCGCAATTAGTGACTGTACACTAAGGAAAGTAAAGGTAAAGTTCATCTTTCAGACCTTGCGAACTATGAAATAGATGATGTAAAGGTCATCTGTTTCTGTGGTCCACGGTTAACGAGGTTGTCATGTGGCCAGCACAACGACCAGCCCCCTTTACTTTTTCCAAACCAATATCAGGTACCCATTAGAGCTTGGGCGGACTCAGAGGGGCCTTAAGATCCTAAAATTTGAAAATTAAAAATCCATTTCATCACCAGTATTCGAGCCATGGAGCTAAGCGCTTTACCTCTCAGTCACGCCGCCACCCTGCTAAAGGAAAGTAACTTACGTTTAATAAGATTATCATTGATTTTATAGGATTAAACTATACACTAAGTTGAAAGTTAATTTTCGCACACTTTATTCACATATTCATATCTATATGACCCCACACAGAGGGCAGAGACTGTGTGACATAGACATTACAAGACTTGGCTGACGTAAACTATTTTTAGATCGACACTAGAGCGACATCAAGGATACACTTGTATTGGTAGTAAAGTTATTGTTGAAGACATTCAAGAATTTTTTTTTAAATTTTAGTTTATTATAGTTGATTGGTTCTTTTTGTGGACGCATTTGTTTTAAAGGGTTACTATTAATATAAGGGAACGCAATTCCAGATAGTACTTAGTGACCTACTGAGAATAGGTATTCAAATACTTAAAATGTAAGTTTGTTTCATTTTTAGAGGTGCATAATTTGTTTGTGAGATTTACCAGCTTGTATAGATTATTAAGGTAACTTCAATAAAGTTTTAATCTATACAATTATTGTTGCAGCAAAAATACAGTCAATGAACTTAATAAGCCTAAGAGCATTTAATTTTGGTATTAAGTTTATTCTGTGAATTTAAATTAATGATTGCATTTGCATTTATAGGTCAGCCTTATTTTGTTTTCCCAAGTAAGTTCTGTTTATTTCAATAATTTATTGATGATTTAAATTTTAATATTTGCGCTGGGAGTTAATGATTAACTTTCTTGTTAAATAAAAAAAAAAAATCAATCTTTGAACGAGCTAACCTCTTAATGCAGTGATTCTTAAAGTAGTCCATATAGACCTCCTAGGGTCTAAGACTTCACGTAAGTGAGTGCATAAATTGGAGGTCTAAGGGATGTAAATGGGGGTCTACGATATTGGTTCTCATGTAAGCAGGTCGAGTCTTTAGATTGTATTTCCTAAAAGGGAAATAACACACATATGATTTGTACCTTAGTTAATCTTTTGAATTTCAACCCTGTTGTTCCAGTGAATGTTTAAATGTGTAACAGTTAACATCGCATTTCAATAGCTTAATTGTGTCTTAGTGAGACATGACCCTACATCATGTTTGTTAACAGTTCTCTAAAAAAAATATGTAATTATTATAATCAAATATTATAATCAAATAATGTCACAGTGACATTAACGGACCATTTACCATATGGACAACCTTTGATGCGTTGTTATCCGGCCCTAATGAGGAATTTGTTCTCACGGAGGATTTGAAACCGCAAACACTTGGTTTCATCGACTTGAGAAGATTCGCTTTGATTTATCCTTGATACGGGTATTGGAAATTCTTCTGAGCTAGTGGCTGATAAAAGTTAGAACAATTGTATTTTAGTAAATTCCATAAAGTTCCAGGACAACTGGTTGACAAGTAGAAATGTGTCATGACAAATGTAATTATGTCCCCTCCTTTTATCAGAACGTTGACCTCACCCTCACACATTTGCATAGTTAGAGACATGATGCAGAAATTTGAATACAGCTAAATTCAAAATCATACATAAGCGGTCATTAGTGGTGATAATCATTGATATACTTCAACATACTTTATACTTACTATTATTATAACAGATGAAGAATCTTATGAAATTTCAATATTTATTATGTTTCTTTGAGTTACATTAATATAGTTTAGAAAAAAAATAATAATAAATATCAATAAAAAATAAAAAGCTTTTCTTTTGTTTTCTTTTAAATTGAACAGTATTTTAAATCGTGAATTACTAAAGACACTACAGTATGTTAACAATGACTTTCCTTTCCAATTCATTACAAATTTATAACAATATTTACTGACCACTGAAGAGTTTAGAAAGAATAAAGCATTGATCGAGCTAAGCTTCAATAATGTTTCTGTTCTAATAAACTATGAAAGTGAAGTCTGAACTACAGCCCGCGGGTTATATTCGGGCCCCTACAAAGTAAGTGTGATCACGTAGATAACAAGACTTTGTTCGTTCAGACTTTTTCAGTGATTCGCACGTGGCTTCCGTGTTCAGGTTTAAGAGGCAAACAAGGAAACTAAAATACTTTTTAAAAAAAAAGATTAACTAAAGGAAAGAGCTCCACACTTACAACTATATCTCACAATGATGTTGAAGCTATTTCCTTGATTCTATATCAAACAAGATTATAATTAATTGACTAATTAGTTAATTTTATAATTGATTCATGTTTTGTTGAGTAGCCTATATTTGTTTAAATGTCATAACTTGATCCGAGAATGGGTGTGGGAGAAATCACTTGTTCAGATATCAATGGGGCGAAAACCCAACACATTTAGTCGCATCTGTGAAAACCGAAGGATTCATTTCCCTTGTTGGTATTTGAAATTGATCATGTCTTGTTTATGCCAATGAATAAATGTGTAAAGATGTACATGAGCCGAGAATGGGTGTGGAGGAAATGACGTGTACAAACTGTTTTATCAGACAGACAGATGGAAGGAGTCCATGCAAGCTTTGTAATAAAAATATTATCAATTCATCAAACACCACTATCCGTGAGGTCACTAAAAATCGCGTTCAATAGGCTACGCCCTAAGATTATAAGGCATGTCCTTAGGAAAATTAAAGTCAATCTAATATTTATACTAGAAAAAAGTCAGAGACTTGACACGAGCAGAAAATGGTGGCTTTGGGCAAGATTTTGGATAGAGCATCTTCATTTCATTTTTACAAAATTAATATTAACTCACTCTGTCGTCTGTCTGTCTGATAAAAAAAAAATTGTACACGTTATTTCTCCCATACCCAATCTCGGATTAAGTTGGAATTTTTCAAAATTGTTTCTTTTACCTGACAAAATAAGAATCAATAAGAAAACAAAACAAATTAGTGCACGAGCTATATTAAACGAACAAACTAAACAAAATAACTTATATTTCATGTTGAAGAAAGAACTAAAACAATTTAAATGGTCAATCTACAGGTTTTGTAAATGTTTAATTTTCGATCATTCCATTAAGATAAATTTTGGTCAACATGAACAAGTCTTAGAGTGACATAGTACTGAGTGTACAAATGAGACGATTTCTCTGCTGTACTATCAATTTGAGTTTCTAAACACGTGAACAGACAATGTAGAAATAACTTCAGCAAATAGCATCAGGCAAATGACAGCACGCTGGAGTCCTAGCATGTTCTGTTGTGTGAAGCCTTGTCTGTTCCACACAGACATTCTCCAAAGGGATGCAACGGTGTTTTTTGTTGTTTTTTTTAGTTTACCAAGTTTTACTGATTTTGTGTTTCCATATGTGACATCTTTGACGAAAACAATAAATCGTTTAATTGTAACTCATCATCTAAGATGTGTTATAATTTGCCAGTTGGCTGTATAACATCATTTGGATGTTTTTTGTACATAGCGATAGGTACTGGGCGTAGCACCGACCACTGGTGTATTTTGTTAGGCCTGTTCAGATTGCCCTGTTAACCATGGCACTTTTGGTGCTTTTAGTCAGGTAGGATAAACATTTAGAAGATTTCTGCGATCATCTCGTGGTCAAGTGTGTCAAAGGCTTCGGACAAGTCCAGAATAGAACGGATTGATAACTGGTCTATGTCGGAGTTTCGAAATCCTTTAGTACCTATTAATTAAGCCATAGTCACTCCATTCCTGAAGGAAGTCAATATTTCAGTAAGCATATAATGGGAATTTGAATATCTCCATATGTAATGGCTTTTTTGGATTAAGCATTCAAAATTAATAGTACTGTATTGTCCTTTATATGGGTAACAAAGGCCACGATTACATTCAAAATATATATTTAATGTTTTCAAGTATCTAAAATAAAGTTTGATATCAACAACAATTTGACTAAAAAACGTTAATGAATACAAATCATAAGCCTGTCACTTAGCAACATAATACTTTTTGGAGATCAAAAATAATTTTTTGAAATTCATAAATAGGATTGGTTTAATTTTCTTAACAATGATTTGTTTAATATTTATGTTCATTATCTGCCCTGAAGTATTATTATTACCAAATTGATCGTCAACTTGTTAAATCAGGGGTGGACAATCATTTTCTATCGAGGGCCACATAAAAAAAATAATTGGCGGATTGGGGTCCGCATATATATATATAATAATAATAATAATAAGGCTTGTCTTCGAGTCTTAAAATTAGTGTGGAGTGGAGTATTTCCCATGACTGCGAAGCACCATCTGTGACCTACATGTTTTGCCACATTCAGAGCAAGCATAACCATTGTCTGCAGGTGGTCGATTAAGATTTTCTTTTCGCCGTCTGCGTTTGTCCTCGGCAGCATGCAACCAGGTGCTCTCTTCTATGTCACTCAAAGAAAATTGACGCCTAAGCTGGTTATTGAAGCGTTTCGTGAGGCGCCTCTGTTACGTCGACCACCTTTTAGCTCACCAAAAAAGACTGCCTTTGGCAAACGTTCGTCTCCCATAGGAGATACGTACCCTACCCAGCGTAACTGTCAGACCATAATAAGTCCCTCTATGCTGTCTATACCGGCGTTCGAAAGGACATCGCTGTTTGTAGTGCGGTCTTGCCATCGTATGTCCATGTTGGACACATTCATGTAAATTTATGTAAATTTTAGTAGCTAGTATGAGAGACAGTATTTAATTTAGCAATCTACTCGATCTCCGCTCTGGAGGCCTCGAGGGGCAGTGTGCATGTGCCAGATGGGTAGAAGCACTTTTCACGGTCGTGGAGCATCTTCTACAACCTGGCGTGAACTGTTCCATGCAATGGGTGCCCACCTATTGTTTTGTGATTGGCCACGACATGGGCGAGCTATTGGAGTATCGACGGAATTAGACATTTAGAAGGATGAAAGTTAAAAGAATGTAAGGCTGCTTAAATAGATTTTCATGTAAGTCATAAACATTGTGTCAGAAGTTTTCAACTAAACGTGATGATAGCTAATGTAGAAGGAGAGTTCCAGGGCTAATATATATATTCTATTTGCAGCGGTTCTAAACGTGTTGGTGTCGCAACCAGGGCCGGTCCTACAGATTGCGGGGTCCTATGCGAAACGGATTGCGCGGGGCCTAGTCTGGGTAGGGATAAGGATAATAAGTGAAAATAAAGATTTTTGTTAGAATATAAATTCGTCTTTGCATTTTATTCAAACTTTATTTAGTGCAAAAACACGATCAAATTAACTTGACGAGCCATCTACAATTAAATAGAAGGTGATTTCCAATATAAAGCGGATAAATATTCAGAACTGCCTTTTAGATTTACTATCGATTAACAAAATATCCCTTTTGATTTTTTTTAAAGAGATCTAGATAGATTTAGATCTTTATGTAAATGTCATGGACTATCACAATATTAAGCATTGGAACTTACTGTTTTAGCTTAAATTCGCACTATTATTTTTATGAAATGAAAGCTGACAATGCCATTTTTTTTTAATCGCGAGTAGAATTTGCGTTTTCCATATTGAATGACACCCCGAAACTACAATCAATTTTGTCAGTTTTTCAGAACTTGTTTTGAGTTTTCAGGATATTTTAATAATTTCAGGAGATTTTCATGACTTTTTATATACTTTGCAATTTCAGGAGATTTTCAGAAGCTCCTGAAAATAGGAGACAGCGGAAACCCTGTTATTAGTTAAATGGTTTAATTTAGTAATTTACAACTAGTATCAGCGCTGGCCCTATGAAAGTACGGGCCACTGCGGCCGCATAGGTTGCAGTGCCCTAAGGCTGGCCCTGGTCGCAACCCTTTAAGGTCGAAAGAAGATTTCTCTGAACCTTCTCAGGCTGTCTTAGTGGATTTCTAGTCTTAACAGTAACATGACAAAAGGGAGAGAGAGAGAGAGAGGGAGAGAGAGAGGGAGAGAGAGATAGTGTGTTCAGGAGAGATAAAATAAATGAATAAAGGAAAGAAGGAAATAGTAATTAGTGATGACATTGAGTTTAGGTGCATTTTTTGCTAGCACTTTAATTTGCTTCCCTTAGCTAGAGGTTTACCACGTCATTGTCTACTAACCTAAAGGCACCTTTCTATGTTTACACCGTCCTAAAACGTCATTGTCCACTAACTTATTATTAAACATGGTCCCATCTAATTGACAAAGGCTTAAAAAAAATTACAGAGAATTAACGTTTCTCATGGAGTACAATTGGAATTAATTTCATAAAATATTTATTATTTAAATAATTGGTGAATTTGATAGAGGCCGCCTCTGAGTTTGTATCATAACACAAACTCTCCTTTTAACCATGTTTATTTTATGTCTTTATACTGTCAATAGTGACGTATTAATTGGGTAGAGACTAAGGAAGTAAGTGCGATGGAGCCTAGTGGCAGCGTTAGAGAATGGGTAAGCTAATGTGAATTAAACTCATAAATAATGATTCTAGTCCTTTTTATAGACACCTTGATTCCGTAAAGCCTTGTGAAACTATTACAGGCCTTTAACCCAAAGGCGTACACAATTTTGTTAGAGAAATTCTATAGGTTTCTTGTGTGTGTGAGTGTTAGAAAAACTGCATAATTTAAACTTGTATTTAAATATTTAGTGTAACTAAAAAATAAGTTTTAAAAATTGTCCTGTACATTGTAGGAAAATAATAAATATCATGCCTTCAGTATAATATTTCACATATACAAAATATAATGCATTAACATGTAAGTCTTTTCAATCTCATTAACACTCTGTTTGTTACGTTTGTTTCCTGTATTCCGATTATCTCCTTTTCAATTAATCGTTTTGATTTTAAAGTAAACATTGAAATCAGGGAAACCTTGACCGGATAGTTTTGCTCTTTATTTGAAGGTTCATTCATAATGTTGAAAACCCCCCTGACCTTAGTGAATCCCTCCAGGCCCTCCATGGACTCTTATTTTGTAATTGTGCCTTGGTTTTACCTTAAACGTAAAAGTTTGTGGGCTTTTTTAATATGTAGTTTGAGACCCATTGAGTTCAGACAAACAAAATGTTTCCTTACTACTTTACGCTCTAGATCAGGGGTTCTCAACCTGTGAATCGCGACCCCCTTGGGGGTCGATTGACTATTTGCCAGGGGTCGCCTAGAACCATCGAAAATATGGATTGTGTTTGTCTATTCTTCTATTGCTGTTTGTGTGTGTGTGATGTGTGTGTGGGGGTCGCGGCAGAGTGGGGGATTGTAAAAAAAGGTCGCCGAACTTAAAAGGTTGAGAACCGCTGCTCTAGATGGTGATAGAAAATGATAAACTTTGTGTGAAAGAAAATATAAAGTGTTGCGTGTCTCTTGTCAACATGTCGCGAGCTGCAAACTAAGATTTAGAGGCATGGGGAAGTTGAGTGGACCACCCCTACAAAAAAAAATATATATATTAATCTTTTTTTTTTTTAAAAGTAATCTTACTAAACAATAAGTTGTGAGCAATACCTAGACTACAATGTTTTGTTAAACAATTGTTATGTCTATAATAGTCATACAAAGTTAGGCAATAAAATCTTTAGAGTAGTTAAAAGCAAAGCCTTTCTCTAACAAATTGGGATGTGACAAACTCCAGAAGAACATCAAGACTTGCCTTGCTTCCAAACTTTTACTAACATCAAGTTGGCCTACAGAGCTATAGTGATGACATTATTATCATAGGGGGAGAATGGATAAAGGAAGGAGATAGAGCACAAGGGAAGGGCGGAGCAGGTAGCCAATGTTGTCGAGGAGCAAGGTTGAGGTGCTGATTGGCTAATGCGTTGCCTAATTGTATTAATTGGGTTATATATTTGGTTCCTTTTATTGATGCATTTGTTTATTTATACGCTCTTTGAATGTATCTGCGTTACGGTGCAATGAGAGGGGGGGGGGTCTCTAACTGTTGAACTACGATCATCAATAATGTTAGCAAGACCTACAGCCTAGGTCATCAAAAGTTACAAAGCTATCATAATATATCAATTTTATTTCTGAAAGGAAATCAAATGTTAGCATTATTTATATACTAAATAAAAGTAACTATTTGATAGTTTTGTTTACTTGACAACAAGAAATACATGTCACCTAGGCTTTCTTCACATTACAAAGCAGTAAAAAAAAAGTGTGATATAAATAATAGGTGAAGATAAAAACTAAATTACCATATTTAGCCAATAGTGTCTCTGTAAGGTTAGGAAGGAACGTGATGTGATTGTAAAGAATATTTCATTGTTTAACTCTACATTAAAGTTCTATCCGGAGGAAGGAGAGAAACTAAGAATCATTAAACATTGGCCCCATTAAATTGACAAAAGATTATACAATTCACATATAACGTATGGGGTTTAATGATCGAATTTCCTGAAATATTTATCATTCTTTTCAAGTTACTACATATTTTATGTCATCAAATATTTTAAACTAATAACAAGGTTACAAAGACAGTTAAAAAGCCAAACTCAGAAATGGTCACCCAGGCAGGTAAAAAAAACAGGTTTCAATATTTTTCATAAAGAATATTAGAATATAATTCTATCAAAGGCAAATGACAGAGAAGAATGTAGAAAGAAAGCTGACAGATCTTGTGTGGTGCTCCAACGGTCCAGGAGACCAAGGGATAGTTGAAAGTGAAGGTGAAGTTAAAACTGGCCTTATGTCCTATTCTAGTCTGGATTGACTGAAGTCGCCCACTTCCCGACCACTTGAGGTATTTTTGAGGGAGCGGGTGACTTGTCATCTACATCTGAAACTGATTAAGTTGCAAGGCACAAACTGATTCTTAATTTAGTTCTAAGTCCTTTAAATTATTGAGAAAAAAAAACTTTTATCAACCAATTAATTAATGCAAGAAATAGAACGTGTAAATATAATAGCTTCTAGTCTAGTGCCCTATCGATGGCCTATACAAAATGTTAACTACAAATAGGAAATTCCTTGTACAATGTCAAGTTTGACACTTCAGAATACATTAAGTTACAACAATCCATATTTCTTAAGACCTTAGGCGGCTCTTGACAAATCGTCATTCGATTTAGAATGACTGTGATTTCGACATAGATGATAATGAACAAAATGCATGATAATGATGATTATGATGATAAGGATAACAATGGCGTGAATGCTGATAATGATACATGAAATTAAACTGATCCTAGTGAAAAGCAAGTGTATACAAATGGAAAGGAACTCAATAGAGAATTAAGAGCATTAGAATTATTTTGTTTAAACCTGAAATGAGCCAGTTTGCACTATACAGGGAATGGGAAAATGATGTCAATTGGTTCTTTTATCTTTACCGTTTGATGTTTAATTAATTGAAAACTTACCATGCATTTTTACTTTTGTTGCAAGGAAAGACCAGAGAGTAACACAGGGGGTAGGTGGACAATAACAGACTAGGGTCAGGATTGTAATACGAAGAGAAATTCTAACAAGTAATTTTTTTTCCGACCCAACATTTGGCCTTCAAAAATTTAGTCTACAATAAACCTTATGTTCTGTGGTTGTAAGGGCAATAAACAATCTCCAATGTATATTTGTTTAATTAAAGTAACAAAGATATAGTTACATGTAATAAAAATGTTTAATTGCTAAAAATAAATTGTGTTATCTAAGCAATAAAACTACTAAAATAAATAACTTAGGACGAAAACTTATTTTGCGATCTATAATACGTTTATACCCTTAGAGCATCTCCATTGAAATAGTCACACAATAAACATGTAGCTTTTAAAAGCTAAAAAAAACAAAACCCAAGTATTGATCAAATAAGCATGCATGCCGTCTAATCATGGCCGGATTTAAGGGTGGAAATCGGGGCTACGGCCACAAGGAGCCTCCTCTTAAGAGATGTTTAATATAGTCAAATTTCGACTTTAAGATGTTGTTGTTTTTTTTTCCTTTTTTTTTTCATCTCCACGGCTGTCAAGAATGTGATTATGAAGTGTACGCTTCTAGCATGCTCAGAGTAAGTAACTACAGATCCAGATTTACGACAGTGCGTCTATCAATGGCTTTGTCCTCCACCAATTAAAAATAAACTAGAGAAAGAATGAGAGAAGAAATGTACAAGGACTCTTTTTCTTTTTAAATATAGTTTTAAGATACAAGTATTTTCATTCAAAAGTGGATCTCTATTAAAGCGATAATTTTTATTCTGCGACAACGCAGGGTCTGCTAACATATGGAATAACGTTTTGGCAAGGGAAGGTTTCATCTAAACCAGCGGTTCTCAACCTTTTATGCTCGGCGACCCTTTTTTACAATCCCCCACTCTGCCGCGACCCCCTTCCCGCACACACACATACAGCAATAGATGAGTAGTCAATAACAATCCATATTTTGGATCGTCTTAGGCGACCCCTGGCAAATCATCAATCGACCCCCAAGGGGGTCGCGACCCTGATCTAAACTGTTATAAAAGGAGCATAAAATAAAGTAACACCCACAGCACTAGCATATTTAAACGAACTTTTTGAACAAAAATGTCTCAGAAAAAATAGAAAAAAAAAACCTTGGAAGACAACAGCCACCCACTCCTTTCTACTAGGTCAAGTGGTCGTGAAGTGGGCGACTTCTGTCAATCAAGACAAGAACCGAGAGATACAAACAACTTGTTCATTTCTTACTCGGTCAGACTTTTTCAACGTCACTCGCTGACTGGGAAACTTGAACAGGATCAAGACGTCTGAGTTGTGTCTGTTCTATGTCTGTACTAGTTATGTGAATGTTTTTGCTATTTATGTTTTTATTTTTGAGAAGAGTCCTTGACCTTGTAATCACAACGAATTTTCAATTTTCATAAAGATCAATAAAGCAGATTATGGGCACGACATGGCCTAAATTGTGCCGATGTGCCAAAACCCCAAAATATCAAATATTTTTGTTCCTTTTTGAAGAATTGTTCTTTTCTTCTTGCTGGCAAATCCTTTTCTTCCCTTATCCTTTCAAAAAACGCTTAGAGCAGTTCTACTGAACATTTCAGGTCTGCTTTTAATTCTTCTGCTGGAATGTCATCAGGTCCTGCTGACTTTACATTGTTCATTTTTGTGATAGCTCTCTCAATTTCATCTCTAGTAGGCTGTCACAGTTTATTGGGAGATCATAAATGATTGTTTATTATAAGTCAGTGGGCTTTAAAGTTGCTCCTCTATTCAATAATTCCTGGAAATATTGCACCCATCTATACATCTGCTTTACATCTTCAAGCTGCTATAGTATGCTGCCTGTTCTGCTTCCTGTGCAAGTTCTTCCATGTAATCCTTTTTGTACTTCCTTGACCACTTTGTTGACATCTGAATACTCTTCTTGTGCCTATGTTTTAGTCGCTCCAGTTTTGGCATTGTTGAGAATGGAAAATTGTCCTTTCCAAAACTCCTTGAGACAGTCTGGGCTGAGATCCACTCTTTGATTGATTGGGAATGGATTTCTTTTATTTCCAAACCTCCTTGAGGAGGTCTCGGCTGAGATCCACTCTGTGTGTATATTTTACTTGTTCAAGCGTCTCCTGGCGTGATGTTTTAAATGTCTCTTGAACTTTCTCCCATCTATTGGGTACATCGTCTTAGTCTTCATTGATTTACTGAAACTGTTATGGCCTTACAAAGTTTTCTTTATTGGTCCTCTACTTACACAGTTTATTGCTTGCGATTCTCAAAAGATGGAGGAGTAATACAGAGAATGAGGAGAGGCTTGCCAAGTGTGGACGATGATAGCGTGAGACAGGTTTTGGAGAGGAAGAGATAGGAATGTGATTCTTTTTCTTTGAATGTCTTTACTCCATTACTAAATGGTTGTACTCTAAATATCATTCAATGTGAGAAAGTCAGAGTGTTGGATACTGATAAGCGGCCTATTAAGGATAGGCATTCAAAGATTATGGCTATTGATTTTTAATTAGCAATAAAACTAAATACAAATTTGTACAATATTTGATTAAACTTTTAAAGTAACTTATAGCAAGTTTAAAGGGCATAGGATATATATGTTAACTATATTTGAAGCTAATATACGCTAAGCGTACAAAGCGTTCATTTGTTTTTATAAAAATACACTTAAGGAATTTATTTCAATGTATAATTCACTAATATGTAAGAAAACATTTTTTTTGTTTAAATGTAGTAGTTAGTATGACTGAACTTTCATAATTTAGCGAAACTAATGTAATAATTTAAACTTTAAGTAATGGCCATAAGTTTCTTATAAAAAAAATGTTCCCTCTTATAATATTTTAGTGTAGGTCTGGTAGTGGCAGTACATGTTTCTTGTTGCTGAATATTTAATTTTACTCTCTAGTTCAAACAGAATAATACAGTGGTTCTTACATACGGTTAGTGACCCCCACTTGATGTCAAAAGATGATTTGAAATTACCCAAAGCCTTACATTTGCAAATACCTTTTCTACCATAATTGTCATTCGAGGGTAGAATAGGAAGATAACTGAATCAAAATTATTAGAATTATACTAACACACTTTCATTACTGTCAGAGGTTTGCATGAGGTATATAAAAGATGACGACTTTTAAAGACGATTTTTTTTTTCTTACTGCGAAAATACCTTTATCAATCGTTACAATCGTTTGCGATTGTCAGAAGCCATTTCTAAGCCAATGTTGAAGACGTTCCAGAGGCCCAAAAAGAGTTTTTGAACTCAATAGTTTTAGGGCGAACTGATTTCTCTTCAACATCAATTACACACTTTTGGATCAAGTGTTAACAACAGGAACTCTTTCCAGCTGGTCAATATTAAATTCTGTTGCTTATTAATTAAGCTATAAAGACTTTTGAGGGCGCAGTCGTCATAATTGAAGGTTTCACAATATGTTTTTCGCCGGAGCCAAAAGTTTTGATTTACATTGTAGAGAAATAATGTGAAGTCAAAATGACACTTTTTCTCAGAAAATTTGATGACATTAACATTGTTATACTCAATACAGCGGAAAACATACAATGCGATAAAGACTGAGTCTTTAAAATTTCCACTTCGTCGAGGCCGGGAACAGGGTTTATTTAGTCGCGAATATCGACAGTTCGTTGCTATATAATTTTATAATTTTGCGAACCTATTCAATAAGAAGCTAAGTACTGCAATGTTTTGATTATGGTTTTTGATAATCAAGTTATGCCTGGATCTCATGATTCTTTAGCCTTCAAAACTAAATTACTAGATGCCAGAATCGACAAAGTTCGGACGTTTGTTCGGCTTCATCATTCGGCTGATAGAACTTTATTACAAATGACACAACGGTGTTTCTTAATTACTGGTCGAAATATTAAGTAAACCATAACCGACAACAAACGTCATTCTAATCTCTTTCTTACCGTTTTTTCTTTAAACAATAATCTCCAGGGTATGTTTAGTAATAAGAATATAGATTGCAATAAACTTTACCATGGACTAAAAAACGATGCCGTATTACGACTTTCAATTGCTTTCCAACGTGCTCAATAGAAATTTCTTTGATTCACAATGGAGTCACGCTAAGCGTTCGATGGACAGTTGTTTCAAAATAGTTATGTTGCGAAAATGTGGTCTTAAACATACATTTTTATAAGGACTATTTTTTTTAAAAATTAACAACCATTTGAAAAACATGCCTACGTCTCAACAATAATACACTTACCGCCTACGTTTCAACAATATCACACTCACTGCTTACGTTTCAACAATAATACAATTACCGCCTACGTTTCAACAATATCACACTCACTGCCTACGTTTCAACAATATCACACTTACCGCCTACGTTTCAACAATATCACACTCACTGCTTACGTTTCAACAATATCACACTTACCGCCTACGCTTCAACAATATCACACTTACTGCCTACGTTTCAACAATATCACACTCACTACTTACGTTTCAACAATAATACACTTACTGCCTACGTTTCAACAATATTACACTTTCTAACTCAGATTGACCTATGCATCTTCTGGAAATATGTCAATGTTCTTAATAAATGTCGCCCCCTCCTACATTTTAGCGGTCCCCAAAAGAGGATAAGATGATATTACTTTTAAGTGGAATGTTTGTCCGTCTGTCCAGTTTAGATCTCGTCGAAAACGGGCGAAACCAATGTTACATAACTGCCTCACGGACTAACATCTCGATTCGGTGCTCCGACTTTGTGTCTCATCTTTGCAGCCAGATATCCAGAGACTGATTTTGGATAAGGTTTAAATATTCTACCAATTGATGTAAGTACTAGATCCACGGATTTCAAAATACTAATGATATTTTCAAGTCGATTTCATTTCTTAAAGATATTATTTCGTGATGTGTCCCGCAACTCGCGTGCCGGAGTTAAAAAGCAGTATTTGGATAGGCATCACTCCCGAAGGCTAAATAGTTGGGAATTTCAACAAATATCAACCTAAAAAGTAGGTTTACAAAATTACTCTCAGACCAAAACATAGCATTTGTACTATGAAATTTGTTTAAAAATATGCAACATTTCAATATCTATTAAAAGTAACTATAATAAAGTTTTATATAATGGAACATTTTTGTAAAAGAAAAATATATATCCACTCATAAAAAATACCGCATTTAGCAAGACGCAAATTATAAACAAAACAAAGATATTTCTACATGCAAGCATTTTTGTTAAGTAATCTTAAAAATAGTTGGTGTTTGAATAAATTTTTTTTGTTAGTTTTTGTTTATTACCTACCCTTTAAGTATTTGCTTTTTTTTATAGTTGTGGGGGGGGGGGGGAGGTTTCCTAACTTGATTACATATTAGATCTATTTTCTTTCACGCTTCAGACAACCAAATATAAAACATCTTGTGTATCAACTTTTTACCTCGCGCTATTCAGGTCATGCAAAAGTGAGGTATCAACACTAAACATTCAATTCAATTTAATTGCGAAAATGTTAAACATATCTAGCTGAAACTATTGATCATAATATAAAGTTTACAATTGTGTATTACTATTTAAATATAATGAGTTGAGTTCAAGAATTATTTAATTAATTAAAACTTATAATGTGGCACTTAGCATAGGGTAAAGAAGACATGGCTCTACAAAGTTTTTAGTCTAATTAGTCAATCTTTTGCATGAGCTAGTTAGGAAAAGTAGTTTGTGACTTGGCAGAATTTAAGCCATTGGTTAACATGCATGACTAGATGCATGACGCGTAGGACGTTATTATCTTCTTTTTCGAAGTAACGTCTCTATTATATAAGATAAGATAATGTTTTAGCTACAAATACTCATGAGTCGCCGATGTTGACAAAACGCTTGATCATGTTCTTTTACTTTCTAGCTACAAACCAAATGTCGACATTACAGTCGATGATATTTATAAAGTCTCGTAGTATATAAACAAATCTTGTTACAATTTTCAATTTGTTGTAACGTAAGAAATATTCATTGTGGAAAATGGTTATGACTGAGATGGATGTAGTTTACTTCCTAGTCCAAACGTCCCGCAAGACGACGGGGGATGGGAGCGGGCAGGGTTTCAACCCGAGGCCAATGATAAATCTAAACGGTCGTCGAGCGCTCAAACTGCACGACCATCGAAATGACGTTGGTATAATGTAACAGTTTTGCAGTTGTAAATTTTCCTCCGTGCTTCTCAGATTGTTACACAAGTTTAATAGCATACATCTGGAGCAGGGGCAGTAGAACAACAACATACATCTGGAGCAGGGGCAGTAGAACAACAACATCCATCTGAAGCATGGGCAGTAGAACAACAACATACATCTGAAGCATGGGAGAGTAGAACAACAACATACATCTGGAGCATGGCCAGTAGAACAATAAAATACATCTGGAGCATGGGCAGTAGAACAACAATATACATCTGAAGCATGGGAGAGTAGAACAACAACATACATCTGAAGCATGGGAGAGTAGAACAACAACATAGATCTGAAGCATGGCCAGCAGAACAACAACATACATCTGGAGCATGGGCAGTAGAACAACAACATACATCTGAAGCATGGGAGAGTAGATCAACAACATACATCTGAAGCATGGCCAGTAGAACAATAAAATACATCTGGAGCATGGGCAGTAGAACAACAATATACATCTGGAGCATGGGCAGTAGAACAACAACATACATCTGGAGCATGGGCAGTAGAACAACAACATACATCTGGAGCATGGGCAAGTAGAACAACAACATACATCTGGAGCATGGGCAGTAGAACAACAACATACATCTGGAGCATGGGCAGTAGAACAACAACATACATCTGGAGCATGGGCAGTAGAACAACAACATACATCTGGAGCATGGGCAGTAGAACAACAACATACATCTGGAGCATGGGCAGTAGAACAACAACATACATCTGGAGCATGGGCAGTAGAACAACAACATACATCTGGAGCATGGGCAGTAGAACAATAATATACATCTGGAGCATGGGCAGTAGAACAACAACATACATCTGGAGCATGGCCAGTAGAACAACAACAAACATCTGGAGCAGGGGCAGTAGAACAACAACATACATCTGGAGCATGGGCAGTAGAACAAACTATAAGGACTATGTATCTGCAGAGATGGAACAGTGAATAAAACCAAGTCCAAACTAGAAGTCCAAACTCAAAGTCCAAACTAAAAAGACGAGATGGTGTATCAAATGCTTTACTTCGTGCTCACACTAGAAATGTATTTCAACTGCAAAGGAATCAAGCGTTCAATGGACAGTTGGTTCAAATAGAGATCTATATGCTGCGAAAATGAAAGTGTAGTCTATAGTCTATAACATATATTTTCCAAGGACAATTTATTAATTATGGATTATAAATAGGAATCAGAGATACAAAGCATCAATAAACATAGCCCTTCGGATTTATTAAGGCTTACAACAAATAATAGAGAGAATATAGCCTATCTGTAAAAAATTTAAGGGTTTATTTCATACGCTCTATATTCAGCTTGTTTAGTTACTGAAACATAGAAGTGTGGACGCTATAATCAACTATTTTTAACTAATAAAAAAAGATATTTTTGCCCTTGTAGACTTTTTAATAAACTAATTTTAAAGAAATGATTTTTAAAATTCATTTATATATGTAGGTTTACTAAGAGTGAATAAGTTCAATATAATAATAAACATCATCTTGATTTAAACATTTGTCTGATTCATTTAGAGTTACATTTTCTTGTTGCTTATTGAAAAGAAAGTCAAGCAATGAACAACCTTGACGTTTATTATTGACTATGGCAACAAAGACAAAACTACGTCCCGGGATGATGTCCTAACAGGCCCTTGAAAAAGTGTGTGTGCTCACGTGATAAAGCAGCAGACTCTTGGTTTTGTTTCGTTGAATAATTATTTGACCTGATTCGTCTTAAGTCGCGCGTATCGGATTACTTATGCGAAATCAAATGTTCTGTACCAACGATAAACAGGGTCGGATTTAAGTATAAGTAAGTCACAGAGCATATTTTTTTTGTTTAAGGAAGCCCATACCTTTTTCTCAATGCTTTAATATGATTCACTTAACCCTTAAAATGCTGATCTTTTTTTTTATTTGACATGAGATCCTAGAAAATGGAATTACAATTCTACAATAAAACATTTTCTGTTACGAAAACTTTATTGAAGCTTAATCCTAGCAGGGTAGTGAAATAGTGACTGAGAAAAATGTAAACAAAAATCTGTCAAAACGTGGAAAAAATTATAAAGAGAAAGATTTAATATCTCCGTAACCTTAGTGTCCCCAAAAGAAGGAATGGATATGGACTATGTGTACTAGTTTCTGATGTTTATCATGGCAAAATGTGTGTTGAAGGTATGTCTGTGAAGGCTGAATAGAAATTAATAGAATATGATGAAATGACGAGGTGGTATGAAGTACTTTTAAGTTAAATATATGTGTGTGTGTGTACTGATGTAAACGGGGAAGAAAGAGAGTACAAGACACGTTAGAAAATGCCTCAACAAACCTGCAACTGGAACTCATTGACCTGCATGGCAGAAACTCCCGCTGCTGTCGATGCAGCCTAGATAGAAAGCACCTCTGGACGTTTACAATTTCATTGAACGTAGCCAGCTGGAAGGCAGCTTTCAAAGTTTACAATGGCATGTACTATGTCTCTCCTATTTAATGACTCCATCGTTGATTTGACCCATTAAATTAAATTTGGTTTTATAAACTTGTGTTTTGTTATATAAAAAGAGCATGCACTCTCTTATTATTCTAGACCAAAGTTAACGCTTTCTGACACACAGAAATGGTATGGAAGTTTAATCACAACAGGGTAGAATGTACAAATGTGAAAAATGAACACTTCTGTTAGAACGTGGAAAATAATTACTGAGATAAAAGATAAACTTAACTAGCTGGAAGGTAAATAAGTCTAGCTTTCTAAAGGCAGCTTTCGAAGTTTAAAAGGTCATTAAATCAGACTAGCTAGTGGGTATCATTTGATGTTTCTAATGTCATTGAACATTGCTAGCAGGGTGGTACTTTTCAAAGTTCTGATCAATATGCCTAGCGTTTAGCTCATATTATAATTATATTCGGGTTCATTATTCGTTTGTATATGAAATATAAACAAAAGTTGACCATAAATATTGACATTGAAATTTTAGAAAACAGTGAGCGGCCTTTCCTTAGTAGGCATTGAAAATTGGGAGATAATGGAAAACATCTTACAGAGTAATACGGGTAGTGAAATAGTTATTCAAATGACTTATACATGTATTAAAACTAATTTCGCTAACTTTAATTTCATAACATGTTTGCATATAAAGAAGGTGATGCCTATCCAGCTTCAAAGAATAATAATTTGTAGTTTAATATTTGTTTGACTTAGTTATTAAATGCACATTTCCTAACGCGCATTACAGTATCTCACTGTGAACTAAGAATTACACTTATCTAATCGTTTTTGGTTTCATTTAAATGTCTATAAGCTCCCTAACGTATTTGAATTACCGTTCTTAGACAACCATTGGATTTAGAAAAAAAACAATGTATTGCTACAGTCTGTGTTTTAGTCCAAGGAAGTCACGTCTCAATGCTAGATTAATGATCAATAAATATTTAGAACTAGAAGATGGAGACAGTGAACTATGAAGAAGTTAATGTTTACATGCTCCGTACTGAGCTTGAAAAGTGGAGCATATTACAAGATGACCCAGTAGACCGAACATGATGGGGCGAAATAGAAGTGTGGGCGCTGGTCAGTAAAACTTCTAATCAATGATGTTGATTAAAACCTTAATAATTGACAACGGTCTATGGCAAACGTTGTCATGACTTATGCAAAGACAACATAAATACATAACACATACACACAGATAACACATATACACAAACAACATACACATAACACATATACACAGACAACAAATACACATATTTTAACTCAAAGTAATGTAATACCTATCAAGTCATAAAACAAAAGTCTACAATTCTCAATTGGATTGATTTTGCAACTGTTGAGAGTACTTAAGAGATATAAAAACATTTAGAAAGCAATAAGATAATACTTTCCCTGTTTGAATTAAGATTTTGTTGTTTGTTTTGAATAATTTACATTTCATATTGAAGTCCATTAGTATTATGCTCTCCAATTGAAAGTCCATTTATAATGTTGAAACAAAGTTTATGCCTTAGTATGCTAAGCTCTCTATGGACTCTTAACCACGACAGTGTTGCCAAATGTAATTTTTAAAATATTGTTGGTAACAATAACAATCGATCTATTTTTTACAATAAAAAAAAACAACTGAAAGTTGCTGACCCATCAGAATTTTTTAAATCTCTTTAGTGGGAGTCCCTCTCTTGTAGAGACCCAGGAGCATTAGCCCCGACTGCCTTTCCCCAAATAAGCCTCTATCTGCTTACCAACAATTCCTTATTATCGTTAGCAAAACCAATCCGCTAGTAAGCGTATCTGCATTAATAATATACGTTTCGTAGGCATGTTCACTTTAGGCAACATCCCTTTGAAGTCAAGTTATAAACCCACATAGTTATGTAACAGCGATGAGTGGAAGTCTATTACCAACATCAGTGTTATGTAATGTGCTATACAATGTCAATTCGTTACTTATTAAACTTTCATTAAAAAAAAAGATGAACTGAAATAAATTTTACTACCATTGGATATTTTATGGTAAAAACTTAAAAGTTGAAACAAACATATCATAAATTACAACTATAAACTTTGTAGAGTTCCAGATTAAACAATTTCATCATTATATGTCAGCCTCTCATATAATTTATTGTATCATATTGTATCATTATTTGTTTATGTCCATTATCTACCTTAAGACGTTTTTATTACACATTTTTAGCCAGCTTTCTAAATGGCTTAAATCAGTGATGCCGAACCTTATTCGACCTTCGGGCCAATTAAATATCCGACAGTCGTGACGTGGGCCACATGAACGAAAAGTATTTGATTAGAAACTCTCTAGGTAATCAATCTCTAGGAATAGTTGAACAAACTCTTATTCTCGGCTTAAACGAAGAATGCCGTCAAGTTTGTTTTATAATGTTTTATTATGATGTTGTTGTTTTATAGTCACACTTTCTTTACAAAACAAATATGTTGGCTTATTATCAGGTTCCAGAAAAATATAAAGATCCGTTAACTCTTCCTGGTAGATTCTACATTAAGATCCCCATTTCATAAACACACAAATGCTAATTTTTCAACCTTTTTTTGGGGTGGGGGGAGAGAGAATAAGTTACATTTTGTGCTACTGTAGGAGATGAGTGGGCAGAACTATAAAGCGGTGCAGACCTTAGAGAGGAAGTGGAGATGGATTGGTCACACCCTTAGACAAGATACCAGCAACAGAGCTAGGGAGGCCTTAGAGCTGAACCCCCAGGGAACAAGACGCAGAGGAAGACCAAAAAGAACATGGCGACGCAGTATACTTGAGGAATCCGAGAGGACAGGAAAGAGCTGGGAAGCCAAAAAAAAAAGTAGCATGAGACCGTGGAGATCGGCGTGTTTTTTATTAGGCCCTATGTTCCATGAGGAACTCAAAGGAAAGATGATGATGATTTATTTTAATATAATCCATATTGTGGAGTAAAAACGCCCTAGTATATGGAACAAGAACTGTGCCTATATGTGTATATATACCTTATAGTATACTTTTTAAAAAGTCACTTGCCATGCAATGAATTTAACATGTGGTTGAGGTAATTAGAAAGATGACTTTAGACTTGATTAAAACACATTTATACATTTATCTGTAAGACAGTTTTAGTATTTCGTTTTAGATAGGTAAAAAAGAGAGAGCGGTATTTGAAGTTCGTTGGAGTACATTCAAATGGCCTCAGTAATATAAAAAAGTTTCGTTAGTCTTACAAGAAAAGGGGGGATAATTTATTGCGTGTCTGTTATAAATCAGTTTTCCTTGACAGGTCTGGGAATCCACACCCCCTGACCTGTATGGAGACATTAGGTTCACTGCAAACGTCGTCTGGAAGTTAGAAAGAGAGGAGTTACGTCCCTTAGGTACTCACATATTATGGTTTAACGGTGATAAAGATAATGATGAAAACGAAGGTGGTACTCATGAAAAAGGTTAATATGATGGTAAGTGGTAAAGAAAACTTTGCTGATGATTTAGATAATGATGATAATAATGAATTTTGCTATTAAAAACGTAATTCTTGAATCGTCCAAGTGAACAGTATCAATGCGACAGTAAAAAGTTCCCAACTTCGATGGGCAGGACATTAGCCAGCATGCCAGACAATCGCCTTCCCAAACGACTTCTGTACGGGGAGTATTGTGCAGGAAAGCGCTCCCAGGGAGGTCAATGCAAGGGTTATAAAGACACTCTTAAGAGCTACTTCAAGGAATGCGATATCGACATTTACAGCTGGGAAGCACTGCCTCTCGATCGCTCCTCATGGCGTGAAGCTGTGAGTCTCGTAGTCTCAATATTTGAAGCAAGAAGAGTGGCCAGGGCGATAGACCAAACCTACCAATGCCACGTATGCGGCCTGCTTTTTAAAGCGAGGATTGACTTAACAGTCATCTTCGATCATAAAGATATATATACATATAATTCCTGAATTAATTATTTCAATGCCAATAGAGAAAATGAGATTGGGACCCACATCAATAACAAAGAGAGATATTTTAACAGCCATTTTGTTTTTGAAAGCATGAAATAAAACAACTATTCCTGAGGCGTAACATTCATTTTGTCGAGGGCTTTATGTCTGCTCTGAGCCCTTGATTGATTTATTAAAAATTATTTTCGCCAGCTAATTTTATCTCCTTTCAGATAACTTTTACTATGTCTCTTTACTTTGAGGAAGGACGAGAGACTAGGCAAAAAGTGGGCAATAATTGCATGGCGCTAAGCTGGGGAGCAGGTAATCTAAGGTTATATGGGCGATGCGCGTGTGGTACTTTCTACGGGCGTTTTCGTGGAACTTGTCTGTGAAGACGTTTAACTATTTAGTGAAATATTTATTGAAAATTGACTTTTTGAATATTGAGCATAGAAACTGTGCGCGATTAGTTACTGTATTGTCGGGCAAAAATAATATGTGCTATTATTTACTGTACTATGAAAGCATAGAAAGAGTGTGCTATTGGTTACTGTACTGTCGAGCATAGAATATGTGTGCTATTGGTTATTGTACTGTGAGAGCATAGAAAATGTGCGCTATTGGTTACCGTACTGTGAGATCATAGAAAATGCGTGCTATTGGTTACTGTACTGTGAGAGCATAGAAAATGTGTGCTATTGGTTACTGTACTGTTGAACATACAAAATGTGCGCTATTAGTTACTGTACTGTTGAGCATAGAAAATGTGTGCTATTGGTTACTGTACTGTGAGAGCATAGAAAATGTGCGCTATTGGTTACTGTACTGTTAGAACATAGAAAATATGCGCTATCGTTTACTGTACTGTGAGAGCATAGAAAATGTGCATTATTGGTTACCGTACTGTTAGAACATAGAAAATGTGCGCTATTGGTTACTGTACTGTGAGATCATAGAAAATGTGTGCTATTGGTTACTTTACTGTCGAGCATAGAATATGTGTGCTATTGGTTACTGTACAGTGAGAGCATAGAAAATGTGCGCTATTGGTTACTGTACTGTTAGAACATAGAGAATGTGCGCTATTGGTTACCATACTGTGAGATCATAGAAAATGTGCGCTATTGTTTACTGTACTGAGAGAGCATAGAAAATGTGCGCTATTAGCTACTGTACTGTTAGAACACAGAAAATGTGCGCGATTGTTTACTGTACTCTGAGAGCATAGAAAATGTGCGCTATTGGTTACTGTACTGTGAGATCATAGAAAATCTGTAATTTTGGTTACTGTACTGTGAGATCATAGAAAATTTGTGCTATTGGTTACTTTACTGTCGAGCATAGAATATGTGTGCTATTGGTTACTGTACTGTGAGAGCATAGAAAATGTGCGTTATTGGTAACTGTACTGTGAGAGCATAGAAAATGTGCGCTATTGGTTACCGTACTGTGAGATCATAGAAAATGTGCGTTATTGGTTACTGTAGTGTTCAGCATAGAAAATGTGCGCTATTAGTTACTGTACTGTTCAGCATAGAAAATGTGTGCTATTGGTTACTGTACTGTGAGAGCATAAAAAATGTGCGCTATTAGTTACTGTACTGTTGAGCATAGAAATTGTGCGCTATTGGTTTCTCTACTGTGCGATCATAGAAAATGTGTGCTATTGGTCACTGTACTGTGCGATCAGAGAAAATGTGTGCTATTGGTTACTGTACTGTGAGAGCATAGAAAATGTGCGCTATTAGTTACTGTACTGTTGAGCATAGAAAATGTGTGATATTGGTTACTGTACTGTGAGAGCATAGAAAATGTGTGCTATTGGTTACTGTACTGTGAGAACATAGAAAATGTGTGCTATTGGTTACTTTACTGTCGAGCATAGAATATGTGTGCTATTGGTTACTGTACTGTGAGAGCATAGAAAATGTGCGCTATTGGTTACTGTACTGTTAGAACATAGAGAATGTGCGCTATTGGTTACCATACTGTGAGATCATAGAAAATGTGTGCTATTGTTTACTGTACTGTGAGAGCATAGAAAATGTGCGCTATTGGCTACTGTACTGTTAGAACACAGAAAATGTGCGCTATTGTTTGCTGTACTCTGAGAGCATAGAAAATGTGTGTTATTGGTTACTGTACTGTGAGAGCATAGAAAATGTGCGCTATTGGTTACCGTACTGTGAGATCATAGAAAATGTGTGCTATTGGTTACTGTACTGTTCAGCATAGAAAATGTGTGCTATTGGTTACTGTACTGTTGAACATAGAAAATGTGCGCAATTAGTTACTGTACTGTAGAGCATAGTAAATGTGCGCTATTAGTTACTGTACTGTTGAGCATAGAAAATGTGCGCTATTAGTTACTGTACTGTTGAGCATAGAAAATGTGCGCTATTAGTTACTGTACTGTTCAGCATAGAAAATGTGTGCTATTGGTTACTGTACTGTGAGAACATAGAAAATGTGCGCCTTTGGTTTCTGTACACTACTTACGGAAAATTAAAACTAAGGTTTCCCTTTCAACCGAAGGGGTTTATGGGGCAGATTATGTAAGGGTCTGTTTCTGTGGTCCACGATTAACGAGGGTGCCATGTGGCCAAAACAACGACCATCTACCTTTATATTTTCCAACCATGATCAGTTACCCATTAAGGCTGGGTAGACTCAGAGGCGTCAGAGGATCCCAAAATTAAAAATCATCAAGATTCGAACCCCGAAAGCCAAGCGCTTTGCCGCACAGCCACGACGCCCCCTGCTAAAGGAAGGTAACTTATGTTTAATAAGATTATCTTTAATTTTATAAGATTAAACTATACACTAAGTTAAAAGATAATTTTTGCAAACTTTATTCAAATATTCAGATCTATATGATCCCACACAGAAAACAGTATAGAGATAGACCTAAAATTTCTTTTTTACATCGACAATAGAGCAACTCGTAATTAAGTCTTTTTATGTGACGTTTTACATGATTAGAAGTTAGCTCTACCATTCATAAAGAGAAAGAGAGAGAGAGAGAGAGAGGAAATGATACCACGTCTGGCCCAGTATTGGGTAATTATTTACCACATTCTGATGGAATCAACGCTGGCAGCATCCGTTAGGAGAGAAAGAGTTAAATGAGAATTGTTAAAAAGAATTGTGGCCAACTCTCGTTAGGTATCAAGGTGCAAGAATAAATCCAAAACAAATGACAGATGTTAAGAAACAACAACGTGGAGAAGACTTTTGGCTTGTAGTACCAAACTGAATTGGGTCATTGTGCTGGCTACATGACCGTCTCGTTAGCCGTTAGCCCTTGAAACGTCTGAAAAACTCAATACTATGAAATTGCAGCAGATAAATGTCTACACGTAGGCCTATATTTATTATTAACTATAATTCCTCACGGTTCCGCAAAGTTGTTAACGCCGGAAGTAGTTTTAATCTCACCACTACCTATAAAATGTTTCCATTTGCACGCGTCTTTAATAGCCTCTGACAACTAGTCCATCTCCTGGCCTTCACGTGCGATTCAGATATTGAGCCATGCGGAACCGTGACCACTGACACACAGGAGAAGTGGCAAAGGCAAACAAGTGAGCTTCGGGCAGGAGGGGCTCGTTAGTCTTGGTTGGCTACCCATCTAGGAGAAGGAAAAATCTGAATTTACACCTGCGGAGTTAGGGATCCCAAACTGTATCGGATATTCCGTTCCTTTGGTCACATCAGCTGTGTGGAGAGTGGAGAAATGCTGAATGGGCGACATTGTTCGAACCATAAACAACGCCCAGGCTTTCATTTCGTTTATTTAAAGATTCCTCTTTCGATTGAACCTTTAGAACTTTTTTTATATAATAATATTTATAATTATTATTATAATTATGATTATTTTTATTAATATTAATAATATTATTTATTTCTTTATTTACTTTAGTTTTGTTTTGTTTTTAATGTAAAGTTTGTGTAAGTAAGTGACATGCAGTCTTTAGGGTAGAGTATGAATACCAGTGTTTCTCAAACTGTGTTCCTCACATTGCACTGCGCTACATCTAACCTAAAGACACATTTGTATGTTTACAACGTAATTGTCCACTAACCTAAAGACACATAAAGTCCAAGTCTATGATTACATATTAAGGTCCTCAGGGCTCGCAACGACTTTTCTTCGGGAAACAGTAACTGGAGGAAGAGTGAGTGAAATTTTTTCAAAGGTAAAGGACAGAGAAAAAAGAAGAAAGACGGTGGAATAATCTTGTGTGGTACCCCAATGGTCCATTAGACTAAGCTAAGGGATAGGTGAAGGTAAAAGTCAATGAGAACCTGTCCTAACTGATGTTATTGAATGACTATCTAATATATATATATAATTGTTTTGTAAAGGGGGGGGGTACTCTAAATAAAATCCTCAAGAAATGAAACTTTTCCCATTACTGTTGCATCACAACTGTGAATGGTCCTAAATACCATGATGTCGGTTTTTTCAATATCTTTTCAAGTAGACGCGATCTAACGGGAAGGACGGACGTACGGACACACCACACAAAAACTAAAGGCGTCTATTTTCATTTCGGAACCGCTAAAAAAAAAAGCATTGATCGAGCTAAGCTTCTATAATGTTTCTGTCATTATACCTATGGGAGTTAGTGCTGAACAACTGAAGAAAACAGCGCACTTTTTTTCCTTGGCACAGTCTGCAAAAGAGCTCACAGCTCAGCAGCACTAAAGCTGGCTAGGAGAAGAAGAACTAGAATGGGAGTGAAGATCGAACTACCGCCCATGTGTCGTATTCGGCCCCTCAAAGTAGGTGTAATCACGCGAATAACGAGACTTTGTTCTTTGTAGACTTTTTCGGGGATTGGCTCGTGTTCAGGTTTAAAGGGGAAATAAGGAAAATAAAATATTTTTAAAAAAGGCTAACTAGGGGAAGGTACTCTACAATTACAACTTGTCTTAATGGTGTATCAGTTATTTCCTTTATTGACACGCCAAGGCTTTTTTTATTGGGCCGACTCGGTTTTATTTAATGTGCCCGACAGTGTTTTCTTTATTGATCCTCTCCTTAAAAAACTTAGAAGAGATAATAAAGATTGTCTTTTCTTTGCTTGCCCTAGGGATTTGATTTAAACGGTTTTACTTAGTGCGTCTTTATATTTAAGACAGGCGAGTGTTTGATACTGATGAGCGACCTATTAGGAATAGGTATACAAATATTGCTAAGAAACTAACATTTGTGCTACGCCTTAATAAAGAACATTAAATTTTACTGTACTTAATCACACTTTTAAAGTAACTTCAATAAAGTATTAATGTCATAAAATATCTTAACCGAATTCAAAGTTAATATACGCTAAGCATAGAAAATGTTCATTTTTTATATAAATATACCTGAAAAAATGAATTCAATGTATATTTCAATAATAGATCAAATTTTTTTATAGCAATTTTATTTATTTCGTTAATTTGTCATTTTTACCTGTACCTTTACATATCCCTTAGTCTGTTGGACCTTAGGCTGCAGTGGGCCCCACACTTTCATAGGCCCCGAAAACTTCCGAAAACTGATGCAAATCCCCTTAAAACAGATAAAATTGTCATTTCGGGGTGTCATTCAATATGGAAAACGCCAATCCAACCTGCGATTTAAAAAAAGACGGTATTGTGAGCTTTCATTTAATAAAAATGTAATAAGCCGAATTTTAACCAAAACAAGAAGTTTGAATACTTAATTTACTTTAATAGTCCCTGGAATGCAAATTTAGATCTAAATCTATCTCAACTTCTTAAAAAACATCAAAAGCGATATTCTGCTAGTCGATAGTAAATCTAAAAGGCAGATTTGAATGTTTATCGGCGTTATGTTGGAAAACTTCTATCTACTGAAGCTGGCTCGTAAAGTTAGTTAAGTTAATTTGACAGTGATTTTGTACTTATTAAAGTAATAAAAAAATGCATAGACGAATTTATTTTCTAATACAAAATCATAATTTTCAGTTATTATCCTTATCACAACCCAAATTAGGCCCCGCGCAATCAGTTTCGCATATGGTACCGCAATCTGTAAGACCGGCCCTGCTTAGGGGCACCATTCAAAATGTGTCAACCGTCTTTCTCCATTCCTCTCTGCCTTTTGCTTAAGTTAGAACCTCTTTCAATGGCAGGCCTGTCCATTCTTGTATGTTGTCTTTCCATCACTTTTTATGTCTGCCACTTCTTTTTCCTGGTACTTGTTAATTTGTTTTTATAGATTTAAATGCATTTTATAAACAAAAAAGTTGTACAATATCAATTGGAACTCGAGAGATCATTCTCCTCAAGACAATATACTAACAACGTGTACAACTACTGTACTAGATACACAGACAAATTAGACAGGTAGGCGATTATATACGCTTTGTAAAGATAAGCAGAATGTTCAGTTATATCCTCAGAATGCACGAAGTGTTCAGTTATATCCTCAGAATGTACGAAGTGTTCAGTTAAATACTCAGAATGTACGAAGTGTTCAGTTAAATACTCAGAATGTACGAAGTGTTCAGTTAAATACTCAGAATGTACGAAGTATTCAGTTAAATACTCAGAATGTACGAAGTGTTCAGTTAAATACTCAAAATGTACGAAGTGTTCCGTTAAGGCAAAGGGGAAACACTGCTCTTTAAACATTTGCATTGGAAATTCATCGCCTGCTTTCTAAATGGCTTCAGTAAAGGTGCGAGGAACAAGCTACTGTGGTGTATGTTTAATTCTCTTCTTAAAAAGGAAACTGTAGATGATTGTTAGATTTCAATCAATTACTCAGCAAGCGTTTGGGTTTCTTGTTCGGGTGTATTCAATGTAGTTGAACGACAGCACATAATCAACAAACATCGATTTAACTAGTGAAAAGATGTAGTCAACACTCATGAACAATGAATAATAAGTTTTATCCAATAAAAGGCCACAGTCAAAGTCTCTGTCGAATAAAACACGTCTTTACCCAAGAGAATCCTATCGCTAACTGATTTTCCAGTCTCTAACCCAAAAGATCCCAAGCGTCACTAGTCCCGTTCAATATACGTCTTCTATGATGCGTCGCTACATAACTAATACTATAAACTAGGTGTCTAACACTTCTCAGGATACTGTTAAACTGACATTTCGTCCAAACTGCGCCATTAGAGACAACTGGTTGACTGGCAAGTAGAAATGTGTCATGACTAATGTAATAATGTCCCCTCTTTTTATCAGAACGTTGACTGATGCCCCTAACACATATTCAGTTTCAGCAATGTTGCACAAAATTAACTTAAGCCGAAAGTAGAGACTTGATTTATCGGCATTTAAGACTAGAGGCATACAAAGATTTCAAACGGTTAGAATTTAGTTCTTCCTATTGATTATTATGAGCGCAGTTATTGTAAATATTTGTTCTGTTATTTTATGTAACTTGAATAAAGTTTTAAAAAGAAAAAAAAAAGAATAACAATAATGTATTTCTAAATGAAAGGTTTATTTTGTTTTTAAAATAAATTAATGTTAGTGAAATTAAATAATCAAAACTTGTTAATGTATGTCAGCATTTATTATCGTAAATTTTTTGTACCAGATAGACAGAAAGATAGAGTGAGTTGACAAAAGCTTTGCCCGACATTTTCTTCCAATAGTTTTTAGTAGGGAAGAAAATCATGTCATTGGGTAATACTATTTTATGTTCTTTTTATTTATATCTGAACAATCAATTAGAGCTATTAGATCAACCATCCTGATAGTGATGATGTATATTAGAAAATATTTTATTATTATTTAATTATTTAAACCATTTTTCTGTAAACTAGCAGCCACTGATGTGATAATAATGGTGAATATCAAGACGGATATATTATATATGGAGATTAACATTTTTGTCAAGTATAAAAAAAATATGTCAATATTTCTGACGAAAAAAAAATGCACTGAAACATAATAAATCCACTTGTGTTTACACAGATTAAAAAACGTTTCATAAGATTTTAATTCAATATATATATAGTCCAGTGATTCCTTCTTAGTAGACATATTTGCCTTGATTACATATTCGACCTGTTTTCATACAATATAAATGAATCATGTTGTTGTTTTTTTCTGAACAGTAAATTGTATAATGTTAAGGTTTATCACATGTCCCTAGGTAATTTCATTACCAAATTTTTAGTTAACTTTCTAGATTGCTTAAACATAATAGATAAGCTAACTTCCAATCCCTAAATGTAAATAAAATACTTTTCATAAGATTTTAAATCAATATATAGTCAAGTGATTCCTTCTTTGTAGACATATTTGCCTTGATTACATATTCGACCTGTTTTCATATAATATAAATAAATCATGGCTTTTTTTTCCCCCAACATGGGATTGTGTGGTAGGGTATTGCACTATCTCCCCTAAGTAATTTCATTACAAAATGTTTAGTCAACTTTCTAGATGGCTTAAACATAAAACAATGGACAAGCTAACTTCCAATGCCTACACTGTGCTTTCGCTAATGTAGATAGCTCGACAACTGATGTTAAAGTGTACGCTGCGTATCATAAAAAAACAAAAGAGAAAAAAAAGGATCGTAATATTAACACTGACTTTTGATCCTACAGGCGACAGTCCCAGAGCTTTCAAAAAAAAACAAAAACAAAAAAAAGAACACGACCGGCCGTAACGTTCTACATTTGATGCGCTGCTATGTGCATGAACTTCAAGTGTTACAAATAGTTCTACTGCATCGATTAAAATTTTTGAATTATATTCTGATTCAGCTGTCTGCAACATCTAACAATAAAAATTGAAAATTCCAATGAAAAAAAAAACTTTGTATCTGTCAGGTTTTACATGTTAGAATTGACACTAAAAATCAATATTTTCGATGGTCATAAGCGACCCCTGACAAATTGTTAATCGACCCCTAAAGTGGTCTTTGCCCATAGGTTGAGAACCCCTGGGATAGACCAGGGGTCGGCAACCTGCGACTCGCGAGCCACATGCGGCTCTTTGGATGTTAAGCTGCGGCTCTTTAGTTCAATACGCAAATATTATTCATTTTATCAACAAAAAAAATAATTGAAAATCTTTCTGATTTGATTAACGAGGATTAGGCACCGATTCTATCTTTCAACCACTTGTATTTCAGCGCAGTCCTCCCTCATGTCTTGAAATGTAACATATTTGCAAGTGGAAGATATTCATTTTTTTTTCTGCCTTATCACTTGATTTTACTACTCTTGCGACAAAAAAGACACGGCATTAGTTGGCCTTTTTGACAGATATATGTCTTCACAAGATCCAAAAGAAGAAATTCTAGGATTGTTACCGCTCTCGTGACAAACTAGAGAAGATACAGCTAATGTCGTGCAAAAATACCTTGAAGACAATTTAATCAATGTAAATACAATCTTTTCAATAGCAACTGATGAAGCCAGATGTATAAAGGGAAAAAAATTAGGGACAACTACGATTCTTTGTCGCAAAATAAACAACGAAATTCGTACGTTTCACGACATAATTCACCAAGAAGCGCTTTGTGTCCAAACATTTCCGGCCGAAATAGTTAAGTTCATAAATTTAGTAATCAAGATTTTTAGCAGCATCTTGTCAAAAGCGTTCTTCCATTGTCAGCTTAAAGAATTCTTAAACGAAATGGAGACTCAGTATTCCGACCTTCTTTACAATAAAGTGTGTTGACTTTCCAAAGGTAAGGTGTTGAAACGTTTTGCTTTGTGTTTGAATGTATTAAATACATTACTAACTGATAAAGGCATTAATCACTCTGAATTAGAGAACGACAAATGGTTGCAATTATTTTGCATTATGGTGGATATAACAGCGAAATTAAATGAGCTGAATATAAAAACCGCCAGGAAAGGTAAACCCATCCTATGCTTTGGTAGAAGATTTGGTTTGCTTAGAGGAAAAATTAATTCTTTTTGCTAAAAATATTCAGAGCGGTCAGTTACTTCATTTTCCATCGACAATATAACGACGTCGAGGCTCTACTTACATTAGTGATTATTCTATTGTAGAGAACATTCTAGGAAGATTTGTACTGTTAGTTCATTATTAAAGTGTTAAATGTGTTTCTTTCAATGAACGAATAGGTTTCTAAATTGCTGTCGTGTCGACAGGGGTATTAGTATAATTGAAGACTATTGAATTATTGAGCGACCTATTTAGAATAGGTATTCAAAAAACTTCATAAGAAAAGTTAATTATGTATAGTAAAATAAATACTTGAAACAATAAAGAAATATATTTTGATAGTTAAAGTAACTTTAATGAAGTTTAGATTTATGCATATATTGTAACTACAAAATACAGTTAATGAAGTACTAAGCCTAAAACACTTATTTTGATACTAAATTTATTGTGTAGAGTTAAACTAATTATAACATTTGCGTTTATATATCTATATTATTTTGTAAGTAAATTCTTTTTATTTCAGTGAATTAATTAGTTATAATGTTAATATCTGCACTGGACATTTATGATCAACTTTCTTGTTGACTTAAGAAATCCATGACCAATCCATCTAATGTTTCTATCAAAGAAATTTACAGCCTTGTAAAAATTACAGAACGTGAACCATATTTGACCGGTGTTAATGTTGCTATACAGTGTTCATTATTGTGAACGAATAACTTCAAAGTTAAAGAATACCATGCTTAGAAACAAACATGTCATTTTACGAAAGTATAAACTTTGTAAAGTACTAAATTACACTATGTATTTTATATGTCAGCCTCTCTTGTAGTTTATTTTATCATATCAGACACTAGGACTCAAAGAGAAAACTTCCCGAAGACACTAAGACTCCAAGAGAAAACTTCCCGAAGACACTAGGACTCAAAGAGAAAACTTACCGAAGACACTAAGACTCCAAGAGAAAACTTATCGAAGACACTAGGACTCAAAGAGAAAACTTATCAAAGACACTAGTGCTCAAAGAGAAAACTTATCAAAGACACTAGGACTCAAAGAGAAAACTTCCCGAAGACACTAAGACTCCAAGAGAAAACTTATCAAAGACACTAGGACTCCACAGAAGTAGGAGCTAAGCAGAGGCGGCCTTAGGGGGGTGGCGAGGGGGACAACAGTCTCAGGCCCAGCTCTCTAGTCGGGTCACACGATAAAGAGAATCTTGTTGTCTACGTCTTCGCGATGTGACTAATGACACTCGCACATGTCCCCCGTGAACTGCTAACGCCGCCTCGAAGTTAGCTCGAAGTTTGCGGGCTATGTTTTAACGAACTAATACATTTCGGAAGCCTACAATGCAGTTGGAGTTTGCAGCGCTTCCAGAGGCACTACCGGATCCAGAGCATAGGAGTGGGGGAGGGGGAATAAAAAAAAAGTCATGCTGAGGTCTTTCTCTTGATAGCTTGGATGTTTGGGGTAGCGCTGTAAGCCAAGACGCCGAAAGCGTTTTCTTGCAATTTTCACTGCAGAAACACATTCTATTGACATATACACCTCATTATTCTTCAGTGGGGGTCGACGCCAAAAGCGTTTTTTTACATTCTTACCTGCAGTTAAGCATTCTCCTGACATCTACAGTTCATTATTTATCCTATTAAAAATGACCTTTCCAATAATGTTTTACTTAAAAAAAATATTCTAATATAAATGTATATGCCCTTACCACATTGAAAATAAAACGATTTAAAGATACCCCACAGATTGAGATTACACCTTTTAGAATCGCAGCTAAAAAAAAAATTCTAAAAATAATAATTTTTAAAAAATTGTAAGTGATACCGTTTGTTCAATACGCATGTTTGTAACTTTGTTTTGTTACAGAATGTTAACTGAAAGCTGTAAAGAAAAAAAAATAATTGGACCAATTGCTACTCTAATTTTTTTATTTTTTTTTAATTTTTTTTGCCTATTTAGGATTCAGGCATAAAGTGTGAGCTATAGTCCCAAATTTATTTTACTAGAAAAATATCAGATTGAGTAAAGGTTGGAAAAGGGCGACTAGGAAAAGAATATTTGGGCTCTGAACTGATACCAATTGTTACTCTTATACTGAAAAATGTCATATGAATACATTAGCGTCCATGACTCCAGTACGGCAGGCAGTACACTAACAATGACGACCTACAGGTTTGCGTTGCGACTGATCAATCCCTCGGGCTATGAGCATCACTCTGTCACTGTTTGTCGAGATGCTTGTTAAACTAAAGGATAGTAAATGAATACGAAAAGTAATTAAATTTAATTAACGTGACTTAAACCTATAGTGACCAAAATGGAAGTCTACAAGGCATACGTTATTAGTACACTGCTGTATGGCAGTGAATCATGGACCACCTACGCAAAGCAAGAGAGAAAACTAAACTCATTCCATTTGAGATGTCTCCGTAGGATCTTGAATGTTTAATGGAAAGAAAAAGTGTGCAATACTGAGATCCTTGCGCGATCAGGTATTCCCAGCATCTTTACAGCCCTCAGACAACGCCGTTTGCCCTGGCTTGGACATGTTCGCCGGATGGAGGACAAGCGCATCCCGAAAGTCATCCTCTATGGTCAACTTGCGACTGGCACAAGAAAAACTGGTCGCCTCACCTCCGTTACATAGATGTAATAAAACGTGACCTCAAATCAGTGAACATCAATACTGACAATTGGGAAGACATAGTTCTAGACCGCAACAGGTGGACAGAGACAGTGACCAAGAAAGCTATGGACAGTGAAAGTACATGGGTCTCAGCCCATGAAGAAAAACGCACAATCCGAAAAAAGGCCAGCTCCTCTACCACCGAAGCAAAAGCCACCTTAACCTGTGCTATCTGTGGACGGGAGTGTCTCTCCAAAATAGGGCTCCACAGCCACATGAGGAAGTGTGCTCTGAGATGAACCATAGTCGTTCTACGACTGAAGGAGGCCAATGAAACCTATCGAACTAAATACACCAATCTGTAGACGAAATCTACACAAATCTAATGGTATCAGAAAGATCACTTAGCTCTAGAAAATGGCAACACAAAAATCCTCCAACACGAGAGACGAAAACACACGACTGCTGCCTGCTGGCGCAACACACAAAAATATATAAAACTCTAACACTAGAGTAAAAGACGAGCTAACAATATATCAGACGGAAAGTCCAACACTCACTGACCAAGCTGACCAACGATTTAGATTTCACGGATATGTTGTTGTTGTTTTTTTACAGGATGCCCGCATGATGAGATGTCAGACATTGACTTGAGCTTATTACGAAAATATATATTTCTGAAAGAAGGTTTTAGATTTCCAGCGTATTTACTCCTCGTCTTCAAAACGTAGGGCGATACATTTAAATTTTATGTTTTTTTTACTTGCCCCCCCACCATAAAAATTAAATCTAAAACTGGTACTATAAAAAGACAAGAGACTGGACACAAGTAGGAAATGGTGACTTTTGGGCAAGATTTTGGATAGAGTATCTTCGTTTTATTTCTCCCAAACCCAATCTCGGATCAAGGTTGGAAATGTTCACAATTGTTTCTTTTACCTGACAAAACAAGAATCAATTACAAAACAATACAAATCAAATTAATTAATGAACTATACTAAACTAAAAAACCAAACAAAATAAATTATATATTTTTAGTTTTAAAAAAAAACACAGCAATTCAACTAGCTCGATCTACAGGTTTTTGCTTACCAATTAACTTCCAATCTTTCCATTACGATAAACTTTAGTAAACGCGAACAAGTCGATAGAATATTTATGACTGATTTTAAAACTTGATATTTCTCTTGTACTATCCGTTTGAGTTTCTAAACACGTGAAAAGACAATGTAGAAATAACTTCAGCAAACATCAACAAACAAATGACAACACGCCTGAGTCCTTGCATGTCTCGTTGTGTGAAGCCTTGTCTGTTCCACACAAACATTCTGCCATAGGATGCAACGATTTTTTGTGTTTGTTTGTTTTTTTAATTTACTAAGCTTCACTGGTTTGTGTTTCCGTATGCGACACCTCCCATGGAAATGAGAAATCGTTCAATTGTAAATAATCAACAAAGATGTATAAAATGCTGGATTAGCTGTATATGTGGATGCTATGTGTACATAGCGATAGGTACTGGGCCTAGAACCGATTATTGGTGTACTCTGTTAGGCTTGTTGAGATTGCCCTGTTAACCATGGCACTTTGGATGCTTTTAGTCAGGTAGGATAAACATTTAGAAGATTTTTGCAATCATCTCGTGGTCAAGTGTGTCAAAGGCTTCGGACAAGTCCAAAATAGAACGGATCGATAACTGGCCTATGTCGGAGTTTCGAAATCCTTTAGTACCTATGCTTTAAGTCACGGTCACTGTATGGCTAAATAAGGTCAATTAGACATTAAGCATATATTGGGAATTAAAATATTCTCTAGTTGTAGTTAATCAAAAATCTATATTATTCTAATTAAACAGCCTTTTAGAATTAGGCATTCAAAAGTTAAATGAAAATCAAACAGATGTGTCTTGCTGTAACGGAAACGATTACATTCAAAATATATTTAACGTTTTCAAGTGACTTCAATAAAGTTTAATATAAACAATAATTTGACTAAAATATGTTAATGAATACAAAGCATAAAGCACAAGCTGTCAATTTGTAACATTATACTATTCGTAGATCAAAAATAAATATTGAAATGCATAAATAAACCTCAGCCTTTTTTTCCCAACAATGAACAGTTGTATGTTAATGTCCATTATCTCCCCCTAAGTATTTGCATTACAAAATGTTTAGTCAATTTTCTTGATGACTTAAACATAAAGCAATAGACAAGCTAACTCAAAAATGCCTTGATCCGGTTAAACTATAAAAGAGGTGTCAAAACTGTCTCAAAACGTACCATCTACTAAACACTGTATACTTTATACACTTTTTACAAATTGAAAAAAAAATCAAACAAATTATAAATGTACATGTAATTATGTTAAAATTATGTATAGTTCAATTTTCTTTATATTCATTAAATTTTGAAACATTTACGACCCCCACAATTGGAGCTTAAAGAATTCCTAGGGCAGAAGTAAGCTAATGAGACGCAATTTATGGTCACTTGTGAACTGTTGGGGGTTAGAGAGACTCTAAGGGACCAACACGCTAACCTTTCAGTCATGACATTCAATAGAATAATTGCAGTCTGCTGTTACAGAGGCTCTGTCTTAACGGAATAACACGTTAGCCCTTTAAGGAGTCATGACATTCAAAAGAATACTTGCTGATGACATTCTCTCATGTCTTCTTTACCCTATGCTAGGTGGAATTTAAAGTTTCAATTACTTAAATAATTCTTTATCTCAAATAATCGTATTTAAATAATAAAACAGATGTGTAATTATAAAATTGTTTGTTTAGACATTGAGAGGGTTAAACTGTCTCCATGCAACCAGTAAAGAGGATCAACATAATTCATAATACACTTGAAAGCTGCTCTTTTATGCTGTACACGGCTAGCATATCCTTTAGTTAATGACAAATATAAAACCACTTGAATGATGTTCCAATGAGATGTCTTATATAATGAATGGGTAACAAAAAACAATAGTTACTGATGAGTACCATCATAGGCGTGTTGACTTAAGCGTGCGCCAGGGGCAATGGTACTTTATTAACGCCCCCTCTCTGCCTGTGGCGCCCCCCTTAGCGATTGGGCATCGTGCCCCCTTTGTCCCCCCCCCTCACACTGGTTTTGGATAAGGTTTTAAATATCTCAACTGATCTAAGCACTAGATCCACGAACTTCTTAGAATAAGATTTTTAAGTCACTTTCATTTCTATGAAATATATGTTCGTGATATGGCCAGCGACTTGCCTACCGGAAGTAAGAACAATATAACAACAGATATCACTGCCGTTAATTGATTGGTTGGGTATTTCAATATTATCAACTGTTATGACATGATTAGGAATTAGTTATTTGTTTCGGGAATAGGGTAAAGTTTTACTTAACGTAAAGTTGGTTAAAAAACAAGATCGCTCTTAGTGACGCTACAACGGTGTTTTTGTTTCTTTTTTTTTAGCTTATCAAGTTTTACTGATTTGTGTTTCCATATGCGACACGCCTCTGAAGGTACTGAGGAATCGTACGACAGCAAAGAAGTGGTAACATATACACATGGGGGCTGTAAAAGCATCACTTTTACTGTACATAGCGATAAGTACTAGGACTGGAACCGATCGTTGGTGAAATCCGTTACGCTTTTTGAGGTTGCCCTGTTAACCATGGCACTTTGGGTGCTTTCAGTCAGTTAGGATGCAAGCAGCATTTGGAAGAATTTGGCTATCATCTCGTGGTCAAGTGTGTCAAAGGCTTAGGACAAATCCAGAATAGAACGTTGTAATTACTGGCATATATCGAAGTTTCGAAATCCTTTTGTACAAATGAATTAAGCCACGGTCATTCCATTGATGCATGAAGTCATTGGGTCAGTAAACATGGAATGGGAATGGGAATATCCTCTAGTGGAAGGCAACCAAAAGTTTTTTATAGTACATATTTTGCGGCCTAGTTGTTTTAGACATTCAAAATTTATGGTTGATTAATTTGTATGGTTTAGTACTATAAGATACTATGAATATTCAAAATATATTTAATGTTTTCAAGTGTCTCCAATAAAGTTTGATGTTAACACAGATTTGACAAAAATATGTTAATGAATACAAAGCATAAAGCATAAGCTGTCATTTTGTAACATAATACTATTTGTAGATGAAAAATAAATATTGAAATTTATAAAGAAGCCATGTTTTTTTTGTTAACAATGAATTGTTTTTTATGTTTATGTTCATTATCTCCCCTGAAGTATTAGCATTACAAAATTGTTAGTAACCTTACTAGATGGCTTTAAGTTTAAGCCCTAAACATAAAGCAATGGACAAGCTAATTACCAATGCCTCGATCCGGATAAACTATAAAAAGTGATGTCAAAACGAACCCTCTACTAAACAATTTATACTTTATACACATTTTCCAAATAAATAAAAAAAATAGACTAGTTTTGATAAACATTGATTTAAAAAAAATCGGATATCAAACATATTGTAAATATACAACATATTGAATTATCTTAAAATTATGTTTAATTATATTTTCAAAACATTTGCGACCGCAGCAGTTGGAACTTACAGAATTCCTAGGGCACAAGTCGCTTATGGGGGGTGGGGGACTAGGGGGGTTTCGGGAGGCTCAGCTTTAACACGCTAACTTTTCATGGAGCTGTGACATTTAATAGAACACCTGCATTCTGCTGATGAAGCAGCCAACAAATTCCTTCTGACAGCATTTTCTCCCTCGCCGAAGAAAGCCATTGGAGTACGGATTGAATTAGACATTGAGAAGGATGAAAGAATGTAAATCTACTTAAATAGATTTTTTGTCTGTTCATGTAAGTCATGGTGTCAGAAGTTCACAACCAAACGTGATGGTAGTTCTCGTAGTGTGATTGAAAGATTTTAATGTACATTATTTTCAATACAAAACAAAAACAAACAAAAAATTGATTAAGCTTTGAGAAAATTGCACAACTAGTAGCTGTATCGAAATTTTATTTCGTGAATATCAGGACTATCCCTATAGACCTAACCTTTTATAACCAAACTCCCCCATCCATTCCCCCCTCCCCCAACCCCCATAGCTGTAATACTATCAATGGTTTTATGAATATACAGGGGGAATAAGAATGTGACGATATGGAAATAATTGTCACCTCAAACGCACTATTAGAGCTAGCCACCATTACAATTGACAATAAACCTGATGGAAAGCAGTTCCTTAGACTAGAGATTAAAACACTAGTTAATGTTTTTTTGAAGTTAATATAAATTTTAATACAGCGTTCGTTCAGAATATTTTGAGGAAGCTGTTTAAATTCTATTTATTAAAGGTTTTTACTAAAGGGTATCTATTTTTTCACTTTGGTGTCATCCCTTATGTATTCATGGTGGCCCTAACAGTTCATGAGTCGTGAACCCATGGGCAATGAACACATTCGCGCCATTGTTGCTACGCTTCAGGCTGTGGGCCCGTAATGGTCTAGGGCCAGGATTCATTGAGCCCCTTCGCGCCATGGATACTACGTCACTGTGTATGGACAATCAATTAACTCCATTTAAATATTTGTTTTCTTTCCAGTATTCTAGTTAACCTTTTGATGACTATATAAGAAAATAAGGCAATGAACGAATTAATTCCATTGTCTAAGACTAAGACTAAGTCTGGTTTCTTGATCCTAATGGAAATTTGTTGTGATAACAAGGACTCTTTTCTCATGTAAAAACAACACAACAGAAACATACATAAATAGAACATACACAAACATAAAGAGTTCATTCGGCGACTACACAGATGCATCTTGGTCCTTTTCACGTTTCCTGATCAACGAGTGGCGTTGATATAGTCTGACCAAGTAAGAACGAACGAGTTTGTGTACCTCTCTGTTGTGGTCTTGATTGACAGAAGTCGCCCACTTCGCGACCACTTGAGGTATTTATGAGGGAGCAGGTGACTGTTGTCATCTACAACTGAAACTGATTAAGTTGCAAGGCAGAAACTGATTCTTAATTTAGTTATAAGCCATTTAAATTATTAAAGAAAAAAAACAACTTCCAACAACCAATTAATTAATGCAAGAAATAAAGCTTTTTAAATACAATGGCTCCTGTTCTATTTCATTATGGAATAACTATAAAAACACTTTTAACTACAAATGGAAATTATTTGTACAATGTCAAGTTTTATGCTTAAAAATTCATTAAGAATAGACCGAGAAAAAAAAAGATCCATGTTTCCAAAGACCTTAGGCGACTCTTGACAAATCGTCATTCGATTTAGGATGGACTGTGATTACGACATACATGATAATGAACAAGACGCATGATATAGATGATTATAATGATACGGATAACATTGATGTTGATAATTATGATGATACATGAAATTTAACTGATCCTAGGGAAAAGCAATTATATACAAATGGAAGGGAACTTTCTAAAGAATTAAGAGCAATATACATTTATTTAAAACCTGAAATGGGCCATTTTTGTAGTAAACTACAATATAAAATGATTTTATTTATTGGCCCGTAAAAGTTTTCTTTATTGGCCGGCCAAAGTTTTTTTTATTGACCCGCTAAAATTTTTGCTGGCCCGCCATAGTTTTCTTTTTTTGGCCCAATCATGGTTTTCTTTATTGGCCCGCCAAAATTTTCTTTCTTAATTGGACTGCCCAAGTTTTCTCTATTGGCCCGCCAAAGTTTTCTTTATTTAATTCCAGACAAAGTTTTCTTTAATGGCCCGCTAAAGTTTCTTTGATGGCCCGCTAAAGTTTTCTTTATTGGCCTTCTACTTAAGATGGAGGTGTGATGCAGAGAATGAGGAAAGCCTTGCCAAGTGTGGGCTATGACCGCGTGATGCAGGTTTGAGGAGAGGAGAAGATATGAATGAGGTTATTTCTTAGAATGTTTTGACTCAACTAGGTCATTTTTAAAATGTGTACTATAAATATATTTAAATGTGAGAGAGTCAGAGTGTTCGATACTGGTGTGCGTTTGAACCGTATATTATTAGGAGACCTATTGAGATAGGCTTAAATGACATTTTACTGTTTACAATTCTTGTAACTACAAAATACTTAATTTTGCACTTAATTTTGCTATTATTATGCGACCTATTGAGATACACTTGATACTATTAATTTATATAAGAACATATCTAATTATAATTATTGTAACTTTTGTTTTGTAAACTAGCAACCACTGATGTGATAATAAAGGTGTACATCAAGACGGGTTTAGTATATACGGATACAATCACTTTTTGAATTGCAAAATATGTGTCTCTTTTTCTGACGAAAAATTGCACTGAAACCTTGATTAACATGATAAATTCATTAGTGTTTTTTTTTTCTATTAAAAACGCTTAATTAGTTTTAAATCAATATATAGTCAAGTGATTCCTTCTCAGTAGTCCTATTTGCCTTGATTGCATGTTAGATTTGTATTTCTTTTTTCGGTTTATACAACCAAATATAAAACATCTTGTGTATCAACTTTTTACCTCGCACTATTCAGTTCTACAATGCATGCACTCTTAGAAAGTCGTAATTAAGCAAACTCCGCACTTTAATGTAAGTTAAAAAACTCTTGTTGTTAACTGATATTTGTTAACTTTTAACTATTACGTTTCTGTATAAGTACCTACTATATCAACTAATAGACGGTCAGGGGTGCTCGGCAGACAAGTCACGGCTAAATCATCACCCCGACATAGGAACATTGGAAACATGTAAAGCAACAGACAAACATACCACATTAACCACATTCCACATCTTGTTTCTTCATATAGTCATGGAGCTTAAACAATTTGCTGTGGTCAGAGCTCATTTTATTTGTGGATGGATAATCTTCCTTTGAGAAGAAAAAGCTGAACACAAGCCAGTTTCCCAGTGGCTATATCCAACGTTATCTTTAAAGAAGCATTCCGAATCCTAAGACTTTGCTTATTTGCTTAAATTGCTGTTATATGCAAAAATGTTAAAAGTCTTCTAGAATCAATCACTGAAAGAAGATATAGCCGATGACATTCACCCTGGCAGAAATGTAGAGCCGCTATTTTAAACATGTATCGGGTACCCGCAGTTATTACGTAAACATCAGCTGCGTGATGAGAAGAACACTTTGCTTTTAGAGAATTCGTTCCGACCATTACAGACGCCCATGTTATTATTTCATCTACAATCATTTACTATTAGTAACACCACAATTGGATAATTCCTATAGGTCGGTAAGGGGGCTCGGAAGTTGGGACAAGATGTTTCATTAATAACGAGGATGAAATGCTTTACAGTAAGCCCAATCATGTAATTGGGCGCCAAATATTAAATGACATTGCAACATTTATTTACCCACAATTGATGTGACTAAGAAATGTTACTATATATATGCAATTTTATTGTAACACCAATATAGGTTTTAATGTCATCAAATATGTTAAGGAAAAAAAAAGGTTAATGGATACCAAGTAAAAAAACAAATGACGGAGTCTAATAGAGTTTATTTATTCAACTATAAAGTACACAACGATACTTATAACCAATCATCGTGTTTTGTATTTAGGTACATTCTCTTCCCAAATCATTTCTTTGTGTATAGACTTTCTCATGACTCAAGGAAAGAGCTCACCTCTAAGGTAGCTGCATGAATGTATTTGTAGCTGCATGAATGAATTTGTAGCTGGACATCCCTTAAACGATTTGTGACCTCCTTAACTAGCTGGTGACCGAAGAGGAACTGCAGATCCCCCCCCACACACACATACACACTGAATTTGTAAAAGACACATTATAAATGTTTAAACTTAGGATGCCGTTTTGCCTAATGGCACATGTGGAGGTTTTCTAAGCCTGTGCAGCTGAGCTAGAAAGTAATATTAAACCAGAAAGAGGTTATTTTATCTGACGAACGAAAAAGCTGAAGAAAAATGTTATTTTAACCAATTTAAAACTGCTATACAGACAGTGTATTTACAAGGGCATGTTTGTGTGCGAGCTCGTTTGTTTGTGTATAACGAGTTTATACAGAAAACATCAAAATGAAAGCACAGTATAATAATTCTGGTAGAGTTTTGGTAGAGTTCAAGAACCGGCACTTTTCTAACATTTACTATAGTTATTTCAATGTTTAAGAGCCCCCGAAGCAGAGGAATATTTACAACGCAAATGTAAACGCTGTGATTAACAAAAGTCTATTTTTAAATGATCAGTCACTCCAGCTCCTGCCCCATCTCAAGACGTAACCAAAGCCGCTGACTCATCTGGGCGCATCCATTGTCTTCAAAGACAGAAGGCGCCTATTCCATTTAAAACATCCGAAATTCAATATCTTTTGGTCTATACCCAGTACCACACTATTTCTATTTGTAGGAAAAGTGGAAGTTAAGGCGAAGTCAGGAAAGCGACGGAAGGGTATGAAACTGAATATTTAGATACATTGGAGACAGTTGTAAAGGGCTTGAATAAAAGATTTGTGTGTTCCGAAAGACGTATTCTTGGTTTTCTAATTGTTTACGTAAGTCTCAACGCATTTACTCGGAAAAGATTTCCAGTCCTATCCAGATTTTGCTGTGGGTCGCCTTTATTTTTCAATACTAAAGTTTTGTGATACATCGTCTACCAGCGTGTTAGTTATTGTCACAGCTTTCCTATTCTATTTATACTTATAACTCGATAGAATCTACCTAAGGTCTCGATACGTCTAGGTGTCCCTGGCTCAGTTCTAGTTAACGAAATAAAACAATGAAACCACTAGATCAAACACATAAACTTTAATCAGCTTTACTGCATCTCACACACGCTGGTCTCTGTCTGACAACAAAACACACTTCCGGTCATGCGCGCAGATTGTAAAAATAGATTGTACATACATAGACACAATAATCCGTGACAGTGATCAAGTCAAAATAAAGACAAAGACTTGGTAAAGAATGTTCGTTGTTCTATAGCAAAGAATCCCCAAGAATTCTAGATATGGTAACAATAAAAAGAAATAAGCTCACAGTAGGCATGTTTGCACAGACTGTTGCAGCAATACTGAAGCGATGTAGTTTTATTTTGCACAGAACACTGTCCGCGCTCCCGCATGCTTTTTGGTATCGTCAAATATTTAAATACGCAACAGAAAAATAATGAAAGGAATTTCTTAAATAAATTTTCTTCTATGTGTAATTTAATTGGAAACGACAATGTCTATTAGACAAAATATACTTACATATTGTTTCGTTATTAAATGTAAAGCTACGGCAATGTAGATCAACTTCTTACAATATAAATAACTTTTTATAACATGAGCAAAAGCACGGTTCATTAGGCTTACGAACGAAAATTTCATTATGGTTTGAGGGCTTACGGCACGGTGACGAATTGCAAACGAGTGTGGCTAAACAAAAAAGGTCGACAACCACTGATTTATTGTAAACTTTTAGATTACTTTGCACTATTTCAATGATTACTTTCAGAACATTGCAAGACCCCTTTAAATCGATTTTATTTGTTTTTTCTTCAATGACAAACAAAAAAAAAAGAAAATTTAAATCGATAACCGGTGAACAATGGTTACGTCTGCGCTAGCAAAATATGTAGGTCGCAGCTAAGGCTGCGTATCCACGGGAAATAATGTATCCCTCTGTAATCTTCGGGCTCGAAGAAAAGCCTAATTATTATCATTATTATTATTATGTTAAATGTATACCAACCATAGTAATTATGTATTAAACATGTTAATTATATTCCAACAAATGTATTTTTTTATTTTATTTTGCTATATTAATTATGGACTACTGTACAACATGAACTATTCATGAGGACCCGTTAATATTTGTTTGTCTTATTAACTAGGAGTCGTATTCGGTATTTAGGTGCATTATCTACCTAGAGAATGGCATTTACATTTTTTGCAGTCGACTATCTGATAACTTAACCCTTAAAACGCGTGTGGTAGTTTAGCCTCTAAACATCAGACTGGTGTTTGCACTCATTGTTAAACAGCTCAGCACTTTAAGGGTTAAGGAAGGAGCTAACCTCTAACATAGCTGCACGTTTGTTTGTAAAATGTTTTCCAGGTTTCGGATGTTCCTTTAGAGTTGTAGATAATCTACTTCTTAGTCCAAACCTCCCGCAGGACAACAAAGGATGACAGCGGGCAGGGTATGAACACGTGACCATCAAGACGACCGAACGGCAGTCCAGAGCGCAAGCCGTACGAAGTTTTCTTAAATTATTGCGCGCCAGTTTTTTTTTTTTTTATTATTTGGCCTGCCCAAGTTGTCTTTATTGGCCCTCTCCTTAAGATGGAGGTGTGATGCAAAGAATGAGGAGAGGCTTGCCAGGTGTGGGGGGATGATCACGTGAGGAGAGGAGGAGATATGAATGAGGTTCTTTCTTGGAATGTTTTGACTTCACTAGGTCATTTTTAAAATGTGTACTATAAGTATATTTAAATGTTAGAGAGTCAGTGTTCGATACTGATGAGCGGTCTAACCGTACATTATAAAGCGACCTATTGAAATAGGAATCCATAAACATGATGATGAATTTTCATTTATTACCAGCACTAAATTGTTGAATTAATTAAGAAATATATTTAGTTTGTTAAGTAACTTAAAGGAGGTTTTAATTTTTTTAAATTATTGTAACTATAAAATACAGTCATGAAATAATAAGCTTAAAGCACTTAATTTTGCTATTATTAAGCGAACTTTAAAGATAGGTATTGATCCTCATGATACTATTAATTTATATGAGAAAATATCTTATAATAATTATTGTAACCTTTTTCTTTTTTAGTCAAATGACATCTACTGTTGTGATATACATCAAGACGGGTGGATTATTCATCTTATCTTTTCATTAATCTTATCTTTTACGTTAAAGACGTTACTTCAAAAAACAAGATGATTACGTCCTACGCGTCATGCATTTAGTCATGGATATTAACTAATGACCTAAACTACGGGAGTCACTGGTTTTCCTGGCTAGCTCAGGCAACACATTCCATGCTCTAATAGCGCTAGGGAAAAAGGAGCATTTGTACAAATTTGTCCTAGCATAGGAATATTCCTTTATCTTTGTGTCTTTCTGAGTATTTTATTATTTTATATTCGGATACAAGCACTTTTAAATGGCGAAATATGTGTCACTATTTCTGATAAAAAAAAATGCACTGAAGCGTTGATTAACAAAATAATTAACAAAATAAATTCACTCCTTTTTTTTTACTATTAAAAACGCTTTATCCGCTTTTAAATCAATATATAGTCAAGTGATTCCTTCTCAGTAGTCCTATTTGCCTTGATGACATGTTAGATTTATATTTCTTTTACGGTTTATACAACAAAATATAAAACATCTTGTGTATCAACTTTTTACCTCGCACTATTCAGTTCTACAAGGCATGCACTCTTAGACAGTCGTAATTATACACAATCGACACTTTAATGTACAGGACTAAATTATTTATATTACTTGAGAACAGGAATATTATTCCAAGAAATGTATACTCTAAATAAATCTCTTAAAATCATCTTCTAATAATTAGCCTGACGCAGTTGCACAATGATAGGCACAGACAAAGTCTATAGGATGCTGGATTTCGCACTTGGTTGCTAACTTGTATATTGTTTTTAAGAATAATAATGATGAATTAGTGATTAGCTTAATGACCCACAATATACAGGCCATGCAATAAAGAGACATTAAATAATTCTATTCGTTGTTAACAGTACGTGATGACAAAAATATCAACACATCTAGCAGAAAATATTGAGCCTAATATAACGTTGAATTCAATAAAATATTATGTTTATTCAAACTTCGTCGTAAAACGGAACTTGCCATTAAAAATTCAAAATTTCTAGAAACATTTTACAAAATATTTTAATTAGGTATATATGTAAGCTAATATTATAATTAATTATGTTTTTCTTAATTCCTTAGTAATGATAGTGTACATTATTCTCTCCATTCTAATATTGAAATACAGTTTTACTGTAATATTTTGATGTCTTTTTTAAAAAAAATAAAGCAATTAATAGATCACTATTTTTCCAACTTCAGCCAAAGTCCTTACGTTTGCAATAAATGTTTTTTTATAATATTTAAACGTAGGCCTGGTGTAATATGTTTGCTTCGTTACAGTTGTATTACTGACCTCGACAGTTAGATATTTGAGAACCTGCGTATTACTTGAGTTCTTTGCAAAGACAAACGAGCACAAGAACAAGTGAAGAACAAAGGTCAAGGCTGTTAGAAAAAACTTAGGAGATACTTCATCCCTAAAGGGCCACAGTGCGAGTCTATGTCAATGATAGATGTTATCTCATTTAAGTCCAAAGCAAACTGAATACAAATAACATAAAAAAAAAAAAACCACTGTCAATGACGCCACTAAATGTTGCTGAATATTGAATTTCGCTAAATAGTTCAGAAACACAGTGGGTTTTTTAACATGTGGTCGTGACCCCTCGAAAGACAATTTGTCATTCAACATGTTCAAAAACGTTCCCTACTCTCTCAGTATTGTTAGAAATTTACACGTGGTATATAATCGATGGCAACTTTTAAAAGACGATTTTATTATTTGCTAAACACTTGAGGCTAGAATTTGACAAACCTTTTTCAGTTCTGAAAAAAAATAAAGTCTCTTTAAAAAATATTTCCGGAGTCTGTAAAGATAGCGAGTGTTTTCAATACTCTCTAGTGAGTTTGATGCATCAATTATTGTTCTGCTATGTTCAACTGAACTGAGATGGTTGGCAAAGAAAGTTACGTAAAATGACCCTTTCAGACCTTCCAATGTTAAGGTCATCTGTTTATTTGGCCAATAATTAACAAGCAGGGTGCACTGTGGCCAGCACACCGACCAACCGCGTTAACTTTCCCCAACTAAAGTGAGGTACGAATAAAGTTGGAATAACTCAGGGGCGCTCTAAAAATCCCGAAATTCAAAGTCTCAATCTTCACCGAGATTCGAACCCAGGACTTCAGGTTTGGAATTCAAGCGCTTAATCTCTCAGCCTCTTCTTCTCTAATTGTATTCACCGAAAAAAAAATGAACCTTGTTTTGAAGAAATAAAACTGAATTCGTTCTCACTATTATATGAAACTGATCGTTAATTATCTTAATCTAGTGAACATCTCACAGGAGATCACATCAGCGTAGAAATAATGGAATATGAACCTTTAGAATCAATCTTAGTACATGCCCTGTAAAAATGCCTGTATCCTGTTTCTCGTGAAAGAAAATATAAGCCTTTGTGTCTCTCTTGTCAACATGTCGCGAGATGCAAATTGGGATTTAGAGGGAGGGGGGATTGAGTGGACGCCCTTCAAAAAAATAGTATTAGAATTAGTTTTTAAAAAAAGCTTTAAAAGAAAAAACTTTTTAAGTAATCGCAATTCATTTTGCTTGATACCTAGACAACTTCGTTCTGTTCTACAACTCTATTGTGTATAATAGTCCTATAAAGTTAGGCAATACAATCTATAGAAGAGTTAAAAGCAAAGTTTTTATTTAACAGATTGAGTAAGACACACATAATACGCGTTCTCAGACAGAACATCAAGACATGCCTTGCTTCTAAACATTTACTAACATCAAGTTGGCTTACAGCGCTATAGTGATGAAATTATTATCATAGGGGGAGAATGGATAAAGGAGGGAGACAGAGCCAGGGGAGGGGTGGAGCGGGTGGCCAATGATGACGTTAGGCAAGGCTGTGGAGCAGAATGTCTAATAAGTTACCACATTGCATTAATTGGGTCATAATTTTAGCTCATTTCATTGATGTATTTACCCTTTCGTAAAGATGGAGGTGTGTGATGCAGACAAAGAGGAGAGGCTTGCCAAGTGCGGGCGATGATAGCGTGAGGCAGGTTTAAGGAGAGGAAGAGATAGGAATGTTTTTACTTCACTAGGCCATTAGTAAAATGTACTATATTTGTGAGAGAGTCAGACTGTTTATTATTGATAAGCAACCTATTGAGAATAAACGTTCCAATCACTGTAATAATCCTGTCTTTGGGATGCGTTTTTTTTTTGTATTTTTTTTAAATGTGAAACTCAGAATCCCTCCAAAGCCTCGCCTTGCCAACGTCAGGATCTATTCGGTTTTACAGTAAATCTCCGAGACTCGCAACCACACAAGAAAATGTCCATCAGCATGACTTCCACCACTGTTTCGATCCGCATCGTAGAATGCGCAAGTCTGGCCAGCAGGTCCTGGCGTGTTCCTTACTCAAGACGAGAGCTCCAAGGCATTCAAAACTATCGGCACTTGCCAGCCTCTCACCTCCAATATTAATGTCCCTTTTAAAGCCGTGTTGGTCATTTGAGTTTTTTCGGCATTAATTATTATTTTTTAAATATATCATTCATAGTTTAGGGCAAAATAATCGCTCTTACAAAGGTTAGTCATCTGTATATCGGAGAATTTGTCTCTACTAAAAAAATTTTTATTTGGACAGGTTTGGACTAAGAAGTTGATTATCTTCAACTTTTAAAGAGCATCTGAAACATGTCAAACATTCTACAAACATTAAATTTCAATGGATATTCTTTTTAGGAGAAAGAAAACTCAATCCAAACATCCGCATTTCAGGGACTTTATAAAACGTTTGAAAATATCTTCTGAAATCAATCCAGACAAATGAACAGTTGCCGTTGACGCCTAGGCAGCTTTGCCAAACAAAGTGGCAGAACTGCTGGTAGACAACTGGTGTATCATATTTAAATTCGTAAAACTTGAAATACCTTGAATAACGTCTTTATGAATAAAAATAAATATAACTTTAATTACAATATAGACAGAATCAACTTGAGATTAAATGAAATAAATTTAATGGACTTTAGTGATACTATAAAATGGTATTTTGAACAAAATCTAATTCACTACAAAAGCACGTCTTTTCGCTCTAGCAATCTGGAGTCGTCTGTGCTACCTAAGACAGCTGACGACAATTTTGCATCAGTCACACTGCATAGTACAATTAAAAAAATTAACTTCTTCCCCACGTCAGAAAAAAACACATACACATATAAACACTCCATATCAAGGAGCTTTGAGAGCGTCGAGGACAAGGCAATGAATGTCAAACTATGAAGTGTCGAATTCTCATTGAGACCTATAGTAAATAGGTCTTTAAAAAATGATTGATTGATTGATTGATTGACTGATTGTCTTATGAAACGTTGTGTCGTTTCTTTATAAGTATATATATATATATTATTTAAGTAACTACAATAAGTTACAAATGGATGAATAAGTCTACTTTAAAAAAAAATAGTTAATGTATACAAAGCAAATGGAAAAAATAGTGTCTAGAAGTATAGTAAAAAAAAAATGTAATTAAATATTTAAATTAATTAACATGTGTTAGTATTTCTTTCCGTGAATTATGCAATAGTATATAAATGTTACCATAGTCTATTTTCCTTGAAGTATACAATTTTAAGTCCAATGGAACTGAACCCTTGCGACATCACTGCATCATTCACCAACAAAATCTCTGTATAAAGGTTTTGAATCTGGACCATGTGATGATGATTGTGTTTAGCACTATAAATTTCATCAAATCACAAGAACGTTGAATCACAAAACTTTCAAAGATTTTCTGACAGAAATAGAGTCCGAATAGAAAGACGTTCTATTTCACAGTGAATTGCGGGGCTGAGGAAAGGTATTAACACGTTTTTTTTTTTTTTTTAAACACGAAATTTATATATTTATGAAGTAAAAATTTTAAAAAGTGCCAGAACTTGACGACCCTTCATGGTTGTGGGATTTGGGTATATTATGTGACTTCACATCACATCTAAATGAACTCAACATCAAACTACAAGGCAAAAACTAATTGATTACGCATGTGTATGCAGACATAGGCGCTTTCTAAGCAAAATTGCAACTCTACATTCAACAGGCGGAAGGGGTGCATCTTTTCCATTTTCCAACAAAATGATAAGCAGCTAAATATGTCTTTCCCTAAAGAAACAATGAGCCAACTTCTGAGGCTCTTCATGACTAATTTCAGTGAAAGATTTGTGGTGTTTCAGAATTTAAAAAAATGAAATTCGTCATTTTGAAAATCCGTTTGCTGCCGATGTGTCAAGTGCCTCGACAGATCTGTAATTAGAACTGATTGACTTACAAAGCTAGACATCCCTTCTTGACGAATTTCAAGTATTCTTAAGGCGCGTCAATCATTGTAGAAACTTGTGATTTTTTAAATGCATATTTTTTTTTTCGCATTTTCACTTTGTGCAAGAATGTGATTAAGAAGTGTACGCTCGTAGCATGCTCCGAATAAGTAAATACAGCTCCGGATTTAGGACAGGGCGTCTACAAGTGCCTTACCCTCACCAAACTCACCAATATACATATTCAATATTATTCTAAATGAAAGTGGATGATATATACAAGAACTTTATTTTATTTCTTCTAAAAACTTGTGGTCAAGGCAACGTTTTATCTAGAGCATAAAAAAACCACACGCACAACACTGCCGTATTTAAACTAACTTTTTGAACACAAAATGTTTTAACGAAATCGGAAAAAAATCTTAAGAGACAACAGCCCCCCGCTCTAACATAACTACTTCAAGTGGTCGTGAAGTGAACGACTTCTGTCAATCAAGACTACAACAGAGAGGTACAACAAAACGTGTTCCTAACTGACTCGGTCAGACTCTATCAACGCTACTCGCTGACTAGGAAACTTGAACAGGATCAAGGCGTCTGCGTTGTTCAGAATTGTTTTATGTTTTATTGTTAATGTTTTTATTTTTGAGAAAAAGTCTGTAATCACAACTTACAAGTTTAAAAAAAAAACTGTATGGGCCTACACAAAAAAAACAAAAGAATGTCTCTTTGATTCAAACTTCGTCTGTGTAATTGTTTAAATATGGCTCTTTTAGAGGATAAGTTTAGCGACAACCGTACCAATGTGACGCCTTGGTATGAATAAGCAAAGTGAGTGTTTCGGGTATAATAGCCTTAACTGTTTAAGGCATCCAAAAAGTAAATGACTGTAAAGTACTTTTTTCCATTCGTATAGAAATGAAATTGAACATTTATTTATTCATTCCTTGATTGTAACTCAAATACAGTGCTAAGCAATCAACAATTGAAGGAAAAAGAACTAAGACTTTAATCAATAACTTAAACCAAATTTTTTATAATGCAATACATTTTTGGATGTTACATTAAATACAGTATTACTAATTGTCTTTTATAATTCAACATTTGTTATTGTGAATTATTACATTTTGATAAGTTTCATTAACTCCCTTTAAACAATTTCTATTTCAAATTTTCAGTGAAATTTCTGTAGAGCAAAATAAAAAAAAAAAAATTTCTATCCCTGATAAACTATGGAGTGAAATCCAAACTTCGGCACATAGGTCATATTGGTCATATTCGGCCAGTGGTCACGGTGGATAACAAGAGTAGCACAGACCTTGTTTATTTGAACTCGACATTTTCTGTGATTCACTCGTCATTCGAGTGTTGAAATTTAAATGAAGGAAAAGGTGAACACTCTTTTGCAAAACTGAATCATGGGAAGTAAGTAATTTTAAGACATATTACAGATTTCAAAAGAAAATTGATACTTTTACACTGTACCTTTTAACTTAAACATTAAAGACGTTACTTTAAAAGAGAAGATAACTACGTCCTACGCATTACATGTGTCAATCTATATTCAAACGGTAATGAATAGCTTAAACTCTACTAACTCTTCGGTTTTCGAAGGTAGGAGTGACGATCCATGCCACTCTTTAATGTCTCTAGGAAAAAAGGAGTACTTGACTAGATTGTCACATCTCAAGGGAGGAAATAAAAAATTGTCATTAAAAGGGAGACAACAAAAGAAACAATATAAATGTTTAAATGCCTATGTTCGCATAAGTGTGTACACACATAGATGTGTATGCACGTTTGATAAAAGTTAATATAAAGAACTGGGGTAATGTAGCAAAGCACAAAGGAAACAACCATAAGCAATGTAGACAAAGTGGAAAAAAATGTGACTTTAATGTTTAAAATGTTTTAATATCATTTAAGTTTCTACTTTCACTCTTTGATTGTTTCTATTTAATTACATATAGGAAATATTCTCACCACATATATTTTATGAACCTTAAATTTCAAAAATATTCATTATTATGCTATTGGAAAAAAAAATAACGCCATATACAAAGCAATTTTAACGTTAAAATAGTATGACAACGTAAGTGTAACAATTTGGAATCGTCCGATGTCAGCTATGTCCGTAAATCCGTATATCTATTCTACTGCTCTCCACGAAGCGTCTTCCTTTTAGCGTCACCTAGAGCGTTCTTGTTTTTTAAAGATCTGTCACGTCATTTGTCGCTAAGTAAAACTTTCCCCTTATTCCCGAAACAAATCACTAATTCCTAATCATGTCATAACACCCTCAGATACCCAATACCCATTTAGTGCAGTTGTTGAGCTCTAGAGGAAATACCTCCAAGCAAATTATGAAGTAAAAGAAGTTCCATTCAGTTCTTTCACGGGAGTTTTATGGGTGCCAGAAGCTGCATTTCCACGCTTTAAAAAATACTTAGCTGCTAAACGTTCACATTAATTTTGTGTACATTCATCAATGAACAAGCAAGTGTAGGAACAGGTCGATGCTGACTAAGTGTAATTTGACAGCAGTCACAAGCGTAACAACTAGTAAGCTAGTTCCACAATTCTGGAACATTATGCTCGAGTGTAAACAGTTAAAAACTCAAATTAAATACAACTGTTTATTTGTGTTGAAATGGTCTGATGTAAACAGACTACAACAAAATTTTAAAAAATTATCGAAAAATTAGTTCCAGAAATCGCTAATTACCTCAACTAGGAGTATAAAAAATTAAATCCTGTTAAATCAGTATTAAATGTTAATTAAAAGATATTATACACAGTTAGCTAGTGTATTTTTCTAAGTTGTAAGTACATTATACATATGTGCGGCCCCCCATTCCCAAAATTTTTTGCAATGCAGCCCTCGATAGGAAATGGCTGCCAACCCCTGCCTTAGAAGTATCGTCAACTTTCAAATGCCTAGATATTTTCTCATCAAATAGATCCTCCTTTGTAAATAGAAAATACGGTAAACTAAAAAGCTCCTAATGTGATGTATAGTCTGCTGAAACGACCAAAAGTAGATTTATATCTTCTGTAACTACCAATTTAAAAAACTGATTCCTGTAAGTGCACTATAAAAATAATAAGTTAACCCTTGACGTTCGCAGATCCGACTTTCGCGGAAGAGCTATACAAACGGTTTTCAAAATAAATAATGAAAAAAAAATACAATATCACATCATGTTTATTTTTACAAAGCTTATATCAACTCACGCTCTCTGTCTGTCTGTCTGGTAAAAGTAAGTACACTCTATTTCTCCCTCAGTCATTCCAGATGAAACTTTGCAAATTTATTCATTGGAATAGACAAGATATGAATAAATAAACAAAAGTAACCAATGAGTCCATTAATTAACGGTAATTAATTGTTTTGTTTTGATACCAACAAGGGAAACTAATCCTTCAGTATTCACAGATATGGCTAAATGTGTTATATTTAGTCCCCATGAATAACTATTAACGCTAACTCTCCCTCACGCATTCTCCGATCAAGTTGATCCCCTCAACAATTATTTACTGTTTGCTATTTACAAAACATGAATCAATTTTTTTAAATACCCAACTAGCTTATTGGTTTTAAGTAATTAATTAATTTGTTTGATATCAAAAAGCGAAATAGCCTGTACATTATTGATAGACATAGAAGGGTGTAGTTCTTCCCCTTTAAATAAGTTTTTTTTTTTTTGAGGATTTTTCTTTTTTATATTTGGCTAGCTATCAAATGTATTGAGCCTAAACCAGTAAGCTTCTGTTAGGGGAAGTTCATTCATAATGTTTGAATACTTATAATAGAGGAAATAGTCTTGAACAGGATCGGTAGCCGGTGGTGACCGTTGGGCAACTTGCAGCACACAATGGCGGAAATGTGACGCCGCTGTTTCCAAAGTGGATCGGATACATGCATTTTTTTTTTACACAACAGCCGTATGTACCGATGTGTACGGGAGAGGGCCTCTTTGTAAACAAAATAGTTCTGGCCATAGCTGATCTCCTAGTTGCTATTCTAAATCATGTCAATACATGACTAAATGAGGTCAATTGGAATGTGGGTAACTAGCCATTGAGTGTATGAATTCATACATTTAGTACTTCAAGTGGCCCAATTCAGAAATAGGCATTCAAAGATTCAGTACACATGTAAACATTATGCATCCTAGTTATAAAAGTTTTAAGATTTTTCAATTATTAAACACTATGTTGAATCAACTCATTTACGTGTCAGATAACCAAATATTTTTTATAAAATTGTAGAATTGTGATAACTAAGCCTAGAAATAAAACATGTCATTTTTCAATTTAATACATTTTGTACATTCCAATTTAATATTAATTAAGTTTAACAAATGTTAGCCTTTTTTTGTACAGGGAATTATGTTTAAATATAATGTCCATTATCTCCCCTAAAATTTTGCATTGCAAAATTTTTAGGGAACGCTAGGGTATTACATATCACAAAAAATTACTTTTTCTACCCCTCCAACATTATCAAATCGAAACAATACCACATACACACACCACACCCGTAGAGTAGCATAATAAATAAAAACGAGTTATGCAAAAGGATTTTCCACCAAATCTACACATAGACAGAAAACCTGTGGTTAAAAAAAGTGGGGTATTATTTTCCAATAACACATTGTAAAACCCGAAGTAGGTGAAAGTCGGACCTAAGAAAATCAAGGGACCACTGTACCCGTCAATACTAATAATTTAAATGTGTAAAAAGCTTTTATATAACAATGTATGCTTAATAAGGTAGCGCAACATAACAGACATTATCACGAGAGTTATATAGATAAATTAATCGAAACAAAAAAAAAATTATTTATTTGAATATATATTTTTTTTTAGTTTAGTAGAATAAATATGAGTAAAATGAATAATTCCGTCGGAACATGGAAAATAATTACGAGAAAAAGAGTTAAGGGCCTAGAGCAGGGGTGGGCAAATTACGCCCGTGGGCCATATGCGGCCCGCCGGAGTGTTTTATGCGGCCCGCGGACACCTACAGAAATTAGGTGACCACATTATACACATATACAAATATATTAAAATATTTCCAAATATTATCTATAAAATATTGAAACTGCCTAATTATAAAAAGTTTCAAGTAAACGAAATTTATTCTAATGGGCTATACATCAACACTCAGTCTCAGAAGGCAAGTGTAACAATCGACGGAGCTTGATCTTTGACTGAGAAAAGCATTTTTTTAAAATAAAGAATATCCCAACCATAAACTTTAAACACGATAGTTGGCACAAAGCTGAATGAAATTTCATAATTTGAGATATGGGATATAATAGAGAACTTAACCACAGGCAGTTCTGTAGAGTACCTGAAGTAATAGAAACAAAATATTCCGATGTCAGTGTGTTAAATCTGTTTTAAACAAAGCTTTCCCATTTCTCAAGACATAAGCCAGTAAAAATAGGCTTTGTCATTATCCTTTTCTGAAAGGTGAAACTATTTATAATAATAAAAAAAATATTAAGGCCCCTCTTCGAGTTCGAAGATCAATGAGGAATGCAGTATTACCCTTGGCAACGCAGACCCAGTTGTGACCTACATATTTTGCCTCCACTATCGCAGGCATAATCATTGTCCGCCGGTGGTCGAATTAGATTTTCTTTTCGCCGTCTACGTCTGTCATCAACATTGGATTCACTTTTGGTCTCAAGTGTGCATTCCGCGGCCTTTGTAAGCTAGAGAAACTATTTCTTGTGAAATGGTTAAAAGTACAATTGTGGAATTTATAAAAGCAAATATTGATACGTCAAGGACCAGTTTTCATTACCATCAGCTCACCATTTAGCGCAGAAACTGATTCATCTCCAAGCAAATTAAGACCAGCGCGTTTCTGGTGAAATGTTGTGATGTAAAAAGACACTAGCAAGTTTTTTTTCAATCGTAAAATTGGTTGTAATTCCTCAATTGGGACTGTTAGAAATTAAAAGTGAATGTATAATACGGTATAAATATGAATTAAAAGACATTATACACACTTAGGTGGGGTTTTTTTAAGTTGTAAGTACATAAATATATTTATATGCGGCCCTCCATTCCCAAATTTTTTATTAATGCGGCCCTCGATACAAAAAAGTTTCTCACCCCTGGCCTATAGAGAGATATGTGAGGTCAGTTGTCATTATTCCCTCGGTTGATATTACAACTAGGTATATTGTTATTTTAAATAACTTCCATAATCGCTAAAAGTGTAATCTTAGGTTCAAATATTTTCTCTGTTTTTCCATTTCATTATTTTTGTTTTATTATGCGATGGCGATGTAACTGAAAGTAACGGATTGTGTGTGTGTGCTTTGTGTTAATAAACAGTAAATCAAGGAAATAAAAATCCATCGTCAAATATGTCTATTCCAGCATACACGGTAATCGGATGAATCGAGAACCTTTTGTTGCGATTATATGTTCTAAGAATAATATGCGGTCATCAGATTTTGTGTCAAAGCCAGGTATTGAGTTATTAAATTTGTAACTTGGTTATGGCGACCTTGCTGAACATCCTGCCATTATGTGACTCACCCGCATTTACGCACTTTCGGCATTTGTTAACCATATTGAGTTTAAGGATATGTTTTTCATAATTTTTAGCAATAATTACTCTGTCATATATTGCTGTAACATAGCTTTCTGTTTTAGGTAGAGGCAACCTGCTTTGAGCAATGTTAAAGCAGCAGCTTGACAATATTGTCATCATGTAATAAAGCTGGTTATTTTTCGTACTGTGCTTTTTTTTTCTCTCATTGGCAAATGTTATAGCCGGCGTCGTCTAAACAAACATCATTCAGCACTGTTTAGGTTCAGAGGAGTTGCTTCGGAGTCGTGTCTGTTTACGAAGAAACTAGATTATTGCCGGAGGCGTGCAGCTTTGATTCTATTTTAAAAAATTTAGTGATGCTTTGCAGTCCACTGCCTTCACCCTTCTTGGGGAGGTATAATCTGGTGGGAGACTTGGGGTGTTAATATTTGGTTAATAGTTTAATTGTGAGCCTAACACTATCATGTAGGTCGGTGTCACTTTTGACGCCGAAAGTGTAAAGGAGTACGGCGACGGCTCAGCAATTCATTACAATTCTGAGGTTGTTGCCATGTATCCACAACCTTCTGTTCTGTGAGGTGTAGTCTGGGATAGATTCTTGTGAATGTAAAGCTGTTGCCTGTAGCCTGGGAGAAGTTTATCATCGCATACATTTATACCGAAGAATGATTCAATTACATCAATATTCATTTCTCTGTCCGCTTGATCAGTGTGGGGCGGAAGTCAGAAAGTAGATTAGCCACCGGTGAATGGCCATTAGACTGTGGGGTTCATTAAGCACAGAAGACACGGCTCATTAGCGAACAATTATCATTATTATTATATCAGAAACGAACGACTAGTCTTTCTCTGGCTGGGTCGAGTTTCGTTAAAGAGAAACAAAATTCATGGTAGTCCCTTTAACAGTTTCCAATGAGGAATTTTCTGGTGATGTGGCAGGTCTGCAGCAGTACCGCTTATAAGCTCTAAGGCCTTGACATTTGTTAAAAAAAAATGAAATTCCTGGTATTGTAAGAGTTTGGAGTTCCAATAGATAAGAGATATTTAATTTCATTTCATTGTCATTTAGGTTAAAACAAAAAGGAGGCGGGGGGGGGGGAACCTAAGTGTTCTCATCCCTCCCCGACTAGTCCACAAACGTGATTGGCCCACAGAGCATTCTATAAGAATAGAAGTTGGGCCAAACAGAAACAAATTAAAATATTTCTAATCGCACACCCTCGTTATTGCTAGTCTGTAGATCTATTAAAAAATTATTTACATGATCGATTGAAACTAATTAATGCAATTTCACTGCACACAAAAAAAAGAAAAAGTTTGTTTTTTAAAACGTTTATTTTAAATTTTACTGATTAAAAAAGGTTAATTGCCGATAATCCAAAATGTTTTGTTTTTTTTTAAACTGGTCAGCTATTTATGAACAGCGTTTATGGCTCACCATAAAGAAAGAATAATTATAATTAAAAAAAAAAACTGCGGATGTATCTGTATGGACGTGGGGGATTATTTTGAATTATAATAATAAACAATTATGTTCAATGGATAAGAGTTTCAGAACCTTACATTAAGAGAAAAAAATGCCCCCCTCCCTAAAATGATCAACATAAAGGCCTAGAATATATACTTAATATACTATAAACTGCATTATACCCAAGTCTCAGATCCATATAGAAGTGTTGAGAGAAGCACTGCTTGATAGATATTGATTCCTCCAAAGTCTTGCATTATGGATTAGAAAAAAGAAAGTTTTACACTAATTAAAAAAAGAACATAAAGCTAAAAGTTTATTTAGCAGTAATTAGACTAATATTAGAATTCGCTGTCTCTGTTTGGTATTCCTCAAGATAACAAACACAAAAAAAAGGCCGTGTGATTAAAAACAAGTTGATGTTCACACCTGACTAGAGAAGGCCTAACACAACTAGTACAATCACTAAACTTTTCAAAAAAAGCACTTCAAAAGTCTTTAAAGTATCAATATGAATAATACAGAAAAACACTGACCCTAATTTACACATACAATAATGAAACCTAATAAAATATTAAAAAACAAAGATGCAGGCACAGATTTTACAAAATTCTTATATGTCAGTAAAATTTAAACACGTCCTTCATTTTCCCAAATGCCATGACAGCATTGATCGGGTTGCCTGAATCAGTCTCTAATTAAAACTAGATTAACATAGGAATATGCGTAGAACGTAATTATCTTCTTTTTCGTACGAACGTCCGTAGTTTATAAGATAAGATAAGAAGATTCTATAGAAATCTCATACGTAAAAGCTAGACGTTACACATTTATTTTCATTTGACATTTCTATTCAATCTGGAGGTTTTTTTTACAACACTGTCTTGGTTTTTTTTTTCAACCCCATTATATATAAAAGTAGTATGTCGTCTGCATCCGAGGTGAGGAGGTTACGTTCGAAAATGTTAACAACAGTTATAATGTAAAACAATTAAAATGTTGAAACGTCCATAGAACAAATTGTAAGTTACTCATTATAGTATTTCAAAAGCTTAAATTGAAACGTTTGTATAGAGTTTATTCATGAACGTAGTGTTAGTTGTAAGTCAGTAGTAGTTCTCTTTTAGTGTGATTGTCATGAAATATAATATGGCGTGTACACATTTCTGTTGAGGTTGTAGATAATGTTATACATTTCACGTTGTGTGGTTTAATACGCATACGTGTATTTTTAAATTTTTCATAAATATGTTAATTTGAAAAAAGGTTCTGTATCATTTTTTTTAATAAAATAATTTGTAAATTACATAGTGCTTTGTTGACATAAATTATGATTTAAAATAGATTTACGGAAAATCCCTTTTGTTTTTATGGGGGAAAATGATCGTGTATAACTCACGCTATTTTTAGATTTTTACATTTTGATGACGCTAAGAAGAGTTGATTTCGGATCAAGTCAAGGGGTTCTTAACCTTGGAGCGCGACTCCTTTGGGAGTCGCCTAAGACCATTAGACATTTTTTGTTTGTTTCTTCATCATCAAAAGTTGTTTTTTTTTCTTTGTTTCTAATTTCTTTAAAAATAAAAAAAAAGCGTTTATAAATAGTTGATATACATTACATTTGTGTGGATAGGATAGGTTGACCTTTACTTACATAAAACTATTATCAATCGAAATATGAAACGAACGTTAAGTAACAGTTGAAATAAAATAATAATGGGCGGCGGGGGGTGGAGATAAGAGTTGTAATGAACATAAACATATTGCCTGAGAGGTCGCTCTAAGTAAGTTAGTGCAACATAATTGTCTGAACAAAGACACAGCGTTTTTCATTAGTTGCTAGTTCTTCATAAATAATACGTGTCATTCAAACTAGGTGTTGCAGACTTACATTTCAATTTTTACTTCATAATATTTCACAAAAGTTTTCTTCTAATTAATATTGTACGTTTTAATTTTGTATGTTGAAGGGTTCAGATGGCTAGCCCAATAACTGAAATGAAATGCGCAGAAGTTTCCAGATTAGGCAGCTCTCGATATAGTTTTCCTCTAAAGGGGTGTTTGGTACAGTGTTTGTAAATTTTACTGGTCCTAATTTTCCCCTTCTATGAACATATGTCGCATGTTGCTGTTTTGTTTCTGAGGCGAGGGAAAAAAACGAGGGCTTGGCCGATTTCTATTTAATCTACTCACAATTAGATGAAATTCCAAATTAAACAATATTTCAATGGTGAAGATTTACCAGATAATTTCCTTCCAATGATACTTCAACTTTAGAAAACAAAATTGGACACACTAAAATTAACATGATACCAACCTATTTTGTTTTCTATGAGGAACATGGCATCATACTTTCTGAATTCGCATGACATCCCGATTGCAATTGCCAGAAATCCATGTACAAAGCTTGAAGTTATTTAGGAGACATCAAAGCTCAGTTGCAATGAAGCGAGCATTAATTAACATTCTGAATATTCGTTTGTCGTCCTATCCCTTTCTGAGATGTTGCGCATTCGTCTTCTATTTTCAACGACATAACAAGTTATCCAGCTAGTTAGTTATCATTATGAAGTCTAAATTTAGAAGTATATGCAGATGCAGGAGATGACGTACTGTGTTATCTTGCAAAGACTGTCACGAGAGTTCCTGATCTAGTGAAAGAGAAACAAAATCAACCTTCGCTCTAACATTGGCGTCTTTGGAAATATTAGTGCAACAATATTTTTAGTAGCGATAAAGCAGCGTTTCTTAACATTCATTATAGGCAGCGACACCCTTCCCCCACCCCCACCCTCATATTTAATAAAACAATTTTCCGCATCTCCCTCGGCCAACAGGGAGAACTCTGTAGGCTCCTTAGATAAATTTTAATTGGGTTAGGGTTTGGTAGACTACAAATCTGGAGATAGTATTGGGGATGCAGCAGTTTCCCTTCCCTCCACCAAGAGGGCCTTCTTTTAGACCTAATAAAATGCAAAGCTTTTGCTATGTTTTTAACAATGAGAATACGTAAATGATATCCGTTATATACATTTTGATTACGATATTATAACATTAGCAAAATTCCGTTTATGACATAAAATAATTTTACGGTTGGGGTGGGAGGTGGGGTGCCGCCTAATGAAGGATTGTTTTATGGGCTGTGGAACAAAAAAGGTTGAGAACCGCTGTAATCTATCAGTGCTTCTCAGCCTCAAGTTAGCGTTCGGTGGTAACCACCGTCAGAGGAGAATATTAGGCCAATAGGTAAGCATAAAAGCGTGTATATATGGTGATGCTTATTTCATTTAAACTAATACAAGATGGGTTGAATATTTTTATATATACCATTTATTACAATCGTTAGAAAGAGTGTTGTAATCTAGGGAATTCCCGATGTGAAATGTATCATTTTAGATACTGGGTTTTCTCACTAGATTTGAGTTTAATTTTTTTTTTGGACAAAAAATTTTAAAAATGTTGTTTTTGTTATTTAAAAATGTCCTTTACATCTACTCTTACATACTAATATCATCTCTTGATGTCAACATGCATTGATTACAAACAAATTGTTTGTATGACATGTTTCGGATGTTCTTTCAGAGTTGAATGTTATTACATCCTAGCCCAAATCTTAAGCAGGATGATGTCGGGCAGGGTCCGAAAGAGGTCAATCAAGAAGAATATCCAAAGCGCATACCACAAGGCCAGGTAGTTATTCAGGTATCAAAGTGAGGGTCAAATGATGTAATACACATTCAACTTCATCCCAGTATTCAACTAAATGTTTACTAATGTTACTGAAAGTGTGGAGGTATATCTAGATTTGTAAACCTTTTATTTAACAATGTTGCAATTATACCTTTGGGCAACTGACTCAGATGAAGCGACCAAACTTGAACTTCTGCCCAAAATTACACAGTATTCAGTAGCACTTATAAATCAGAACAATCTGGACAGACAAAGGCATAGCGCTCGGCACTAAAATCAGACTGACGCGCTTCCTGGTCGTGCAACAAGATCCGTTAAATTAGTACTTACAAACATGTTGTGAATTTTTAGATGCTAAAAACAAATAAGTATTACCAAAAAAAAAAGTTGAATACCTGATAGTATTAGGGTTAAGTTATTTTTACTCAATGAATATAAGAAAAGATATTAATAACACGAGAAAACATTACATGTACCCAACTGCATTTATTCCTTAATTCGTATTTACTCATTATTTAATAATTTATTATGCTTTATATATATTTTATAGGAAAAGCCTTTATAAATGGCAAATAGAATTTTCTCAACAGAGCTGAACAGAGCTGCCAGAAACGGTCAATCTAAAGAGCTTAAAAGAATACTCAAATATGGTGCCAGCATAGATGCACCTGACGGCAATGGCATGACACCACTCATGCTGGCGTCTAAGTTCAGGCATCATAACATTGTCAAATTTCTTGTCCAAAGTGGAGCGAACGTAAACGCTGCAGACGACCAGGGTATGACGTCACTCATGCACGCAGCACAGTCTGGCAAGAATAAAACACTTGACGTACTTATGGACAACCGAGCAGACATTAATGCTAAAGACAACTTGGGTAAAACAGCGTTAATGCACGCAGCTGAAACGCGACACATCCTTAGACTGAAACAGCTCGTTCAGCGCGGTGCGCAAGTTGACAGCGTGGATTTGGCGGGAAAGTCTGCACTTATGTATGCGTCCCAGTCAGGAATACGTCAGGCTGTGAAATATCTTATCAATCAGCATGCAGACTTACATGCACAAGACGAAAATGGAATGACTGCCTTAATGCACGCCTGTGCGAGTGGGTATGGAAGCAGAATTAAACAACTCGTTAAAAGTGGCGCCAGAATTAACTTCAAGGACTACAAAGGCAGAAACGCGTTGATGCATGCTACTATAAAAGGACACTCCAGCTCCTTCAACATCCTTACCTACCTAAACGCTACTATACATGATGATGACATGTACGGAAACACAGCATTGATGTTTGCCTCTGAATACGGTCATTTTAGAATCGTAGAAAAGATTCTCAGAAGCAAATCAACAGTCGACATCAACCAACGTAATCAGGAAGGCAGGACCGCATTAATGCCAGCATTAAAGTATGGGCACATCAAAGTTGTCAACCTACTTCTCAAATATAATGCCGACATTCATTTAGAGGACAACAAAGGCTGCACTGCATTAATGTTTGCAGCCGAGAATGGCAAAAAGGAAAATGTCCTAAAACTTCTGCAGAAGGAAGCTGATGTCAACAAGCAAAATGTCAACAACAAAGACGCTCTAATGTACGCTTCTGAGAATGGAAATCATTATGCGGTCGAAGCTCTCCTCAAGCATAAAGCTCTTGTACATAGGCAGGACGTGAACGGTCTAACTTCACTGCATTTTGCGTCTAAGGAGGGCCACCATAAAGTCGTTAAATTATTGTTAAAGCATAAAGCAAACAAAGACGCAAGATCCGCCTCTGGTGCAACGGCGCTTATGTATGCATGTCGAAAAGGTCATCTAAAGACGGTCAACTTATTGATAAGCAAAGGCGTCGACACCAACGCAATGGATGCAGCGGGTAAAACAGCTCTGATGCATGCCGTTAGAAACGACCACAAGTGCATCGTGGAAAAACTTATCAACAACGGAGCTGATGTCAATATGGTATCTCGCAAGAGGAAGACGGCGCTGACGTATGCCTTGTCGAAAAAGCATGATAAAATAGAGGAACTTCTAAGAAGGTTTAATGCTGAAGACTATACACATTGGAATAAGGAGCTCCCTTCTTGCAGCACCTCATGCATGACGGACGATAAAGGTACACAAACTGATTCCGAAAGTGAACGGGAGAATTCTATTACTATGAGCCACGGGTTAGTATAGTTATTTGAATGTGTTTAAGCGTTTTTTCGATTTTTTTTTATAAACATATTGTGGTTAATGTTTTTTTAGGTTGAATGTTATTATAAAGAAAGCGTATTGAACTGCCTTTTAAGATAAGTGTTGATCTAAATATAAGAGCCTTTGTAGACAAGATGTAATTGGATGTATTGGTCTAGATATTGCAGTTTAGGTTTTAAGACAGGTTCTAATACTGCATTCCTCACTAATCTTCGGACTCAAAGACTTGCATTATTATTATTGGTCTAGATATCGGTGCTGATCGGGTTAGACAAGACATAAAGATTTATATATTGGACTTTGTCTGAATTGATAGAAAGTATTTATGTAATAATTAAATAAGAGATTACGAGCTTCAATACAAAGTAATGATCTAGAAACAAGAGCGTAGCAAAATAATAACAATCTACTGAAAATATGGACATGCGGACGTATGCATAAATTTCTAATCTTGAAGCTCATGACTTTTATTAAGAAAAAAAAACAAACTAAAACGATATTTGGGTCCTAGAAGCAAAAAAGATTTTAAACATGCGAAACTTACCCTGGCTAATGTAACATGAGAAATCATCACAATAGTGCTTTTTTTAGTTGTCCCCCTACTGTAATGAAAACAACTTATTTCGCCAAATTCTTTTTTCCAAATTTTAAGAAAGTCACAATAATATTTTTTCTAAATTCATTAAATTTTAATTGCATTTCTTTTTGCAGATATTCTCCCGTAAATGTGATTCTGAAAAACGCTGGAGTTGTTTACGTGAATTGATTTGAAAACAGTCAGTATTCAGATTTTACTGTAGCTAGCAATGGATATTGGCGAGCAATGCAAGGGCGACAACTCCATTTTATTGGACGTAGCAGACGTTAACTTTAAAGCAGACGACAGGCTTATCGCCGAAGGTGTTGAAGTTGGGATCTTCAAGTTCAAACTCAAGTCAGTTTATATGATGATTCCAATCTTCGGTTTCACTCCAACGCCTAATTAAAATAATGAGTTACATAAAAAAAAAAAACATTATTGCAGAACATAGCATTAAGGGGTAAGTTCAGGATTTATCTAGATGTGTTAATAAACAAGAATCTAGTATTTTGTATGCACTATAAGAAAGATGTATCTCGTGAATGAATATTACACAGAGCTCTTCAGCATGCAACAGTTTATAGAAGAAGGACACGTTCAATTAATTGTGTTTATGGCATTTACCAAATAGGTTTTTGATTATGTTTTAGTGTTGTTGTTTTTTTTTTGTATTGTAAGGTTCCTTAATGGCGAACGTGAGCTGTAGACGCAAAGGGGTTAAAAACCCTTCTTTATGAATCTAAGTCAGGGAGGCATATATCTAGAAATCTTCATAAGAATTTTATCTATGTCTTCCCTCCAATATTATAATAAAATGTATATTATATTTCCTATATAGTAAAGAATGATTTGTAAATGCCAGTGTGGACAGTTTATATACTTTTTTTTTAGATACCTATGCTAGTATGAGTACATATTTTGCTAATATGTCAACGGCAACTTAAACAAAGAAATAGTTGGGCAATAGTCGGCGCAAGAAAAGTGTATTGCCCACTCCCTAGCACCACTTTTAAATATCAGCTAATCATCAGTGCCAAAGAAGCAAATGGACCACCCATAAGAAACAGCTATTGAAGTCTGTCTGCATTATTTATGACAACTATGTACATAATTTCAGCACATGCGAGGGTCTGAACTCGCTCTACGGGCTGCACTATTTGAAATTTCTGTTCAGATCTGGACACTCGCGTTTACACGAGGTTTGCCTTCCTTATGTCTGTGCATCTTTGTAAATATTTTTTCTGTTTGAGTTGGTTGGGTGGAAAGGAGGCTATTTGTCTCCGCATGATGGAGAATTAAAATAGGATTGGTAATGATGTAAGTAGTTTGACTTTCACAAATATATTCTTTGGATAAATAACGTGAAATATTAAACATAAAGCCTGGTGCTAGGTTAGGCATCACTCATGAATGAGTGACTTGCGCTGAAAGTTTCGATATGAGTGAGGAGGATTCCCAAATCGTCGACCTCACTCCCTCGCCCTTAAGAGCCATCCTTTTCCAGAAGTAATATTTGGTCAAGACATCCGTGAATAAGTTTTGGGTGAAAGGGATGACATGAGTCTTTCTGTGTGCTGTTGGTTGTTAAGCTGTCTAACTTGTCTAGTTATCAACCTAAGTAGCATTTTTAAAGTAACAATTTTTGGTTACACCCTTTCAGCATTTTCGCTTCTTTTTTTAATATTTTGTCCAGAAAGGTTAGGGTTAGGGTTGCTCTTTTGTTTTTCATCTTTATAAATTCAATTGAAATAGTAGCTTGACATTGATATAACAGTGTCATGTATTTTTATTATTTCATTTATTTTATGTATTGCCCAGTGGGCAGTTGATAACATTCAATAACTAAAAATTAATTGGCCACTGTTATGTGACGAACTATGATTGCAAATTGCCTATCAGTATACACTTTTATATCTATTTTTTTTTTAATTATTTCATCATTTTGAAGTTTTAATGAGAGAATGTTGTTTGTATTTTATCATCAACATCACAGTTTCTAAATGTACTTATTTCTATAGAACAACCAGTGTTACATCCATAAAAGTATGAATATTCTATCTAAACCCTATCTGCATTAATGGCACGATAACTATAAATAGGTGGCATTTCGGTGTATCCGGTGCACAGAATAATGAATACTGATGAACTGTTTATTTTGTAAAAGGGTACGCTGTTTTGTTTAGCACTATTTTTTTAAAAAGCACTCCAGAATATCGCTTGTAGCTCAAAATTATTTCAATGAAGACGAAGTGTTCGAATTTAAATCTACTGTTTGAAAGTTGTTTAAAACCAAAATGGGCAACTGACTGGCTGTACTATAGCATAGATGGTATGAAAGTTAAATTGACTGGCCTTGCTATAATGTATATGGACATGTTTCTAAACATGTTTGCGGGTTAGCAAAGTTCAATTTATCACCCTTGATAGTCTATCAAGGCTGATTGCCTAGTATATCATAAGTATTAACTCTTTCTCTCCGTAATTATTTTCCGCGTTCATAAGGAATTATTCATTCATCCCATTTTTTTTTACCAGCCTGTAAGGGTTAAACTTCACTAACGTTTTTCAACTCATTTGACAATGTTTTAATTGGTAGAAATAGATGTTTGCCCTTTTTATGTAACACCAATTAAAGTTTAAGAGCACAAAAATTAAGTTAATTTAATGGGAGTCAAATCAAAGATGTTATCGTCTATCAAATGTGAAAGAGTTAAATCAAAAACCTACACTCCTACAGCAATGTAGATACTCTCATTATAAAACACGTTGTGATGTTTCAGTCCTATAATTTGCAACAGCGTTGCGTGCTACTTCTAAATGTATTTATTATTAGACTATTGGGAGCATAGTTTTGTATCAATCATCTCCCTTTTTCTTCTTCTTAAACTGTCAGGTAGAGTTGAGAATTTAAAAAAAAAAAAGAGAACTACTTTTATTAATTAAATACACACAGCAGGGTTGTCTTTAGTACCTCTCTATCATTATGCTCTTTACAATTTTTTTTTTAATTATTATTAAAGAATTTTTTTTGTTTTTACATTTTATTTTTACCAACTAATTTTACTTTACAAATTAGGTTCTAAGGACATGAACTACAATTATTTAAGTTCAACCAATATTTCATATATAATCAAGATTGAAAAAAAGTAATTAGTTTTAAATGACTGGTAAAGAGATAAAGTGAACATAACTCCAGGAGTTTCAACATAATTAAATTTCAAATGTTCATGAATGTACATAAGCTGTTTGAAGTACTTTTTTTGGTATAAATACAATTAGAAATAGCTGAAACCAGGTAAGCTCATACTATACAATTACAGGCTAAAATTCTCTTCAAACATTGAAGAATTGTTTCCACTAACATCAAAATCACAGCAATTATCATGCGTATAATTATGCATTAGTTTTCTTGTAATCATTATGGCACATAAATATGCATGATCAACAATAAAATGTAAAATAACGGTTTAAGTCAAAAAGTAGATGTATCTATTATTATTCAAGGTGTAATAACAGATTCAATGAATATAAAAAGCTGCTGAATCAATGCAAATGATTAATGGTCAAATAAATTCAATAACATTTTCTAGACAAACAATTTGTTTTTATTGAGCCATCTGCTTTCTGTTTAATATTTATTACAATTTTTTTTTCAAATAAGCTCTGTTTAACATTGACATAAATAAAACAAAATATTTATAGTACTGGTATGCTATGATTAAAAAATTTCTTAGTGGAATAAACAATTATATTTGTAAATATAATTATTTTGAATACAGCTTATTAAAGCTATTACAATCAACCAAAACAATTATTACAAAAAAAAGTGATTCCCTAAAGTTAGCCTCCTTCACAATGAGACTCATGGAATGAAAGTATACCAGGTGAGTTTATATCAGACAAAGCTGTTGGTTTTCCACCCTTACAAAACAGTTCTTCATGTCTTGCTATCATTTATAAGGGATTAACCAAGTATTCTTTCTATCTGAGTAAAGTTCATCACATCACAATGTTACATAATGTTAGTAAATGAAGGGAGCACAATTTAGATTTCAAAGTATACAGCTCAAGAGGAATACTTTTTGTACAGTTCCATCACATCTGCAACATCCTCCTTGGAGCCCATGAATACTGAACATTTCTTATGGATGTTTTCAGGTACAATTTCAAGAATACGTCGATGTCCATCTGTAGCTGCACCACATGCCTGCTCCATAATGTAAGCCAAGGGATTTCCTTCATACATAAGTCTCAGCTTTCCTTTTGGTGCTTCTGATGTTGCTGGATACATGAAGATACCACCATAGCAAATAGTTCTATGAACGTCAGCTACCATTGAACCAATATAACGTGCTCCATAGGGTGAGGTACCATCCTTTGGCCTTTTTTTTATTGTTGACATATTCCCTGGTAGCATCATCCCAGAACATGTCATAACCTTCATTAATAGAAAAAATCTTGCGAGGCTTGATTCTCATGTTTCTTTCAGTCAATAGAAACTCTCCAACAGCCGGATCATACATAAATCCGTTTACACCCTGGCCTAGAGAAAGAACCACCATAGTTGCACTACCATAAAGGGCATAACCTGCACACACCAAGTTATCTCCTGATTGAAGTACATCTTTAAGGCTCACTGGTCCCTCATTTTGTTTTTTTATAAATTCCAAATATTGATCCAATAGAAACTAAACAATCAATATTTGATGAGCCATCAAGTGGATCAAAACAAACTATATACTTGCCTTTAAACTTGTCCTCCACTTCAATCACAGTGTCATTTTCTTCAGAGACCAAAATGCAGCAAGTATAAGAGGATGACAACATATTGATAAACAAATCATTAGCCAGGACATCAAGTTTCTTAACAGCATCTCCAGTTGCATTTGAAGATCCAGATATACCATAGAGTCTATGTATTCCAGCTTTTCGAACAGCTGACGAGATGGCCTTGATCGCTGTAAGAATAGCATTTAATAACTGAGTCAGGTCACCGGTAGCCTTAGGAAATTTGCGTTGTTCTTCTAATACAAATCTTGTTAAAGTAATACAGTCAGTATCGATTGGTTGTCCACTTGACATTTTCACAAATCTTTATTTCTGTTATCCATTCATATATGTATGTATATATTTACCACCAACTCTCTCGATGATACTAATACACATTAGAAATACATTTTTCAATAACAAAGCTTATGAAGCGGATGGAACAAATATTAAAATCTATTCAACTTTTTATAAACTTAGTATTACATTTTAATCTGCCCTAAAATTAAACGTCCGTTTGGTAAAAAATAAAAGTCTTAGTTTGATTTTTTAAAAATTTATTTGTTGTATTTTTAATCTCACTTATAATCATGGTGGCTGAGTGGTAAACCGCTTGGCTTCCGAACTGAGAGATCTCATGTTCGAATCCATCAAAATCTGATGTGTACCCACCATTAGTTGGGAAAGTGAAGGCAGTTGGTTGTTGTGCTGGCTACATGTCCCTCTTGTTAACCGTAAGCCATAGAAACAGAAGCCCGATACATAGCAAGGTATGGATGTGGGTATTTTAGTTTTGTTTATATATAAGTTCATATCACGAGATCCTCTGGCCTCCTAAAGACCTTCCTGCAAGAAACAGTACAGGAAAAAGAAGAAGAGGTAGACAGAAAAGCTATAGGAAGAGAAAGAAGAATGAATGGTCCTGGAATAAGAGAATCTTGACAAGGCTAATACAGAGAGACGGTCAATGGTTCATGTGTCGTCTCTTAACGGCAGGGCTCTAGATTTTCTAAGAGCTTATCACCTCCAACAGATTGGGACTCCAAACTAGTGTCCGAATGAGCAATAGTGAAATTTATACTGAAACCTGATTTTAATCTTAAAATTGAATTCCGGTATTTTTTGAAGTTAAAAAAAAGGGTTCAGCTAGGCCTATTGCCCAGGCCTTTATTTTATTTCTCTGACTTGATCCATAGTCGCTTCGCCATTGAAGGAGGCAATAAAGTAATACATGAAAATCGAAAATGTATACCAGTTCAACCCAAGGATCTGTAAATGATACTTTAGAAAGACATATAATAATTGCCAGAAATAAATTTTGCTTCCCGTAGCTAGAAGAATACAAAGTCATTGTCCGCTAACTTATCATCAAACATGGCCTCATCAATTAGACAGAGGCTTATAAAATTTCAAAAAAAATCAACTCTAGTATTGTAAGCATAGGTGAATAAATTGATAACATGTATATTATTCTTTTTAAGTTACTACAACATAGTTTATGTTAAATATTTTAAACTAATAACAAGTTTACAAAAACAGTTTACATTTAAAGATTTTAAAAGACTGCTATATCTATTAAATTTTGTAAATTTAAATTTAATATTAAAATTACTTAATATTTTAATATACTTACTTTGTATAATTATAAATAGAGAACAGGTAGTATTCACCCCTCATTAAATAGCAGGGCCGGACCGTTGTGGCCAAGAGAGATCACTCTTTTTTTTAAAATATCTACCTTAAGTAGCAGCGAAAATAGAAAGGGTGGGGGGGGGGAGGACAAAGTAATCTACTCTGTATTCACCCTTCACTAAAAAGCAGGGCCGGACTCAACCGTTCGTCGGGCCCTATACGAGAAGGATTTCGGGCGGACAAGTTTGGGTAGGGATACGGATGATAAGTGAAATTTAAGAGTTTATATTCATCCTTTTCTACGTACAGAACTACTTTACGAACTTTAATTTACGAGCCTTGAATGTAGCGAAGTCATACAGTATATCGTAGAAAATATGTTTCTTACATAAATCACTCTCAATAGCAAGAATTACCAAAAGTTTCAAGTTATATACGAGAATTCTTCATTAGTTTGAGGCGCGGAAGTTTTTTTTCGCCAAATTTTAAAATTACGGGATAATGCCGTTTGGGTATATATCTTGAGATTTATTTAGTTTTCGAGATATTTTTTTTTCCATTCGGGCTTTTATTGGTTTTTACCAATATTCATTTTTTTTTCTATTCCGGTGTCACCCCTTTAATGGGTGTCAACCGGTGCGGGCCGTACACCCGCACCCCCCTAGTGACGCCACTGGTCTAAGAAACCTTTTTAAAATCTGCATTATAATGATATTCTTTTAGGACGATCATATCCCTTTAAACAGTATAAACATAGTTACAGATTTGTGTACAAAGAATTGGCGCCAAATACCGTTAGGTATCAATGTACTAGTGCAGGTGAGGCAACCTGCGGATCGAGAGCCACATTCTGCTCTTTGGGTGTTAAACTGCGGCTCTTTAGTTCCATACGCAAATATTATTTATTTTATCCAAAAAAAAATTTGTTCTGATTCGATAAACGAGGATTAGGCACCGATTCTATCTCTCAGCCACTTGTACTTGCTTCTCAGCGCACCTCCCCCACCCCCCATGTCTTGAAGGTAACATATTTGCAGGTAGAAGATATTCAACTTTTGTATGCTTTATCACTTGCTATATATGAGTCTTATGACATAAAAGACACGCCACGAGTTGGACTTGTCAGATTTATGACTCCCAAGGTCCAGAAAAAAGAAAGAAGAAGACATGTCTTAGTGTACTGCTGTGAGCCTAGTGACGTAAGCGGTGTCAATGTTTTTTTCCCTTTGACGTCACATGAGAAGTTTAAATATTGACAGAGAAACTTGTAAAGATAAGGACGTCGAAGATTGGAATATTACACACTTAGGTAAATGCTACAGACATCACAAAGATGTAGCGTAACCTTGCCAATGTTGTAATGGATAAAAGGAAATATTGAATAATATTTTCTACAGTGCCCTCGATTATGTTTTGATGGACGCGGATATTTAAACTCAAAGAAAATTCAGTTCAATAAATACCAAGTCATAATGAAAATTTTTCACTTAGTAATGTAATACAAATAGTAGACATACTAGTGAACCGATACCAAGTGTTTACATTAAGCGGCCTATAGTCTATATGCATTCAAAAAGTTGCCTACTAATATGTACATTATAATGTAATAAAATGTGTTAAAATGTCACTATGTATATATGTGTATAAAAGGAGACATACTCAAGTTGGATATCATCTAATGTTTCAGTTCAACAAAAAGCGTTCACGAATGTACTATCGAACAATGCATTATTCAAACCTAAAGAAAACATTGGGGTCAAGCTTCAAATGTCAGAAACACTGTTTACTATATGTAAGCCTTCTTAATGGAAACGGTCGTTAGAGAGACGATTAACTCTTTCTCTCCGTAATTATTTACTACATTCTGGTGGAATGAACGTTGGTATCGTCAGTTAGGAGAGAAAGAGTTAAGACAATAGCAAAGAAAAAAAAAGGGTCAAACGTTGTTTTTTTCAATGGCTCCAACACTTCACGTGAAGATCAAAGTTACACAAGAAGAAAACTTCCAGACACTAATCAAAAGCTCTTCGTCTCTTGTGTGAATGGCCTTGTGTGTTGAAGTATTGTAGTCTATATAGTTTACATGTCAACTATACCCTATGTAGATCTAGTCTATAGTGTCTGGGTTAGAAATGTGTCGTGACAGAATGTAATAATGTCCCCTATTAATCCTGTACGACCATATTAATTATCTTCCAACCAGGACAAACGAAGAAGGCGAAAAGAAAAAATTGAAATCGATAACCGGTGGACAATGGTTATGCCTGCGCTGGAAGTAGCAAAATATGTAGGTCGCAGCTGGGGCTGCGTAGCCACGGAAAATACTGCATTCCTCATTAATGTTCGGACTAGTAGACAAGCCTTATTTCTTATTTGTCCAATACATACCAACCATGTAGTAACTATTTGTTAATTATGGACAACTATACAACATAAACTTTTCATATTAACATTTCTTTCTTGGTAGATTTTTATGTTTTTATTTGCGTTCATTAGTTGTAAAGTAGGCACTTTGTGACAAAGTAAAATGGCAAAATTGTTCTTAATAGACTTAAATCATTGCATTACTTTTCTAAAGAAACGTTTCCGTAGGGCACCTCTGTTACGTCGAAAAATATGTTCGTCCCCCATACGGGATACTTGCCCTGTTCAGCCTGACTGTAGGACTATAAGAAGTTCATAACGGCTTTTGTCATCCATCCATCCCAGTGGTGCTACAGCCTGTAGAGTGATACGTGTCCTGTTCGGCCTGACTGTAGGACTATAAGAAGTTCATAACGGCTTTTGTCATCCATTCATCCCAGTGGTGCTACAGCCTGTAGAGTGATACGTGCCCTGTTCAGCCTGACTGAAGGACTATAAGAAGTTCATAACGGCTTTTGTCATCCATCCATCCATCCCAGTGGTGCTACAGCCCGTGGAGGGATACGGCCTGCTTTTACAGATCTCTCCTTTCAGATCTCTCCTGGGCCCTAACTCCAAGCTATTTACCGAGGTTTATAATTAAATCAAAAGAGAATGCAGCGTACGCAAACTCGTTGACCGCTAGATGGATATCATGTTTAGTGTGAGCAAGTAAGGCGTACAGAAGCTGTGTTATGACCATTTCCTTTGTTTTGGTATTGGACAGTATACACCGAAGCATGAACGTACTTACTTAGACTTAGGTCCTCCCGCGCCGTTCGGCGCATTGGGCGGCAAGTTGTCTCCATAAAGATCTGTCAATGGCAATGTCTGAAGCCTCCTCCCACCTGGTGTCCACTGTTTTGAGTTCCTCCATGAAGGTGTGTCGCCAAGTAATACGAGGGCGTCCCTGTTTGCGCTTTCCTTGTTTTGGCTTCCATGTTATCGCTACTCTTGGTGTGCGTAATTCATTTTGACGTAGAACATGTCCCGCAAACCTCATGCGACGCTCAGTCACAACCTCACCAAGTGTTCGACTCCCAGTTTGGCATAGGATTTCCTTGTTTGAGACCCGATCTGTGTAACTGACTCCCAAAATCCGTCTCAGCCATCTCTGTTGAGCCACATTTAGTCTTTTCTCAATTTTGACAGATAACTTCCACGTCTCACATGCATATGTAGCAGTTGGGATGACGATTGTGTTGAGAAGGTGTATTTTTGTCTCGAGTCCAATGGCTTGGCTAGTCCAAATAGGCTGCAGCCTTTGGAAAATGCTCCCTGCCTTTCCTATTCGGCACTCTACATCATGGTAAGCATCTCCATCATTTGTTATGATGCTGCCAAGATGCTCTTCAAGCTTTGAATCGCCAAGTCTGACGGGGACACCCTTTGCAAAGGGGGAAGCATGAACACATGGTTATAATTCACGAGCAAAATAATAATAATAATAAGGCTTGTCTTCGAGTCCGAAAATTAATGAGGATTGCTGCTGTGACCTACATCCAGGGCAAGCATAACCATTGTCCGCGGTGCTCGATTAAGATTCTCTTTTAGCGTCTGCGTCTGTCCTCGGCAGCAGATTTTCTTTTGGTCTCAAATATGTATCCGCGGACTTTATATAGAGGGAAGTCCGACAGTTACGCTGGACAGAGCAGTATTCTGTATGGGAGACGAATCTCAGACGAACGTATGCCAAAGGCAGTCTTTTTTGGTGAGCTAAAAAGAGGTCGACGTAACACCGTAACGCTTAAATGACCAGCTCAGGCGCCAACTTGCCTTAGTTGACATAGAGGATAGCACATGGTTGCATGCGGCCTCAGAACGAGACAGCTGGAGGTCACCATCAAATAAACAACAAAGTAAAAGGTATCTACACCGCTCTACGCAATTAAAGAGTAAACAGTTTATTAAGCACTTAAAACACAATAACTAATCATACATCGGCACATTTAATTTCATTACTTTTCTTTCATAGTTCAATCAATCTACAGTAAGATGGTGCGCAAATGTTTAATTAGGTCTAATGGTTCTTTAAAACTCGTTCTTGTTTGCAAAGAAATATTTTAGTGTACAGCGGTAAGCCTAGTGACGTAAGCAGCGTTTTTCCCGTTTACGTCATGGAGAATTTTCATTCATAAAACATTCTAGCCAAAATAAATTTTTTGATAATGAGGCATTTTCAAACCGATATAACGGTCGACCTCGAGTTTTCCCGATGTGGCCAATGAGTTGAGAATTTTTTTCTCACTAATATGCACATACATTGAAATTTTAAAGAAAATCGTTAGAGCCGTATTTGAAATAAAATTTAGATATCAATATATATATATATATATACATACATACATACATACAAGAATTGCTCGCTTAAGAGTATAGGATTTCGTGATGTGTCCCTAGACTCGCGTGCCGGAGTTAAAAGCAGTATTTGGATAGGCATCACTGTCGAAGCCTAAATGGTTGGGAGTTTCATTATATATCAACCTTCAAAGTAGGTTTACAAAATTACTCTCAAACCAAAAAGGAATACACCAACAGTTAAATTTGTTTTAAAATTTGCATCATTTCAATATCTATTAAAAGTAACTATAATAAAGTTTTATATAATGGAACATTTTTGTACAAGAAAAATAGATAACTACACATTAAAAATACCGCATTGAGCAAGACGCCAATTATAAAAAGAACAAAGATATTTCTACATGCAAGCATTTTATTTTATCTTCAATAAATAGTTGGTGTTTGAATAAATCATTTTGGTTGGCGTTTGTTTTTTTATAGCCGAGGGGGGGGTCCTCACCTGTTTACATGTTAGATCTATTCCTTTCTTTTACGGTTTATACAACAAAATATAAAACATTTTGTGTATCCACTTTTTACCTCGCACTATTCAGGGCATGCAAAAGTGAGCCATCTAATTAATTGTGAAAATGTTAAACATATCTAGCTGAAACTATTGATCACAATATAAAGTTTACAATTGTGTCTTCCTATTTAAATAGGATGAGTTGAAATCAAGAATTATTTCATTCATGAAAACTTAGAATGTAGCATAGGGTCAAGAAGACATGGGTCTACAGGGTTGTTGTTTTTTTAGTCTCAAGAAATCCAGATGTTATCACTCTTTTGTATGAGCCAGTCAGGAAAAGTTTGTGTCTTGGCAGAATTAAAGTCATTGGATAACATGCATGACCAGATGCATGACTAGATGCATGACTAGATGCATGACTAGATGCATGACTAGATGCATGACTAGATGCATGACTAGATGCATGACGAGATACATGGCGCCTAGGACGTAATAACCTTTTTTATTTTTTGAAGTAACGTCTCTATTAAATAAGATAAGATTAGGTTTTAACTACTAATACTCATGAGTCGCCGATGTTGACAAAACGCTTGATCATTTTCTTTTACATTCTTACTACAAACCTAATGTTGACATTACAGTCAATGTCATATATAACCTTTGGCTGTATATAAACAAATCTTGTAACAATTTTCAATTTGTTGTAACGTATTTGTGGTCTATTGACATTATTACGTTTTACAAAATTAAGGTTTTGGCGGTGTGCTGTAAACATTAATTAGTTAAGACTAGGGGTGCACCGGATAGTACTTTTTGATATCCGGCCGGAGCCGGATATGACCGGATAGTAAAATTTGATATTCGGCCGGTGCCGGAGCCGGAGCCGAATACCTAAGTGTTTTGTAAATAGCTTGTATTGCTGAGCATTTTGCGAAACTGTTAAATAACATACCTATATTTGTTGGTATTATTTTTTCCTTTTATATACCTTATTGTTTTAAACACTTTTGCTGATTGATTTATTAAAGATTAACAGTATTTATAAACATAAATTAATCTGTGTAGCATGAGCGTGTCTGTGTGTATGTATGAGGCCACCAACTATAAAGGCTGTGTGTTGGAGGGTCAATGTAAAATATGTTAGTATATATTTTACTAGTTACTTTAAAGATACCCTTGGTCAGTGTCTGTTTGGCTTGTAGTCCTGACTCATACGTGAGACTTAACTCAAAGTAAACAAACTTATTACCCGTCCAATGGTATAAAAGGTGTGGTTTGTGGTCCAGACCCTTGATTGACAACCTATCTCATAATAAACTAACTCATACCAAATTAACCTTATAGAGATTTGGCTTGTAGTCCCGCCTCTAATAAAAATTATAATCCAAGTAAACAAACTCAGTTCCCTCATAAGATGTGACCTCTAGACAGTGTCGACACGTTGACATCTGGCTTAATGTGGTCAGCTGCCTATTTGTGAACTCAATGTTATGGACTAAACAAACAAAAGGAGGTGGGGGTAGCTCATCTCTACCTCTGGAGATACACCCGCACATCTTGACAGATTATCAGCGTGACGAAGTTAAGGAATATGACATGTTTACTAGACCACTCAAAGGTCAAGACAAGCCAGTGTACCTGACATCGCTGCTACGTATGTAATACGAATTTATACTGTAAAGTCTAGTCCCCCCCCCATAACAAACCTAGTTCCCTCGTGTGGCCTCTAGAGAGTGCTTACGTCCATCGTATCTGACTTGGGGTCACCTGTCAATCAATTAACTCAATGTGATGGGCTAAACAAATAAAAGGGGGAGGGAGTTGTTCATCTAGAAATATACCTGGTTACCTTAGAGGTGTGGCTCTTGTAGTCCAGCTCCCCCCCCAATAAAGATTAACTACTAAGTAAACAAACTCAGTTCCCTCGAAAGGTGTGACCACTAGAGAATGTCTATACGCTGACATTAAACCTACGTCCATCGTATTTAACTTGTGGTTACCTGCCTCAATGTGATGGACTAAACAAATAAAAGGGGGGTGGGAGTTGTTCATCTCTACCTCTGGAGATATACCCGTACAGCTAGACAGACGTCTGGTCAGCATGACGTAGTCAAGGAGTGTAACATTTTAACATGTTAACTAACTTACTCAAAGGTCAAGACAAATTGAAAAAAGTGCCAGCCATTGCATCTCTGTATGTAAAGCGCATTTATGATGTAAAGTTTCATCTCTATTTATATAAAGTTATTAACATGCCTTGTCTTTATAATAAACGATGTTTGGTGCATATTTATAATGGCTCTATTTTTAAGCACATTATTTTGTTTTCATATAAACATTAATACATTCTATAACAGACAGTAATGGAACGAGGTCCACTTTATGCATATTAAATAGGTGTATTTTTACTATCCTGTTTACTATCCGGTAGTGATATCCGACCGGAGCCGGATAGCACCGGATAGTAAAAAATGCCGGATATTTGCCAGAAGCCGGAGCCGGAGGGACTATCCGGTGCACCCCTAGTTAAGACTGATATTTTGTTCATCTTGTACCAACCAAGCCAAACGCAGACGGCGAAAAGAAATATTCATTGTGGAAATGGGCTATGACTGAGATGGATGTCGTGACATCCTGGTCCAAACGTCCAGCAGGACGACGGTGGATGGGAGCCTGCAGAGTTTCAACCCGAGACCATCGATAAATCTAAAAGGTAGTCCAGCGCGCGAACTGCACGACCATTGAACTGACGTTGGTTTAATGTCGTACCAGTTTTGTAGTTGTAAATGTTCCTCCGTGCTTCTCAAATTGTTGCAAAAGTTTAATAACATACAACATCTGGAGCAGGGGCAGTAGAACATTAACATACATCTGGAGCATGGGCAGTAGAACAACAACATACATCTGGAGCATGGTCAGTAGAACAACAACATACATCTTGAGCATGGGCAGTAGAACAACAACATACATCTGAAGCATGGGCAGTAGAACAACAACATACATCTGAAGCATGGGCAGTAGAACAACAACATACATCTGAAGCATGGGCAGTAGAACGACAACATACATCTTGAGCATGGGCAGTAGAACAACAACATACATCTGAAGCATGGGCAGTAGAACAACAACATACACTCCAAACTTTAAAGAATATGTATCTACAGAGATAGAACAGTGATTAAGAAGAGTCCAAACTATAAGGAATATGTATCTGCAGAGATAGAACAGTGAATAAAACTAAGTCCAAACTAAAAGTCCAAACTAAAAGTCCAAACTAAAAAGACGGTATGGTGTATCAAATGCTTTACCTCGTGCTCACACTAGAAATGTATTTCAACTGCTAAAGAGTCACGCTAAGCGTTAAATAGACAGTTGGTTCAAATAGAGATCTATATGCTGCGAAAATGAAAATGTGGTCTCTAAGTTATACTTTCCAAGGAAAATTTATTACTTGTGGATTATGGAAAGATATCAGAGATTACTAATAAAACCATGAAAAATAGCCCATCATATAGATTAAGGCTTTCAATAAATTACAGTAGAACTAGATCTATAGTAGTAGTGTAACAGAAACAATATTATACGCTCTATATTCAGCTTGTTAAGTTACTAAATCATAGTTTCTATAATCAAATATTTTTAACTAATTAAAAAAGATTTTTTACATTGTTGACTTTCAAATGCACTAATTTTAAAGAAATGATTTTTAAAATTCATTTATATATGTAGGTTGACTAAGAGTGAATAAGTTCAATATAATAATTGACATCCCCTCGATTAAAAAAACATTTGTCTGATACATATAGAGTTACATTTCTTGTTGTTTATTGAACAGAAAGTCAAGCAATAAACAAACTTAACGTTTCGTTTCCTATCCACAATGTGACTATGGCAACAAGACAAAACTGCATCCCAGGATGATTTGCTATCAGGCCCCTGAAAGTGTGTGTGCAGACGTGATAAAGCAGCAGACTTTTGGTTTTGTTTCATTGAATAATTTTTGACCTGATTCGTCTTAAGTCGCGCGTGTCGGATTAATTATGACTCGGATGCTAAATCAAATATTCGGTACCAACGATAAACAGGGTCGGATTTAAGTATAAGCAAGTCACAGAGCAGAATTTTTGTTTAAGGAAGCCCATACCTTTTTCTCAATGCTTTAATATGATTCACTTAACTCTTAAAATGCTGATCTTTTTTTTTATTTGACATGAGATCCTAGAAAATAGAATTACAATTCTAAAATAAAATATTTTCTGATACGAAAACTTTATGTAGCTTAGTCCTAGCACGGTAGTGAAATAGCACTTGAGAAAAATGTAAACAAAAATGTGTCAAAACGTGGGAAAAAAAGCGATAAATACTTCAGAGGGCGCAATCGTAATAATTGAATGTTCCACAATATGTTTTTCACCGGAGCCAACATTTTTTATTTAAAAACTTCGAAAGTTGCGGACTAGCTAGGAAGCATCGACACACAGTAAACCACTAAAGTGAGGGTGTATTCTAATTTTGCTATTTTGGATTGTTACATGTGTGTTGTGGGATCAACTGAATTGCTTTTTAATTTCCCTTTAGAAAGATAGGCAATCAAACTCGGATCAAACCAATAATCAGCCAATAATCAATGAACTAGTTTTCTGTGAACCAGTTGTCTTTTTACCAGTTGTCTATGAACCAGTTGTCTTTTAACCAGTTGTCTATAAACCAGTTGTCTTTTTGCCAGTTGTCTTTTTACCAGTTATCTATGAACCAGTTGTCTTTTAGCCAGTTGTCTGTGAACAAGCTGTCTTTTCTTTTAATCAGTTGTCTTTTAACTAATTCCCTGTGAACCTCGGTCAATCTCTCTGCGGTTATCTTGATATCCTGTTAGAATATAACACGTTAACATTTTAAACCAAATCCTAGAAATCTGTATGGATAGTTGGCAGCCTGGTCGTGCGGTTTGCGCACTGGATTATCGTGCGGATCTCTATATGGTCCCGGGTTCAAACCCCTTTCCGCTACCACCCCCCGTCGTTCTGCAAGAGGTTTTGACTAAGAAATAAATTATTTTAACTGACAAGGAGCATCCGAAACATGTCATTTATTTTACAATCAAAATATTGTGTAGCTTTACACCTGTTTCGCAAGCCGCAGAAGCGGCGCAAGGCGAAGGCGACGTATGCGATCGTATCGCGCACAGACATAAAGAGTACCAAAATCAATGGAGGCTAAGCCAAAGCATTCATTAAGAAATAGTTGCGACACATAATACGAGCAGAAGGTATTCAATTACACAGAGAGCTAGATAAACAACATAAAACATTGAAATGGCCAATTTCTTGATTTTTTTTTTTACAAAGAATATTTCTATTCAGACACAATTCTCAATTTATGCGGTTATCGTGGCACACACGGTCATTTAATACAAACAAAAAGGAATGTAGTAAAATTTAAATCGGCGAGATTTCTTCACAAGTGGGAATTAGAAAATGATATAGAATGGTGACATCATGATTGAATATAAAAAATCTACAATGCATATATTAATTTAATAAAGGTATGGTAAGATATGATAAAGAAACAGCTACAACTAGTCAATATTTATTTAACAAAAATATTTTTTTTATATATACTTGACATTAAACGGAAAGTGTTTGATTAGTACTGTATACCGAGAGATGTAGTGATGGTCTATCTAGAGATGGAGTGATGCAAGGAATGACGAGAGACTGCAACAAAGTAGTGGAATAGAACAAAGGTATAGATACACATACAAATATTTGAACGTTTAATATACAATCTGCGACCTATACGTATAGGCGTACAAAATTGCAATACTGATATTGTTAATGATATAATTAAATTGTTATATTAATTATGTATATAATAAATGTAATAAAGTAATAGTTATATACTAATTAATATTCATTTAACAAAAATGTTTTCAGTATATACTTGACATTAAAATAAACATTTCATTCTAAACAATTTAAATTGTGTTATGTTAACAATCAAAATACTAAAAAAAAAATAATAGTCTATGAAAACATTTTTTGCAATCTCTATTATATTTATATTCTTTGAGGACGATCATCTCCCTTTAAATAGTTATACCATAAACATGTATCTTTTAATAGTTAAAATCCAAAACCAAGTGCATGTATTAATACAATAAGTATGCATACTGTCTAATCATTGGCGGATTTAAGGAAGGAAAATCCTGGCTACAGCCTAGGGGACTCTACAAGGATCCTCCACGAAAGAGATTATAATGATTTCGAATTTCGACTGGTCAAACACGTGTAATTGTTTTTTTATATACAATATTGTAATATAACGGCTGGCAAAAAAATGTGATAGAAGTGTACGCTTGTAGCTGGTAATAAGTAAATACAGCTCCAGATTTAGGACAGTGTGTCTACCAAGGGACATAACCTCCACAAACTTAAAACAATATACATATTAAATATTTTTTTCTAAACTATAGCATGCTTTAAAAAGTGTTCTAGCTAGCTAGGAAACATCGACACATATTAAACCACTAAAGTGAGGGTTCATTGGAATTTGGTCTTTTAGATTATTACATGTGTGTTGTAGGATTAAATAAGTTATTTTTTAGTTCTACATTAGAAAGATTGGCAATCGAACTCGGATCAAACATAACCTTGAGCCAATAATCGATTAACTAGTTTTCTGTGAACAAGTTGTCTTTTAGCCAGTTGTCTATAAACCAGTTTTGTATAACTCCATGAGTATAAACCAGTTGTCTTTTAGCCAGTTGTCTATAAACCAGTTTTGTATAACTCCATGAGTATAAACCAGTTGTCTTTTAACCAGTTGTCTATTAACCAATTTTCTTTTAGCCAGTTGTTTATTAACCAGTTGTCTTTTCACTAGTTTCCTGTGAATAGGGAGTTGAATGTAAAAGAAACTATTGCCAAGATTAAGGTAATGTTTTAATGAATCAGTTGAATGATATAGATTTCAATATTTTAAGGAGTAGTTTTTTTTCTTATTGTGCCAATTTCACATGAATTGCGCAGAAAATTATCCAGAGCAAAAGTAAAAGTACGCCAGTTGTTAAAAGAATGGTTATGATGCCTCCTATTGAGGATGATTTAGTCACTTCATAGCAATCGATTTTATGTGTTTTTGTTGTCAACTTTTTTCAACTAATTCTATAGAAATGAAATACAAATAAGTCATTTAATAAAGTGGTGGAAATAAAAAGTCATAAATTGGAATATCATAAGACGTATGAAGATTGGAAAATTGGAAGACAAGGGCATCGGGCTACAACTACAATGGATAAGGAAGTCGTGGCTATGATTGATGTAAAAAATAAAAACAATGGAACGACATATAACACAGACTGTTTCTATACAATCAGAATATTTGACATTTCGTGGCTATATTAACGTCGAGTCTTTATTGAATATAAAATTTCCATAAGATGATGTAACTGTTGTGTGGATAAAACCCATAACTGAAAGTGTATCTATCAGGTTTACAAGTTGATTTAGAAAACCAAGTAAAAGATATACTCACAAGAGTCAGAATTACTGTATTTGGTTTTAAAGCACACCTGGCATGGTACAGACTGATCCGACTGATTTGACTCATAAGTTATAACATTTTAAGGGAGAAAAAGATGGTGAGAACTACTTAATATCTTAGTATCTACTTAATATCTTAGTATCTACTTAATATCTTGGTATCTACTCAATATCTTAGTATCTACTTAATATCTAGAAAGGAGTGTGCTTGAATTTAGGATATGTCGAGTTCAGGAATATAAAAAAAAATGCGGCTTCAGTTTTTGGAGGCATGGTGACTGATTAGTAAAGCGCTTGGCTTCCGAACCGAAGATTCCGGGTTCGAATCTTGGTGAATACTTGGAATTTAAATTTCGGGATTATAGGGCGCCTCCGAGTCCACCCAGCTGTAATGGGTAGTTGAGAAAAAGTAAAAGGTGGTTGGTCGTTGTAATAGCCACATGACACCCTCGTTAACCGTGGATCACAGAAACAGACGACCTTTACATCATATTGCCACATAGATCTCAAAGTCTGAAATGGGTTCTTTTCTTTTTTTTTTTTCAGCTTCGGTGCATGGAGCCAAAAAAGAAGTACAGGGAATTTTAACAGAAAAACTATTTAATAGATGTGCATAACATTAACTTAATCGATGTAGTCTACATTCTTGTCCAGAAAATGCTTCTCGTCTAAAAGATTTTGTACCATGGAAATAATTTGTTTGTTCTTTAGAGGTGCAGCTTAAAATCTATGGCCAGGTGTCTTTCATTTTAGCTATCTTTGAATATAAGTTACAAGAGCAAACAATGACTCGTTGGCATTGTTACAGATGTGGTCACAGTAAAACTGCATGTCTCTCTTCGTATATAATCATGAGAAGCACATATGACACTAGTATGAACTAATAAGAAGCAAAGTTTATACAATGTATATTTATTTAAACAAAGTAATTAAGAAAGATTTAGATACTGATAAATATAATTAATATTTTTGTTTTAACAAAAAAACATTGTCAATACATCCTTGATATTAAGAGACACATGGTATGACAACAAATTAATTGTGTGATATAAGAAATTACTAGACCAAAAAAAAAATACTTTGGGAACATTTTAGGAATCTAAATTATTTATAAAATTGTGTCCCTTTAGTTACACCATATACACATAGCTTTAAAAAAAAAGTAACAATAAAATGTACGTGCATACTCCACGGTCTCATCGTTAATGACATACTTATAATTCGGTGTATATATATGTGTTAGTAATGACAGAAACAGTCACGTCGAAACTTCAGTCAAGAAGTCTAGTTCCTACAGTCACTTTTCCGGGACAAGGGAGGGATGGTGTAGGGGGGGGGGTAATGATGTCGTGGGGCCAGATTGAGGAGCGAAATGCGTTGCTTAAGATGTGTAAAATGGTTCGTGTATGTGTGTAAAGAGGGGGGAAGTAACCCTCTAATCTACTTGACCTCGGGGTCACGACTGACATAGTCTTCCAAAATGTAACGTCTAGTCTAGTTCTTCTTATCTTACAGATTACAGATATTACTTCAAAAGATGTGATGTGTACTTCGCATTTCATGTGTCAATCTAGTCATGCATGTTAATTCAGAGACTTGAACTCTGATAAGACGTTGGTTTTCTGGCTAATTCAGGCAAAAGTTTCCAATCTCTAATGACACTAGGGGAAACAAGAAGCACTTGTATGAATTTATCTCAGCATATGGAATAAGAATCGTGTCTTTATCTTTGTATCGTTATGAGAATTGTAATAGGTTTTGTTTTTCTATTTGTAAATTTGTTTCAGTGTTGTATATATTATTTAATTTCTACCTTACATTTCATTCGCCCTTCTTTAAATATCTCTAAATTTAGTTATTTGACTAAACTTACTTTTTTGAAACGTGAATATTTGTTTTTATTTTTGTGTGTGTGTTTTTTTAAATTTAGGTGCCCTATTTTGCATTTGATCAAGTTTCTTTGCTTTCTTGAGTTGAAGGGTCCCAAATAGAGGGTGATTATTCTACTATTGGCCTAGCCAAAGGTTCAATAGTTAAACTAGGTTGTCAATGTGTTCTATTGGTTTGTACACAATGTTTTCAATAAACCAGACAACGTAGTATTTTGTTCTATCACGTCCATCTATCACTGTATCATCACTACGACCAACTATTTCCTAGTCTTACATCTAGATATGTTGAGGTGTTAGTATGTGTCCATTGGTTTACCATTAACGTACAAGTATTTTTTTTTATTTCTTTTATTTTTTAAATTACTTTTAATAACTGTCATATTTCTGGGTGGGAAAACACACAGACACACACACACAAAAAAAAGATTTATTAACTAGTGGAAATTAATTAGTTTTTTAAGAAGTAAAACTATTGAAATAAATAATACAACATTAAAATAGATTGATAGATAGATATAGATAAAAACTATAGAAAATAAATTATATATTTATGGTAAAAGAAATAAGTAAAAAGTATATTTTTTACAGTCAATCTACAGGTTTTGCTTACTAATAAACTTCCAATCTTTCCATTACGATAAACTATGGTAAACATGAACAAGTCGATAGAATATGTATGACTGATTTTAAAACTTGATTTTTCTCTTGTACTATCCGTTTGAGTTTCTAAACACGTGAACAGACAATGTAGAAATAACTTCAGCAAATATCAACAGACAAATGACAACACGCTGGAGTCCTAGCATTTCCACTTCTGTGAAGACTCGTCTGTTCCACAAAGACATTCTGCCATAGCATGCAAGGGTGTTGTTTTTTTTAGTTTATCTTGTTTCCATTTGCGACACACCTCTGACAAAACTGAGGAATCGTACAATTGTGAGTCATCAGTAAAGAAGTGGTATAAAATGCCGGTTGGCTGTATATTATCTCCTAGATTGTATGTGTACCTAGCGATAAGTACTGGGCCTAGAACAGATCCTTGGTAGAATTCGTTAGGTTTGTTGAGGTTGCTCTTTAACCATGGCACTTTGGGAGCTTTCTGTCAGGTAGGAACCAAGCCACAAGATTTCGGCTATCGTCTCGTGGTCAAGTGTGTCAAAGGCTTTTGACAAGTCCATAATAGAAAGGATTGATAACTGGCATATCATCGGTGTTTCGAAGTATGTCTTTTGGTACCTATAAATATAAGCCATGGCCACTGCATGGTTGAATGAAGTCAATAAGAGAAGACTGGGAATTGCAATATCTTCTAGTAGTAGGAAACCAAGATTATTTAGCTGCCTTTTTAAATTAGGCATACAAAAATTTTCAAACTATTTAAATATAATATTGATTGTCTCTAGAGAACTAATTACATTCATAATATATATAATTTTTTTAAGTAACTATCTCCAATGGATGTTTTATATTTAAAAAACATGTTAATTAATAGTATACAAGGCATAAAATATAAGATCTTACTTTAACAAACAAATAATGTTTTTTGTAGATCAAAATAAAAATTATTGAAATTCTTAAATAAACCATGCCTTTTTTTTTTTACCAAAAATGAATTGTAAAATAATATTATATTATTATCTCCCTTTATATAATTTCAATACAAATTTCTACTCAAACTTTCTAGATGGCTTAAGCATAAAGCTATGGAAAAGCTAACTTCCAATGCCTCGATTCGGATAGACCAGCGGTTCTCAATCTCTTTTACTCGGCGACCTCTTTCTACAATTCCTTAAAACGCCTCGCCATGAGTATAAGTAACTGTACCTTCACTAATGTAGATAGCTCGACAACTGATTTGTAAAGCGAAAACTGAGGTATCATTAAAAATAGAAATAAAAAAGATCTTAATATTAACACTGACTTTTGACCTCACAGACGACAGTCCAGAGCTTTAATAAACACGACCAAGCGTTAGGCTGCTATGCACATTAACTTAAAGTGTTACAAATAGTTCTACTGCGACAATTGACATTCAATTCTGATGCAGCTGTCTGCAACATTCAACAATGGACATATGAAATAAAATGAAAAAACAAATTTGAATGTGTCAAGTTTTTGCATGTTAGAATTGACTCACAAAAAAATCCATATTTTCGTTTTGTCTTAAGCGATCTTTGAAAAATTGTCAATACACAATACTTCTATGCAATATTTTTTCATTGACATGAGGTATACGGTGTGTGTGGTGTGTGGCTCAGTGACAAAGGTCGCATGGCTACTTAGCAAACGGGTTCGAGTTTTAATTTCGCTCCCCCACCGTCCCACTAAAAAGATTGGAACCTCGCGCTCTATGTGAAGGCTTTAAGAATGACAGTTACACTACAAAAATTGTATTTTATATTTTAATGTATTACAGGCATTACAAAGCATTACATAAATATAAAATGTATTATTTATTTTGAACTTTGATAATGGACAGATTCTTACAGATACTTATGTAGATTGATTTATTATGGAAAAAAAAAATAATTTGCTGCTATTTAAGCGCTCTATAAATTGTTTACACCTTAATTGCGGAGAGCAGTGTAGAGCTTTTACTTTGTTGACAAGGATAGTAGATCCTACTATAAGATGGTGCGCAAATGTTAAATTAAAAAATTGATTCATTAAAACTTGAAATATTTTAATTTACTGCTGTAAGCCTAGTGATGTAAGCGTTGTTTTTTTCTCTTTGACGTCTTATGGAATATTTTCATGTATAAAAAATTTAAGCACGTGTGTCTTAGAAGTTCAATTATTGACAGAGAAACTTGTAAAGATAAGGACGTCGAAGATTGGAATATTACACACTTAGGTCAATGGTACAGACATCACAAGTATGTAAGGTAACCATGCCAATGTTATGAGGTATACTATTTAATAAGGAAAGATACAATTGCATTTTCTATAGTGCCTACGATTATATTTGATAGACGCGGATATTTGAACTAAAAGAAAATGCTGTTAAATAAATACTAAGTCATTGAAAAAAGGTTTTGCTTAGCAATGTAATATATTTCTTGGAGTAAAACTAAATATTAATTTATACTTATATGTAAACTTTTATTATTGCGAATTATTGCATACGTTTTCTGTTCAGTTTCTTCCCTTATATGTAGTAACAAATAATTGAAATACTAGTTCACCGAAACGAAGTGTTTACATTAAGTGGCCTATAATCTATAGCCATTCAAAAAGTTTCATTACAAAACATTTTATAGTTTCTAGTATAAAAAGTGTTTAAATTACTCTGTGTATATATTTGTATTGAAGTAACCAGAATAAAGTTTGATTCACTCTAAAATTTTAGGTTAACAAAAAGAGAACGAATTGGGAGTATATAATAACATGATGTATTATTAAACATAAAATAAATTTGTGTCAAGCTTAAAATGTTAGCCTTCTTAATGGAAACGGTCGTTAAAGAAACTATTAAGACAATAGGAAAGCAAAATAAAAATCTCGTTGGGATGCCAAAGGACCGAGTCCATTGCACTTGCGGGGATGGAAAAAATCCCTAACATATCACTTTCCCCACTATCCTGACTGTACCCTCACGGCTGCTGTGGTTCTGAGAAGAAATATGGGGGAGTTTCCCAAGTGTGCTTAGCCTTTGGCCTCTTTCTACTCTGATCATTGTTGAAAATGAACCATCGGTAGCATCATTATCGAAAGATCCTTTCCCTGACAGAAGCCTGTTTAGACTGGCAAATGGAGTAAGGCTACCAAAGCCTACATTTCCAAAGAGTCATAGACTTAACTCTTAAGACAATTACAAAGTCCTATCTGAGGAAACAGTTGTTATGTACTGTGTGCGAGCTCCTGGTGTAACAACAGAGATCTACATTAACAGAGTAGGAGGTTTGTCACAGTTCTGAATCGTTTAACGAGGATTAGGCATAGATTCTATCTCTCAGGCGTCTCAGTCATTTTGTATCATAGTACTCTATTAGTGGTGACTTTCTTGTACGCTTGCGAAACTTGGACTGTTATTGCAGAATCAGCGAGAAGGAACCTTGCTATGAAATCAAGGTGCTATAAAGGAATATTGCGATATTCGAAACAAATAACAGTAACAGTAAATTGGGTTCCACGATGACCTACTAACCACTGTCAAAATATGCACGCTAACATTTGGTCTTAGGACTCGCAAACATTTGTATACACGGAACAATACCAGGACAAATGTGGAGAAGCAGAAAGAAGACGAGACGGAAAGAATAGAAGAAAGGACGGGCATTGCTCTCATTGTATATCGGGAGGTGGGGAGTGATACAAGGAAAGGCCAGAGACTGCGACAAGGAGGCGTTGGGGGGGGGGGGGCAGGTGGACAATGTGGGCGTAGGACAAGGGTATTAGTACGCACAGATATATCAAACGTTTAATACACATTTGTTTAATTTTCCGACCTAACATTGTAGGAATACACAAATATGAAAAATGTTATGTTTGTTTGTTTAAGGCAAGAAAAGTAATACATAGCTACAAGTATATTCATTTAATAAATGCCATAAAGAAATTGTTACATACTTATCTATATTTATTTCTCAAAATGTTTTCAATATATACTTGACATTGTTTTATTAACGATTATATTTTCTGTAAACAATTAAAATACTAACCAAAATAATATTATACTACGGAAATTTGTATTGCAATCTATGCAACATTTATTCCTCTTTGAGCTCTATCCTCTCCCATTGAAGAGTTACACCATAAACATGTAGCTTTTAATAGCTTCAAAAAAAAACAAGATAAACACGGAATTGGATTTTGAGGAAGAATAGCGAAATATCAACCAATGTAATCAAACAACTCTTAAAGGCTTTAAAGATAAGAAGCTTTTTATACACGTAAACCTAAGGCATGACGAAATACCACGTTATTATGAAACGTCTTGTTTGACATTCAATACTCAGCATCGACCATCCTCTGGTGTTGGCCTTTCGACTGTGTTATTGGATGTCATTATTTGCGTGGTACATCCGTGTGGTTTGACTGCAGTAGACACAGCGCGGAAGCGCCTTACAGGTTCCAAAAACAAACTATACAAAATAATGTTGAAAATTAAATCATAAAATAATGACGCCTGAAACACGCAATACAAATAACAAATATAGGTCACCCGAGGGCTACAATACAACAGTAGACGCTGTGCCTGTGACCTAACATTGTAGGCTTTCACAAATTAGAAAAAAAAACAATGTGGAATGTAGCCCAATTGAAAATTGAATATCTACAATGTATATTCATTTAATAAAAATAATAGAGATATAGTCACATCTTAATGGATATTTTTTGAACAAAACTGTTTTCAATATACACTTCACATTGCAAACATTGTATTACTATAAATTAATTTTGATATATAAACAGATTGATATCTAAATTATATTCAAATGCTTTTAGGACGATCATCTCCCTTTAAATAGTGTGATGGCTGCCTGTCTGTCTTGCAGTTAACTTTTGATGCCTGTCAGATTATGATAGATTACTCAGTTTATGAGTTTCTTGTTCGGGTTTATTCCAGTGCGATAACTTACAACACAGAAAGACAACATCAATTTTGACAAGTATAGAGATGAGTGCTCAACTCTGATGGAATAATTAATAGAATAGTTTAATCCATGAAAGGCCAAGGTCAAAGTCTCTGTCAATAAAACAGATCTTTACCCTAGAGAATCCTCTCGCTAACTGATTTTCTGTCTCTAAGAAGCCTCCAACCCAACTAAGTCAAAGCGTCACTAGTCCCGTTCAATATACGTCTACTATGGTGCGTCTCTACCTAACTAAAATATGAGGATCAGGACGTCCGTGTTGTGTCTATTCTATGTCTGTTCTATTTATGTAAATGTTTTTGTTTATGTATTTACTTTTGAAAAAAGATTCGTTGACCTTATAATCACATCGAAATTTCATAAGAATCAATAAAGCAGACTTGGTCTTAGAAGTATTTTTAAAAATGGTAGGAGCCTCCACAAGGACTCCCCGGTGACTCCACATACTTAGGTCCGGCCCTGCGTCTAATCCAGATTAGTTATCCGGCCTGCAGTAAGGAATGTGTTCTCAAGGTGGATATTGTAAAATGTTTGTAAAATGTTTTACATGTTTCGGATGTTCCTTCAGAGTTGAAGATAGTTTACTTCCTAGTCCAAACCTCCCGCAGGACGACGGGGGATGGGAGCGGGCAGGGTTTTAACCCTCGACCCTCGATAAATTCGAACGACAGTCCAGCGCGCAAACCGCACGACCAGGCAACCACAAACACTGGATTTCATCGACTCGAGAAGATTTGCGTTCATTTATCCCGTAATACGAGTATAAGGAATTTCTCTGGTCTGGAGGCTGATAAAGACTAGACACTTTGAACAATTGTATATTAGTAAATTCAATAAAGTTCCAGGACAACTGGTTGACTGACAAGTAGAAATGTGTCATGACAAACGTAATTATGTCCCCTCCTTTTATCTGAACGTTGACTGTTGCACACACCACACACACACATAAAGCTTGAGAAACGAAGCACAAATTTTAATACAGTCTTACTCTATGACATACTAACACATAAATATTTCGGGTTGTCAATTCTATTGCAGTAATTAAGTATATAACTTATTTTCTTTCTTTAAGTAACACTAATGTAGTTTTTAAAAAACACAGTTGTTGAGTTTCAATATAAAACGAGATTAGAAAGAGAGTCTGTGTTGTCAAGCAAGAACTTATCCACAGTAAATTAAAAAATCGAATGATCGACGAAATTGTGCCTAAAACAACTTTATCTTTACATTTCAAGGAAAGACATAGCCATAAGTGGAATATTAGCATATTCTTTTAAAAAAGGATATCTTTAATATTATTCGTTTTTTTCTACATTTTTTATTTGATACACAGCGTAAGGCATGTTTATCAAAGTAAGCTCGACATTGTCATTAATCCTTATTACTTCCATAAAAATATTTATCTACTAAAGTTTAAAAAAAGAATGGCTCTTAGATTCAAACTTCGACTGTGTAAGACAAGTTTGGCGACAACTGTAACAAAATGAGGAAATAACATACGGAATCGTTTCATAATTAGAGATGCCGTTTATTTTATATGCATCATAAGAGTAACAAATATGCACCTCTTCGAGCGATTAATATAGAGATGAAATTTATAATAATTTATTAAAATTTTGATCGTAACTTAAAGTGCTTTGCAATCAAAGATTGAAAAGAATAGAACTAAGAATTTAATGTATAAACATACTTGAACCAAACTTTTTATTTTGCAATATAATACATTTTGTGGTTTTAAATTAAATATTGTAATACAAATTCTCTATAAGTCAAAATTTGTTATAATAAATAATTACATGTTAACATGTTTAATTGCCTCCCTTTAAACAAATGCTATTTTAAATTTACAGTGAAATTTCTCGAGAGCAAAACGACAATAACTAATGTTTTCTATCCTGATACACTTTGGAGGGGCAGAGTCCAAACTTCGGCACGTAGGCCATATTCAGCCAGTCAAAAGAATAGGGCTCACTGTGGATAACAGAGACCTTGTTTCATTGACACTCGACATTTTCTGGTATTCACACGTCAATCGCGTGTCGAAATTTAAAAGACGCGAAAGCCGAAAAATGTTTTACAAAACTGAATCAAAGAAAGTTAGTCAGTTTAAGACATGTTAAAGAACCTGCAAGTGCAAAACGTGACTTGCCGTTAAGTACCGATACATTAAGTCCTATCATCGGTACTATATTGTTTTCATGAGGTATATAATGAGCTGTTTCCAACCTATATTTCATATCCACACAGCGAACTATGTGAGGTATAAAGACCAACTGGAAAGTCCATAGTTTCCATTATGCTATGTTTATGGGTCCGGCTTCTGCCGAATATCCGGAATTTTTTACTATCCGGTGCTATTCGGCTCCGGTCGGATATCAAAAAGTATTATCCGGTGCACCCCTAGTTGTACAGAACTACGGAAAGATGAAAAGAACAAGAACTCCATTTTTTTTTTGTTTACTTCTAGAACAAAGCATGCTTTTAGATATAAGCATTTTTATTCCTAAGTGTATCTTTATTAAAGTGATCATTTTTACTTTGCAACATTGTGAAATTTGCTAAGCATATGGAAAAACTTTTGAGCAAGACAACGTTTTATCTGAAATGTAATCAAAAGAGCATTAAAAAAAACCACAAGCACAACACTGACATATTTAAATGAACTTTTGAACAAAATGTGTCTTTGCGGGATCAGAAAAATTATAGGGAACAGCCACCTGCTCCTTCTTAACTACGTCAAGTGGTCGAGAAGTGTGTCTATCAAGACATAAAAATATTGCAACGGTGCCACTACATACTTAGATCCGGCCCTGCATCTAACCCTTGATAAAATGCATAAAATGTAGTACATACGCACCCATTTTTTACAAACAAATTTGTTATAGAATAATGAGGCACTTGCTTGACTCCATAAATAAAAACCCATTGATATGTTGTTGTTGTTTTGTAGTGGAATAGTAGTTAATCTTGATATTATAACTTATGTGGTAATACAATGTTGACCTACCATAGTAGGCCTTCACAAATGGGAATTAGAAAATGATATATAATGATGATGTCATGACTGAATATGAAAATCTACAATGTATATTCATTTAATAAAATTAAGATAAGATAAAGAAATAGTTAAAAACTAATATTTTTTTTACAAAAATGTTTTCATTGACATTGAAGTGAAAGTGTTTTATTACTATTGTGTATTGGGAAGTGAAGTGATGCATGGAATGACCTGAGACAGCGACAATGGAGTGGTAGGGGGCAGGTGGACAATGACAGCGTAGGACAGGGGTAGGCAACCTGCGACTCGCGAGCCACATGCGGCTCATTGGAAGTTAAGCTGCGGCTCTTTAGTTCCATACCCAAATATTATTTATTTCATCAAAAAAAATGAATGGATTAAGTAAGATTAGGCACCGATTCTGTTTCTCAGACACTTGTACTTGATTTTCATCGCACCTCTCCCAATGTCTTCAAATGTAACACATTTGCTGGTGGAAGATATTCAACTTTCTTCTGCCTTATCATGGATATAGATAATTCTTGCCACATAAATGACACGGCACAAGTTAGCTTTCTTTCAGTTATATGTCTTCCCAAGCATTGCTAGCGCTCTCGTGATAAACTAAAGCAAAAATGCCTTGAAGACAATAAGATCCATTTAAATAAATTCGTTTCAACAGCAACTGATGGAGCCAGAAGTATAACATGAAAAAATAAAAAAGAATCTAAGAGTTTCCACGCATGTCTTTCCTTTCACTGCCATCTCCACCAAGAAGTGCTGGTCAGTAGCACTCTACCATCGTCAGTTTAAAGAATTCTGAAACAAAACGGAGACTCGCTATTCCGACTTTCTTCTTCCCAATAAAGTGCAATAGCTTTCTATAAGTATGGTATACATTCCTAAATGATAAATGTATTAATCACCCTGAATTAGAGTGCGACAAATGGTTGCAAAAATTTTACTCCATGATGGATATATCAACAAAAGTAAATAAGATGAATCTAAAACTACAAGAAAATGAAAACCCAGCCGATGTTTTGGTAGAAGATCAGAGCGGTGGCTGAGCAGTAAAGCGCTTGGCTTCCAAACCGGAGTCCCATGTTAGAATATTATTGAAGACTTGGATTTTTAATCTCTGGGTATTTTTAGGTGCTTTTAAATCCATCCAGCTCTAATGGATACCTAACATTCGTTGGAAAAAAATAAAGGCGGTTGGTCGATCGCGATTAAACCAGTTGACAGGAACTACTTTAGCACGGTTATTTAAAAAAAAATGCAGATGAATTTGCTGACAGATTGGAGCATCTCAAAACCATTCTAGCATTGATAATAAATATCCTCAACACAAATAGTAACGAAATCCACAGTAAGCCATTTGGAATTGATACTGGACTTTAAAAAGTAAAGCTTTTTAAAATGGAGAAATTACAGATTTGAAAAGCAAGCTGGAAGAGTTGGAGGTCCAGAAATGTTTGTACGTAACGCAACAAAAGTGGACAGCTTTCCAAGAAATGCCGCGAGATGAGGCACTTATATTCGACACATGGAACTGTCTTCCATATTGCTACAGTGAAAAGTTTGGCAACAGGAGTGCTAACTAAATTCAGATTGACATATTTATGCGAGCAAGCATTGTCTTACATGAATATTATTAAACCTAAAGTAAGAAGCCAACTAACAAATAAAAATGTAGCGTCTTATTTGAAACTAAAAACAACAAGTTATGAGCCAAATGTATCCAAACTTTCTAAAACCAAAGCCATCGCTTCCATTGAATTTGTTTGCTCAATTGTTTTGTTATTGAAGTACAAATTAGTGTTATATGTAAATGTTTAATTTCTTTAATTTATTTACTTACATAATAGGTAATTATCTAATAATTCCATAAATATATATTACCTAATTTGTTGTGAAAAACACTAATCCTATAGAACTAAGAAATATGTTCTGATGAATAAATAGATTTGTTTTTCTCTATCAAAGAACTTTATTTATGCGAGTACTATTTATAGTTGGCGAGAAAAAACTTCGTAACTTTAAAAACTATCAAAAATGAAAATTGTGATTTTTGGCTCTTCCGACTCAAAAGGTTGCCGACCCCTGGCGTAGGACAAGGGTATTTTACACACAGAAATTTTACACGTTTATTAGATATTCTTAATTTTCCGACCTAACATTGTAGGCGTTAACAAATAAGAACAATATGCTTACAATTTTATTATGATTGACAGAGTTAAAGATCTACAATGTATATTCATTTAATAATTGTAATAAAGAAATAGTTACATAAATATCTATATTTATTTATATAAAATTTTTTCAATATATATTTGACATTAAACGAAGCATTGTATTACTTAAAATTACTTTATGCAAAAATTATTTTTAAAAATACTAAAAAAATATTAGAATATACTACGGAAACATTTATTGCTTTTATTAACAAAAGAGTTTTATCAGCTTTTAAATCAATTTATAGTCAAGTGATTCGTTCTTAGTAGGCATAGTTGTCTTGATGACATGTTAGATTTATTTTCTTGTACAACAAAATATAAAACATCTTGTGTATCAACTTTTTACCTTGCCCAATTCAGTTCCACATAGCATGCACTCTTAGACAGTCGTAATTATACTAACTCGACACTTAAAATTAAAATGACTAAATTTGATAGGTTACTGGAGATTATGAATATTATTACAAGAAATTTATACTATAAATCAGTGATACCTAAAATACGGCCCGCGGGCGAAATCCGGCCCGCGATGTGCTTCCATCCGAAACGTCGGCACAAAATATAGAAAATCAAAAAAAAATTGACTTCAAAATGTATCTTTACCTATGGTAGGGCCCTCACTTTTTTTGTAATAGAATACTACCAAGGCATTAAATATTTGTGCATTTAAGAAATAGGACTCTGAATATAGAATCAACCAGGAAAAGTAAACGGATCTTTACTTTTTTGTAGAGCATGATTATATGCCGATACATTTGCTTTATAAAGAAAGTGTGGCTGTTTAATAAAAACAACAAAAGATAGACAGAACTTACGTCATGTTCTGATGCGTAAAAAGAAAACGCAACTATCCCTATAATTAATGTTAAGTGCTAGAACCTCAAGGAGGGGTGGTGGCCGAGCGGTAAAGCCCTTGGCTTCCAAATCGGGGATTCCGGATTCGAATCCTGGTAAAGACTGGGATTTATAATTTCGGGATCTTTGGGCGCCTCTGAGACAAAATGAAAGAATAGATCAGGTCTATGAAAATTAGAGTTCTATAGGCGCTAGCGGAAATCCAGTATTTTAAATTGAATATGTCAAGCCAAGATAATGTGCGCAATGTTAGCGTCTTCAACTATTTTCTAACAGACGTTTTCAATTAGGAGTCTTAGAAAAAGCTGTGCTGTAAATAGATTGGCAAATATACATCTCAGTTTACTCTTAACAATAGTTATTTCTAATTTTGAGTCTTGGAGCAAGGTTGGCGTGGGGCAAGGTTGACGTGGGGCAAGGTTGACGTGGGGCAAGGTTGACGTGGGGCAAGGTTGACGTGGGGCAAGGTTGAGGAGCATAATGTCTAATGAGTTGTCTAATTGTGTTAATTGGGTCATAATGTTAGTTTATTCCATTGGTGCATTTGTTTATCTAAACTCTTTTTGAGTGTGTGTGTGTTTCATTGTAAGGAGGAGGGAGTCTGTTTTTCTTCGATCAACAATAATTAAAAGCTGGACCTAAGATAAGGTCATCAAAATTTACTATACAATTTCAATTTAGCAGCCATCACAACAGAAATCTGTATTTTATCATTATTTATTTAATTAATATAAGCAACTATTTGATAGTTTTGCACTTGATAAAAAATGTATATACACACTAAAAGCGAAACTCTTCACTTTACAAAGAAGTAAAAAAAAAAATGTGCTATATCAATGTATATACACTCTAAAAGTGAAACTCTTCACTTTACAAAGAAGTAAAATAAAAAATGTGCTATATCAATAATAAAATACTAAAGTTATGCATTTTGTGTAAAGCTTTCGTATTTTAAATAATTTTCTTCGTTTCGTGGGTGGTGATGCGGCACGAAATAATGACGCAGAAAGGTACATTTTTTTTTGTAGAGCTAGATGGCAAAAGTGGATGCTAGTTTTGGTACCATAATATTCGTAAAACATTTTTAAAAATTATGTTTTAATTTATTCAAAGTATTTGTTTATCTTTTTATTTATATGGTGTGTTTGTGTTGTTATTACGGCTTTATTTGGTACAAATTGTTAGTTACTAAGAGACCTTTTTTTTTTCAATAGTTATCTCTTTCTCGGGAGTTTTTGAGAATTGAACTACTAATAGATTAAAATAAATTATTAAAAAGTTTTAATTCACATGCTGTATTGGTGGAGTGATAGTGTTAATTTTTTGTGTGACCAACTGACAAACGTAACACAAGTAATCTCACGTGCTGTATGCCAGTCAACTATGTCAGTGCACAAGGGACTGTACTAGTACACGCAAATATGACACGTGGTATTTGTCATGGTTGGTTTTAGGTTAAGTAGGGTATGTTCTAGATTCACGGGCTCCCCACCAATGAACAGTATGAACCAAAGTAAAGAATAGCAATGTGTAAACTATGGCCTACTGAACCTCGAATACATGTCGACCAAATTAACAACAATTGTTCAATCGTGAACAATATTAATGAAAACGTAAGTTAATGTACATTAGTTAACAACAAGATTGAACGTTTAACAATTTAATGAATGTATGAAATATTATGACATGAGTGATGAATAAAGATCAATAGTATTTTCAAAGGAACACAAGTTATACATATTATGCAACGAAATATAGCACACCTTAAGCTCGGTGCCGCAATTTGATCAGGCCCGGCGATGCCCACAACCTAAAACCATGGAGGCAAGGACCAAGCCATACAATCAATGTGAATCAGACCTGATTCCAACAGAGTCTCAAGCCTGCGTCCCTGAACAAGAAATATAATCATTTCTTGAGATCGCCATTCCCAAGATCATAGGACCAACGAATTTAGAGCTACACCATGAAGAATAAAGTAAAAGAAACTAAGTTACCCAATAATGGGGAGAAAACACCAAAGAAAACTACTCCAGCTAAAGATCTGCCATCAGTACAACCACAACAGAAGCAAGGAAGCAAATGACATCAACAAAAACGTGTCCTTAGAAACTAACCCTAACCCTAACCCTAACCCCAAATGCAGTGTTTGGCATGCCTGATGTAGACTGAAGCCCACCCCCCTCTCCCCTACACACACAAACACAAGGCTTGGGACACGATGCACACATCGAATACAGTCTAGCGCAGTGATTCCCAAAGTGGTCTATATAGACCCCCAGGGGTCTACGAAGACTTCCAAGGGGTCTACAGAGGTGAAAAAACTAATTGGGTGTCTATGAGATGTCCACGGGGGTCTACGATAATATATTCATATAAGCTTTAATTTTTACAGCCCATTAATGTAGTTCTTCACACTAAGATATAATTTTAATTTGTAGCTAAGTAAATCCTTAAAATATTTATCCTTCTATTCAAAGGAAAAATTGTTGTATTTAATTTCAAAATGTATTAAAATAACTTAATTTTGTCTACATGTAAGTAATGTTTAGCAAAAAGAAATGTAAACTGTATAGCGTGATAAGTTAAAATTGTTCATTCCTTCCTTGTCCAACTAGCGGTTGCCAATTGACATTTTATGATGATATGAAACTAATTACGTTGGAGGATCATCCGAGACAAATGTCACTCTGATAAAAAGATAAAGTTTTGAAAAACTTTCGAACATTTAAATATAAAATTCAGAAAAGGCCCACAAAATCTATCTTCGACATCATATAGAGAAGACGATGGTGTGTGGACGTCTAAAAATATATTTTTTACTTATAACAAAATGGGGAGCGCTTTGGTAGTGGTTAGCTTCCGAACCTGGGGTCCTAGGTTCGAATCTCGTTGAATTTTCAATTTCGGAAAATTTCAGGATTTTTAGGGTTCCCCAGTCCAGCCAACTTTAATGGGAACCTGACTTAGGTTAGGAAAAGTCAAGGCGGTTGGTCGTTGTGCTGCCTGCATGACACCCTGCTCGTTAACCGTTGGCCAAAGAAACAATGTCTGAAAGGGGAACTTAACTTTTTTTTTGGCAAAATACATAAAACACAATAGATTGATTTTTACCAGTCCTTGTAGTTTTAAAAACTGTTTAGGAGAAACCTGCATGTGATATTATTAAAAGAATTTCTTTAAAAAATACAATTCAAGGTCACTTCGGTGTCGTGAGTTATAAAATTAAATTCTTTGCAAGCGACTTATATACAGCTTAAGATCAGCGGTATTACAGGCTCTGACAGGTTGTAGTGATGTTTGCTGCAAACTGTCTAATGATCGCTGGCTCCTTTTTTTTCCTCAGGGTTGACCCACAAAACCTTTCTCATGTTGCAAGGCAGCAGAGTTTTGAATTCAGTTGTGCTTCTTCTTGGTGGGTGGCCAGCCAAGGCTTAAGGGCCTTTCCTGATCGAAGTTTACTGGTTTGGGTGCCAGTTACTCGCCTTCGACCCTTCTCTTGTTAGTGATAACATTTTTGAGGACTCAATACTTGAGCAACACTTGAAAGATCAAGAAATACACGAGAAACTGTTCTTTGCAAAAACTTTAACAATGATTCTTAATTAATTAATTTATATTTTATGCTTGAAGCACAACTTCATGGAACAACACATTCCTGTTTGAAATATAATATCCATAGCAACGAATGATAGACCTACACAAAAAAAAAAAAGATTCCAGTGTGTTTGGAGATTCCATCAATAAATATTGTTATTTTATTAATTTTATCATAAAAAGATAGATCTCTATCACTTGATATGTAGCTTTAAATCACTTTTTTACTTTTCAACTCATCACAGATAGAAATTTAGTTTTAAAAAAATGTTGATGGATTTGCAAAAATTTGAAAGTTAAGCAGGGGGGCTACCGTAAACCAGAAAACATGGCAAGAGCTCTACGAGACAGAAAAGTTTAGGATCCACTGATCTATCGCTATAACATACATATACAGCCCATGATATACGAAGGCATTCAAACAATTCCTTAGACTTTGTTTGTGGGAGTGTCCAAGCAATGAAATATATAACTTTTCAATATTTATTTTATTACCTAACACTACAATAGTTTTTTTTTATATTAAAAAAACACAGTTGATGTGTTTCAATATAAAAATAGCAACATTTTTTGTGTTGTTTTTAAATATAATACAGTTTGTTAAGTAAAATTAAATATTGAAAACTAGTTAATATAATTCAGAATTATTTTTTCTGAATTACTGGAGTAGACCTATATTTATTTCTGTCACTTTCCTTTCCACTGCATAATAAATTTATAACGAGACTTACTGACTACTTTAAAAAGAAACAAGATAATAAAGAGAGTTTCTTTTGTGTTATCACAAAAACTTAGAGACCGCCCCCGTCGGATCCCAATCGGATTTGACTATTTGCAAGAAATATTCAAAATGAGATTTTGTTTTCATTGTCAAAAGTAATAATGTTTTAAAGACTCTTTTGGCGTTGTTAAATCTTTTTTTTTCCTGAATATATTTTACGTTTCAATTGTTCCTTCAAATTTAAAGATAATCTACTCCCAAGCCCAAACCTCCCGCATAAACTGATCATTAACAAACTAGTAGCCTATTTTTGATAAAGAGATATATTACACATTTCGGCTTGATAACTACCGAATATGTACAATATGTCAGACGAGCGATTTTAGATAATCCTTTGACATAGTTTTGTAATAGAAAAAAAAAAAATAGAACATGAATCGATGTGGTAGAGGGCCTACTTCGACAACGTCTGCTCAATATCCCAGCACAGTTATCAACAAAGCTATTGGCATTTTCATTTGAATGATACTACAATAAGGATGTAGATCTACCTAAACTAACTTTTGATTTATCACTCTCAAGATCTGTATCTTCTAGACCTAAAATTTAATTTCGGAACAATTTAGAAGTAATTAGGATAACATTTACGTCAAGAAGCCGAGAAAATCTATCCAATGACTGAAATCAACATTAAATTTTTAAAAAGTAGTTTTAATATTGCATAACATAGATCTAAGCATTTGGAAATCAAAACATACACTTTAAGTCTAGATTTTGATCCAGAAATTGAAATGCTAGATCTTGATCAAATATACTTTATATAAAACAAATACAGAATAAAAACATTGTGTTATAGGAGTGTTTATTGAAATTATAATTTCAAAATATAATTTTTTAAATGTATTTTTTTTACTTTGATCCAGAAATTGAAATTCTAGATCTTGATCAAATATACTTTATATAAAACAAATACAGAATAAAAACATTGTGTTATAGGAGTGTTTATTGAAATTATAATTTCAAAATATAATTTTTTAAATGTATTTTTTTGACGAGATTGTTCAGAATGTATGAGTGTATTTCTGTCTAGCTAAATATTTATGCTCAAATCTCAACAAACTCTAATTTCTTGTCGGATCTAGTTGAAACTTTGACAAATTATTTAACGTACCTAAGACAACATGAATCTGTCAAAACGTTAATAAGTTAATAATTTATTGGTAATTATTATTTTTAGTTGGTATCAATAAAAGGATATACATGCTACTCATTCAATGATGTGGCTTTAATATGTTCAGCTTAATTTGATATTTGAATGTCATTGTTACATATACTCATACGCTAAGGCCACTACATTATAGAAGTTTAGTCAAGGCTACATAGGAAATGTACAAGAGTGTAAGTAGTGGAAAGTAGACACGTAGATTGTGTACCATGTATTTTATTCTGTTTCTCTTTTGTTTGGTTATAATTACCCTATTAAAATGACCTTTGTAAGAAATGTGGTAGAAATACATAGAAAGAAATGTGAAGTCTAGAATCTAGGCCTGATGATACTAAGAAGAAAAAAGGCATTTATTTTCTAAATCTATGCCATTATGAGTGTATTGAGTTAATTAGAGCCAGGGTCATGTTGTTGGGGTTAGAATATGCATATATAGATAAGAATTGTTAACTATTTGATTGCGGCTGGAATGAGGATGTTTTGTACAGACATAAGAGAAGAAGTTAGATGTTGTTGGTAGAATTAGTATCTACTTTGTTAGGATTGTTGTGTTTCTTAGTACAGGTTTAGAAGTTATAATTTCAAATTGTTAACTAATATGTTTGAAAAATGAGCCGATAGACGTTTGATACACATCGAACTTGTTGAACAAAGGGGTTGGGGGGGGTGAGGGGTTTAGTGCGCAGCGTAGTGTGAATGTGGAATAGTGCGAATGCGTGTTGAAAGGTTTAGAGAGGAAAGAATCCAAGATGGAATAATGTAAACTAAATTATTGTTGATGTACTATTAATGGTTTATCAAGATTTATGTATCCATCACCTACTATATATATATGAGTTAGGTTGTACATAATTTAGAGTCTCATTCGCAAATAACAGTATGTAACTGTATGTGTATAACTTCAAGAGGCCTATCCGGAAGTAGGCATTCAATAAGAACTATGCCACAGTTTTTAGACATTAGCATTTATAGACGATAAGATGTGTGATGTTGTTTTTTTATTATTAAACACAATGTTAAATTAACTCATGTACGTGTGAGATAAGCGAATAATTTAATAAAATTCTAGAATTATGAAAACTAAGCCTAAAAAACAAAACGTCAATTTCCAATGTAATACATTTTTGTACATACAAATTTAATATTGTTGAACTTCAACAAATGTTAGCTTTCTTTTAGTACGAGAAATTATGTTTTAATTTTATGTCCATTATCTCCCCTAAAATTTTGCATTTACAACATTTTTAGGGAACGTTAGGGTATTACGTAACACACAAAAAAATACCAACATTTCCTACTTGTATCAAATCGAAACAAAACTCAATACCACATACACACACTACAGCCGTTGAGTAGCATAACAAACATGAACAAGTCTTACAAAAGAATTTTAACTCAGTGCTACACATGTACAGAAAACTCGCGGTTTAAAAAAAAAGTGGGGTATTTTTTTCCATTGTTATTTTATAAAACTTTTGGGTAGGTTTATATATATATATATATATATATATATATATATTTATATATTTATATATATATATATATATATATATATATATATATATATATATATATATATAAATATATATATATATATATATATATATATATATATATATATATATATATATTATATATATGATGGCTTAAAAATAAAGCAATGAACAAACTAACGATAACCCCTAATGTTTCGATCCCGATTAACTATGTTACTATGGAAATGAAGTCCAAACCACTGGTCATGGGTTTTATAAAATATCAATGATAAAATAAATCACAGGTAATGCGCTGCCATCCGGCCTACGAAGTATGTGTGTTTACGGTGGACAGTAAAGTCTCAGAGTCGTGGTTGTGTTGGACTCTAGATTTTATTTTTGACCTGATTTGTCACGTGACACGCTTGTTGGCACCACTAAATCATGCAATAGTAAATTAAGTAGGACGTATTTTAAAGTTGTTGATATGCCATTAAACGATAATAACGTTATTATTCTCGATGTTTAGGTTTATATATATATATATTCTGGTTTAAAAATATAGATACATATATATTTTCTTTAAATGGTGTTTGTATAGTAGAAAAAGTTCATACTGAAACTAGTTTTGGAGATGCACCTATTAGCATGGAGGTCTGGGCGCAAAGCGATTTCCGCGTTCTTCGTTAAGTGATTTAAAAAGTCATTGTAACCTAGCAAGAGGACAACTTCTGAGGTTGACAGGGTCATTGCAGCCTTGTACGTTTTAAGCTGACTTTGTAAAAGGAACATTATAAGTTTTAAGCTGACTTTGTAAAAGGAACATTATAAGTTTTAAACTGACTTTGGAAAAGGGACATTATAATTTTTAAACTGACTTTGGAAAAGGGACATTATAATTTTTAAACTTACGTTAACGTCTTACCTATTGGTACATTTTGAGGTTTACAAATCCTGTGAAGGTTAGCTAGAAAGCAATATTAAACCAGAAAAAAGTTATTTTATCTGACGAACAAAAAAGTTATTTTATCTGACGAACAAAAAAGTTATTTTATCTGACGAACAGAAAAGCTAAGGAAAAATTTTATTTGAACAAAAACATTACTGCTATACAAAAGTGTATTCAAAAATGTATGTAGAATGGTATGTTTCTGTGCAAGTTCGTTTGTTTGTGTATAACGAATTTATATCAAGAACATCAAAATGAAAGCACAGTAGTACAATTCTGATAGAGGTCAAGAATCGTCCCTTTTTTAAAAACAAATTACTAAAATTATTTCTAGTTTAAGAGCACCCGAAGCAAAACAAAACAAATGTTAACGCTGTGATTAACAAAAGTCTATTTATATATGAATGTGTATGAGTGTTAAAGCTTGAATTTAAATGAGAGTATGTCAAAATTTGAGGATTCCATTAAAAATAAAAAAAACAGGTCAATAAATATTTTTTTTAAATTATATTGGAATTCTTTTAATTCTAAGAGCAGCGTAAGAATCATATAGTTCCACATGCAAGACGCACTTACCAAAACTTTGCAAAATCTAAAATATCATTGATATATTCAATATCTCATCTAGTTTTTGCAATCTATGTGACAGACGAACGGACGACCAGACAGGCAAAAAAAAAAAATTATACCGGCTTGACCCCTTTCGGGGTCACTAAAAAATCGTAGTAGAACTACGAGTGTCAGCAGTACCCCAGTCGTAGGCAGACATTTTGTTAACACTTGAGTTTATTAAAGAATAATGAGTCTCTGAGTTTACTTGTTGTTGTATTTTGATCCTTCTTGTTATTGTTGTTATTATATTTATTATTTAAAGCATAGTATTTTTATAAATTTAAAAAAAAGGCCCATATTTTAATTTAAAATAATATATTAAAAAAAAAAACAACATGAAATCATTTCATAGATTTGTTCACAAGTGTTGTCTAGAGAAATATATTAAAATGTTCTACTGTACAAAAGCTTTTCATATTGTTAATGAATAAAAATTTTACGTTAGTTTTGTACAATTAGGTATCTTCTCTTTCATTGTTCACAATTTAGTTTTATAATGAAACATAAGTGGCTTAAACAAATGTAAACGTGGATGGCTGCCTGGTCGTGCGGTTTGCGCGCTGGACTGTCGTTCGGATTTATCGATGGTCGAGGGTTCAAATCCTGCCCGCTCCCATCCCCCGTCGTCCTGCGGGAGGTTTTGACTAGGAAGTAAACTATCTTCAACTCTGAAGGAACATCCGAAACATGTAAAAAACATTTTACAAACATTTTTGAAACAGTGATTCTTAAATCTATTGCCAAACAAGTAAAAACTCTTCATCTAAGATTTGCTTTCAAAAACTTTTTAAAAGGCAAAGAATGTTCTATTTCAAAGCGAAGTGCACTGATAAAGCCAAGGAAAGGTACTTATATTCTTTTTTTACAGCCAAGTGCAATGGTCAAGCCAAGGAAAGGTACTAATGTTCTATTTCACACTAAAGTGTAATAGTCGAGCCAAGGAAAGGTACTAATGTTCTATTTCGCACTAAAGTGCACTGGTCAAGCCAAGGAAAGGTACTAATGTTCCATTTAACACTAAAGTGTATTAGTTAAGCCAAGGAAAGGTACTAATGTTCTATTTCACACTAAAATGTATTAGTCAAGCCAAGGAAAGGTACTAATGTTCTATTTCACACTAAAGTGCACTGGTCAAGACAAGGAAAGGTACTAATGTTCTATTTCGCACTAAAGGGCACTGGTCAAGCCAAGGAAAGGTACTAATGTTCTATTTCACACTAAAATGTATTAGTCAAGCAAAGGAAAGGTACTAATGTTCTATTTCACACTAAAGTGCACTGGTCAAGCCAAGGAAAGGTACTAATGTTCTATTTCACACTAAAGTGCACTGGTCATGCCAAGGAAAGGTACTAATGTTCTATTTCACACTAAAGTGTATTAGTCAAGCCAAGGAAAGGTACTAATGTTCTATTTCAGAGTGAATGGGAAATGCTAAAGTTAAAATAAAATGTTAACGCCCCTTTATAACAAAATTGCAAGTTTTAATTCAGTCCTTTAATGTGCCTTTGTAAATGATAAGAAGTTAACTCTATCTTTCAGAGAGAGAGAGAGAGAGAGACAGACAGATAATCAGAGAGAGAGAGAGAGAGAGAGAATGATAACACTTCTGGTCAGTGTTGGAAAATTGAATGACAAATTTGTATAAGGAATTGTGGCCAAATATCGTTAGGTATCAAGGTGCTAGAATGAATCCAAAACAAATTACAGAATTTAAGAAACAACAAAGTGGAGAAGACTTTTGGCTTGTAGTACCAAACTGAATTAGGTCATTGTGCAGGCTACATGACCGTCTCGTTAATTGTTAGCCATTGAAACGTCTGAACTACAACATTCGTTTTGTCAGAATGTTGACCCCATAGACACACACAGTTTTAGACAAATTGCTGAAAAAAGCACCAAGTTTGTATTAAGCGGCCTTTAAAGACAAAGTCCTACAATTATTTTTTTTTAATTTTAGTTATAATAGGCATATGGCGAAGTGATGAAATGTGAATAATTTTTTTTCTTTAAGTAACACAAATATAGTTAAAAATCAAATATTTCAAAGAAAAAAAAAGACGGTTAACCCCAGAACTGCACAAAATCTGGTCACTAATTGGTTTAGACTCATTTTTAAAAAATATACATAGGGTAACAAATGCAGCATCTTGAAATTAAAATGCATCTTGCCTTGAAATTGTCTTTTCAACTTTAGTAGTTAAGTCGAAAATATGGAACAGACTGTTAAACGTGGAACCGCATCTCATATCAAAATTAACAACCAGTGAATCCAATACAATGATCTGTCATGTCAACACACAGATTTTTTTCTTCGTATGCACCTACATTCAGAGGAAAGGGCAAAGGGTAATCCGCGTTGTAAAAAATATAAAAGGGATACACATATGTCAAAATTTAGGAAGCACTATAACCGAGGTAGGCAACCTGCGGCTCGCGAGCCACATGCGGCTCTTTGGATGTGAAGCTACGGCTCTTTGGTTCCATTCGCCAATATTATTTATTTTATTGAAAGATTTTAAAAAAATAGTTCTGAATAGTTTAATGATGATTTGGCACCGATTCGATCTCTCAACCAATTGTACTCGCTTTTCACCAAACCTCTCTCGCATTACACGCGTCGTCACTGCTGTCAGTCCGTTCGAAGTTCGAATGTCGTCGGATGTTTCTATGAAGGTTTTAATTCGCTTTTGACGCAAGACGAATTGGCATCTTCACCACTCGCTTTGGATGTGACGTATAGTTTCTTGTTTCAAATAAATGAGTTAGAAGCGAGTTATCTTCTCAAACTTAGAAGCAATCTACAAGTAATGCTAATCCTGCAAGCTTTGTGGCACCATAAGAAGTTGAAAAAAAAAAATTACAAATGGCGAGTATGTCAAAGATTGCTTTCTGCCTACATATGAAGAATTGTTTCGTATTTTCAAAAACAAACCAGAAATCTATCAGCTAAAACAGTACAAGATAGAATTGCTAAATGTCTTCAAATGTAACATATTTGCAGGTGGAAGATATTCAACTTTCAGATGTCCTATCACTTGCTATAGATGAGTTTTGAGACTTATAAGACACGACACAAGTTGCCCTTTTTGTCAGGTAAATGTCTTCCCAAGGTCCAAAAGAAGAACTTGTCTCGTGACAAACTAGAGGAGATGTAGCGAATGACATGCGAAAATATCTTGAAAACATTAAGATCGATTTAAATAATAAATAAAATAGCAACTGGTGGTGCCAGAAATATGACAGGAACAAATAAAGGGGCAACAACGATTTTTGGGAGCAAAATAAACCATAAAATTCGTACGTTTCCCTTGATAAATCAAAAGTGCTTTAGGCCTAAAACGATTCCGACCGAAATAGTTGAGGTCATAAATTAGGTAATCAATATTTTTAATATCATCTTGTCAGAAGTACTCTTCCATCGTCAGTTTAAAGAATTCTTAAACAAACTGGAGACTCATTATTCCGACCTCCTTCTTCCCAACAAAGTGCGAAGGCTTTCCGAAGGTTGAAACATTTTACTTTGTGCTGGAATGAAATAAATTGTTGCAAGCATTTTACTTTAAGGTGGATATAACAATGAAATAAAATGAGCTGAATTTAAAACTGCAAGGAAAGGGAAACCCAGCCTATGTTTTGGTACAAGAATTTGTTTATTTTGAAGAAAAATTAATTCTTTTTGCAGAAGATATAAAGAGCCGTAAGTTTCTTTGTTTTGAATGTCTAACGCAGTATCGCGATAAAATCGGTGCAACTTTTGACACGAATTACTTCAGCAAAGTTAGAAAAAAAAATCTAAGATGCATTTCTTGACAGAGTTGAGCAGTTTAACCCCCCCCCGCCCCCCAAAAAAAACAACATTCGAGCATTCCTAGTAATTCCTTTCAACACAAATAGTAACGAAATCCACATTGATCTATTTGAAATGGATACTTCTTCATAACTGCATCTAGAATTGAAATTGATCGATTTTAAAAATAAAGCATTGTGGAGTGGATAATTTACAATTTACAGAGTTAAAAAATCAAGTTGCAAGTGTTGGAAGTCCAGAAATGTATGTACATAACGCAACAAAAGTTGACAGCTTTAAAAGGAATGCCGCGAGTTGATTCTTCGCATGGTATAATCTTTCAGATTGCTACAGAGAGGTGAAGAAGTTGGCATTTAGAGTGCTGACTATGTTTGGATTGACATGTTAGTGCGAGAAAGCGTTCTCTTGCATGAATATAATTAAAAGTAAAGTAAGAAGCCTACTAGCAATTGAAAATTTAAAGTCGTGTTTGAAACTAAAAACAAACTATGAGCCGAATGTATCCAAAAGTTGTAAGACCATGCAAAGCCAAAGCTCCCATTGAATTAGTGTTGTAATTAAATGTTGAACTGCTTTAGTTGTTACCGAACTAAAAAATAACTATCTAATGATGCAATATATATATTCTCTCTCTCTCTCTCGCGCTCTATATATACTATAATTTGTTTCGATTAAAAAAAAGTCTGCTAGTACTATTTATAGTTGGAAAGAAAAACTTTGTGGCTCTTTAAAAACTTTAAAAAATTTTATATTGTCATTTTTGGTTCTTTAGACTCAAAAGGTTGCCCTCCACTGCACTGTAGTAATAAAGGACAAACTCTACATATTAATGGCCTTTTTTTTTTTTTTTTTTTTTTTAACTTTGTATATTTGAATCTATTTGGTCGACACAAAAACACAACACCGCTACTAATCCACTGGGACAACATAATAGTTTACCAAGGCTCTGATATTTTTTTTTTAAATAGACTTTTTGTTATTATTACAATTTTATTGAAACATACTTTCTTCATTCTCACATCGTCTTGTTGCATGCACAGAAATGACTTCAGTTTCAACATCAGCAACTAGAACTCTGAGTAAAATAACCAAAGCACTTCAGCATTTTCCTTGGAGGGCAATGTCTGCACAAATGGTTGTATTTTTTATTGGACTCTCGTCACGTGATCACATCAAATTATGTGAAAACAAAAAAAAAAACATCGATTCTAACCTAACTATGTTAATTATATGCACAGCCATGGTTTAAGTAAAATAAAACACAATATACAACAGAATATGCATGTTGAATCATTTCCAAATGACATTCACATTCCTATGACATTTTTTTCACTTTCGAATGAGACATTTGACATAAAATGGAGTGTTTGTTTCAGAAAGCCTGTGTAGCTTCCTAATCATTATGTACAAGTATCAAAAATTAATTAATTAAGTTATTTTAATTCGATATTTTACGTGGTTTTAAAAGACATAATCAAATGGACAAATTATCCACAATGGTGGCACACAATTAATGGCCTTTAAGTACAAGGCATTCAAAAATTCCTTTTCTTTCACTCTCTATATTACAATACTAAATCGATATCTAAAAAAATTATATTTATTCAGTTCTTCAAAGTAAATATACAAAGGAAGAGTATAATGAATAAATTTAAAGGAAAAAAAAGACACTTAATGAAAATTAATAGTAAATACTGAACGTTTTTATTTCCCACATGATAGTCCAACATTTCATAGTGTTAAATTAAATACTCATTCATTAAATAACAGCATTTGTTTATTTTAACGTGGATTATCTAGTTATGATCATTTACATTACCTCCCTTTTAACAACTATATGCTTATTTTATGGTGAAAATTTTTTGATGGCTCAAATACAAAGACAAGAATTAAAGCGACGATCGAACTTACCTCTAAAAATGTTTCTATACTGATAAACTTTGAGAGTGACGTCCAAACTTCGGCACGTGGGACATATTCGGCCCCTCAAAACCAGACCGGACGCGTTTTTGTGATGTCTCGGCTCGCGAATTGAGTGTCGAGGTCTGAGCAGAAAATGTTCTGCTACATGATGTGCATGTTACTGTACTTCGGTGACTTTTACTTTATGTTATGACGTAATAACAAAACCTTCTATGTAAATGGAAAAGTATCTAACAAAAGATCTGATACAATCTAATACCTCGTACATTACACACTGACAGGCTAACAAAAGAGATAAAGATGGGTTTGAGTCAAACATTAAGTGGACTGCCATGAAACTTTTTAAATTTTGACCTACAAAATCTGTAGAATTCAGATACTTCCACGTTTTTAACATGTGACTTCCTTCAAGACATTTTGGAAATTTCTTTAGCCCGCAGGCTGATAAAGGTTAGACACTGGTGAACTATTGTATATTAGTCAAGTCAATTGGGGTTTTACGACAACTGGTTGACAGACAAATAGAAATGTGTCATGACAAAATGTAATAATGTCCCCTCCTTTTATCAGAACATTGTATGTTGTCCTCAAACCCCCCCCCCTTTACATATTTACAAAGTTTGAGAAATGATGCACAAACTTGACTACAGGTGAGAGCTAAATCATACATGAGCGGCCTTCGGTAGTCAGTGCATACAAAAATATACTTAGACTTCGCTGGTATTTTAATTGATGGACAAAAGGTTATAAAATTTCAATATTTATTTTGTTTCTTTAAATACCGCTAATATAGTTTAGAAAAAAAAGATAGTTAATGATTATCAATTAAATAATGAAAATTGGTTAATGTAAGTCAGCATTTTTTAAATCGATAATTACTCTAGAATATCTAGTGTTTATTTCTATCATTATTTCCACCTCATTCTAAATTTATAACGAGATTTACTTACAAATTTAGACACAACAAAGTTACAAAGAAAGTTCTATGGATTGATATACAAGTACCATTGATTGAACAATTAATAGGGATTAGATGTAAATGAAGTCAGAACTATTGTCACCATTAATTTGGCCTTTAATGCTAAGGCGTTCAAAATTAAAGTAGATTTAAACTATATAAGGGGATAGTCAACGCTGTAATAAATCTACATTATTTTAAACATGTATTTAGTGTAACTAGAAAGAAGTTTAAAAAATTTCACTACACACTAACCTCTAGTACGACAGTTCACATAAACAAAATAGAATGCATTAACATGTAAGCCTTTTAAATCTCACTAATATTCTTTTGGTTTCTTTTATTTCATTTATTCCGATTATCTCCACTTATATTGTTCCTTTTAGATTGAAAGTCAACATTGTTACCAACACTAGATTTAGTCCTTTGAAGTGCGGGTCTGCAAAGCATCCATACAATCCTGACGCAGTCCCAACTGCGATGGGCAGGACACGTCTGCAGAATGGAAAACCACTGCATCCCTAAACGACTCTTGTATGGCCAACTAAGCGAAGGAAAGCGCTCGCAAGGTGGTCAAAGAAAGCGCTTCAAGGACACCCTCAAAGCTTCTCTGAAGGCGTTCAACATAGACCCAGCCACCTGGGAGTCAGAGGCACATGACAGAGCATCATGGCGTCGCGCTGTGAAAACTGGCGCACAGGTTGCTGAGGAAAAGAGAACAACGCTGGCAGAAGAAAAACGCCAGAGAAGAAAAGCAAGGCCAATGACACTAGCTCCAGCTGGAATAACCTGCCCAGTGTGCAGCCGAACATTCCGGGCTCACATAGGTCTCACCAGCCACATGAGGAGGTATAAGACCCCAGTGCAAAGCCCTCAGCCCCCTGGATGAAAAAGTGGTCATCATCGAACCACGATGGACGAACTATACTAGATTTAAACGGCGAGTATTTTAAGGTTTCGCTAATTAACCTGAAGGAAAATGTTCAGACTCGGGTATTACAGATCCAATAGTTATTCTTAATAATGCTAGAATTGTCCATTATTCGAGTTTGGTTTCTATAATTTCAGAATTAAACTTCACACTCCACTTTCTACCCCTCTATTCATTACAGAGCATTGAGCCTACATTTCTTTGTTAACAGCGTTTAGAAATAAAATTATTATTACTAGTCTTATTATTATTACTTTCTAAACCCAAACATCTTAAAGTCTTCGAAAATCCATCCCCAAAAAGAATAAGCCAATGACACTCCCCCTGGCAGAAATGCGATGCCGCTGTTCCAAAAGTCAATAGGGTACCCGCCGTTATTATGTAAACATCAGCTGCGTGATGAGAAGTAAACTTCACTTTTATAGAATGGTTTTAATACTGTAATTAAATAAAGAAACGCAAACAAAACACAATCATTCCGGTTTAAAAATATAGAGGCATAGATATTTTGTTTTAAATGCTGTTTGTTTTGTAGAAATCGTTTTTAACTGAAACTAGTTTTGAAGGTGCACCCCTAAAGAGGATCATCATAATTCATAATACTCTTGAAGGCTTCTCTTTTCTTTTTTTTACATAACTACATACCAGTTAAAAACAAATATAAAATCACTATAATGATGTTATAATTACATGTTTTATATAATGAATGGGTAATTAAAATCAATCATTACTGATGATTACCATCATAGGCGTGGTGACTAACTCGCGCCCGGTGCAAGGTATTTTATTGGCGTCCCCTCACCATTTACCATGAACATCACATAGAAGTATAGGCGCCTCTCTGCCTGTGGCGCTCAAAGAGGGTGGCGCTTGGGGCATCGTAACCCCTTTGCCCCCCCCCCACCCTAACACTGTTTTGGGAAAGGTTTTAAATATCCCATCAACTGATGTAAGTAATAGATCCTCGGATTTCTAATACTAAGATTTTCAAGTCAATTTTATTTCTGTAAAATATATTCTCATGATGTGGACCGCGGACTCGCGTGCGAATTTAAAAACAGTATAAGGATAGGTATTAATGACGTGATTTGATGGGGTTTTTCAGTATTACATTATCAACCTACAAAGTAGGCCTACAAAGTTATCATAATCCCTATGCTAATGACATGTATGATGAAAATATGTTTTACAAATTTGCAATATTTGATTATCAAATAAAAATAACTATAATAAATTTTAATACAATGAAACATTTTTTTTTTTTTAAATATCTACTTTTAAAAAAATATCTACATTTTGCAAGAAGAAAATTATATACAAAACAAACATTACTACATGGAAGCATTTTGTTGTATCTCAGAACTAGTTGGTGTGTATGTAATATATTTATTCTGTTTCTTTTTGTTTATCCCTACTTTTAAATATTTGCTTTGTAGTTTTATATCGCGAGGTTCTCATGCTTGCGTGTCGCGACCCTCCATTGACACTTTCTTAGTGGTCGTCTAATACCATTGGAAAAAATGGATTCACTGGTGTACTCCGTTAAGCTTGTTGAGGTTGCCCTTTTGACCATGGCACTTTGGGTGCTTTCTGTCAGGTAGGATCCAAGCCACATTTGGAAGATTTTGGCTATCCTGGTCAAGTGTGTCAAAGACTTTGGACAGTCCTGAGCGGATTGATAACTGGCATATGTCGGAGTTTTGAAATTATGTCATTTGGTACCTATGAAATAAGTCACGGTCACTCCATGGCTGAATGAAGTCATGAGTCAGTAAGCAAAGACTGGGGATTGGAATATCTTCTAGTATAGGAAACCAATATTTTTTTATTTATTTAGCGGCCTGCATAATAATAATAATAATCTTTATTGTCCGTATGGAAATTTGTCTTACAATTTGTGCATTACACCAAACAAAAAACATTATAACTATAAGAAACCAAAGTGTACATTCACACCTGACTCACTCATAATTTACATGTCACAAAGTTTATACCAGATTGTTCTTATTTAATGATTTAATTGCTAGGGAAACAAAAGAGTGTTTGTGTCTGTTTGTCTTTGCTATCGGTGTCTTGTATATTTTTTGTGATGGTAAAATCACAAAATCCTGATACAAAGGGCGATTCTTTATTTCGAGGATCTTGTTAGCTTTTTTATAGATGTTTGTCTCAAACAACTGCCCAAATGGGGTTTGTTTTTTGCCAATGATTTTACTAGCAGCATTTAGGATTCTATAAAGTTTATTCTTATTTTTAATGCTCAGATTGCCATGCCAGGCAGTGATATTGAAACTTAAAATATTGCAGATGTGAGCGTGATAAACATAGCCAAGGCCTTTTCGCAACGAGGACAGTTTTCTTAGTAATCGTAATCTTTGCTGCCCTTTTTTGCTGATATAATCAGTATTTGCAGTAAAATTTAGTTTATTGTCTAAGATAGTACCAAAGTATTTAAAGGTTTGCACAATTTCAATAGTCTCTCCAGCTACAGAAACTGTACCGTGTTCCTTCTTTTCCCTACGAAAAAAAAATATAAATAATTGTTTCAAGTATCTCCAATAAAGTTTAATATAAAAAAAACTAAAATATGTAAATGAATAGTATACAAATCATAAAACATAAGGTGTCACCTTTAAAAAAAATTATTTGTAGATGCAAAAATAAATATTGAAATTCTAAAATAAATCACGGCTTTTTTCCCCAACATTAAATTGTGTAATGTTAATGTTCATTATCCCCCCTCCCACTAAAGCATTTGCATTACAAAAATTTTTGCCAACTTTCTAGATGGCTTTAGGATAAAGCAATGGACAAGCTAACTTCGACGCCGCGATCCTTTTTTTTACAATTCCTCACTACGCTGCGCCATGTGTGTAAGTCACTGTGTGCTTTCGCTAATGTAGATTGTCAAATTTCTTACGCCATGTCGAAAAAGCACGATAAAATAGAAGAACTTCTAAGAAGTTTCAACGCTGTAGACTATACACATTGCAATAGGGAGCCCCCTTCTTGCAGGGCTTCATACATAACTGACGATAAAGGTACACAAACTGATTCCGAAAGTGAAAGGGAGACTTCTATTCCTATGAGCCACGGTTTAGTATAGTAATATGAAATGTGTTGATAAATACATATATATAACCATACATCCATTGTATGTGACTTATTGTATACTATATATTAGGTATTTTCATTTAAAGTAACTAACAATGTGTTTTATTTTGTTGGGTCAGTTCAAATGCTCTATCTTATGCTAAAGCTTATTTCGATCCTGTATACTATACATTAGGTATGTTCATTTAAAGTAACTAATAATGTGTTTTATTTTGTTGGGTCAGTTCAAATGCTTTACCGTATGCTAAAGCCTATTTCGATTTTTTAAATAGAAATATTTTTGTTTACAGTTTTTTGGGTAGAATGTTATTGTGAAAAAGGCGTATTGAACTGCCTTTTAAGATAAGTGTTGATCTAAATATAAGAGCTTATCTTTTTAGACAAGACGTATTGATCTATATATTGGACCTTATCTGCTTAATTAGAAAGTAGAGCCTATTTATCTAAAAATAAAATAAGAGCTTACCTGCTAAAAAACAAATTAATGATCTAGGAATAAAGAGTATAACAGCATAATGACCATCTTTCGAAACTATTTTTATTTCACAATTTTCTAAAGAAAGAACCGAGTTATTAGTATATGTTGATTGGTTATGAATAATAGTTATTACAATGTGTTTATTCCTATTGAAATGTGGTCATATCTATATTTTTTCAAAATTATATGAAAGTCACAATAATATTTTTTCTATAAAAGTAAATATTTCATTAAATTTTAATGGTATTTCACTTTGCAGATATTCTCCCGTAAATGTGATCCTGAAAAACGCTGGAGTTGTTTTGTTTACGTGAATTGATTTGAAAAGAGTCAGTATTCAGATTTTACTGTAGCAAGCAATGGATAATGGCGAGCAATACAAGCGTGATAACTCCAATGTCATTGGAGGCAACAGATTATCAGTTTTAAAGCAGACGGCAGACTCGCCGTGGTAGGTGTGGAAATTTGTTGGGTCCTTCAAGTTCAAACTTAAGTCAATTTATATAATGATTCCAATCTTCGGTTTCACTCCAACGCCTTATTAAATAATGAGTTAAATTAAAAAAAACAAAAAAACAGATCATAGCATTAAGTGGTAAGTTTAGGATTTGTCTAGATTTGTTAATAAAAATAGAATGAAATAGTTTGTATGCACTATTTGAAAGATGTACCTGATGAATGAACATTACACATAACTCTTCAGCACGCAATATTTTATAGATGCTGTACGAGAAATCAAATTTTAAATTATTACTGTTAAAGGCATTTACCAAATAGGTTGTTGATTATTTAACGTGACCTTGTAGACGATAACGGTTAACAAGCCTTCTTTATGAATCTAAGTCCGGTTGGCTTGAATCTAGAAATCATCTGAAGATTTCCAAATTTTAAGTATGTCTTCCCTTCATAATTTTGATATAATGGCCTATTATATTTCAATGGTGAACGCCGGTGTGGACAGTATTGAGACTATTTTTTTATGGGAGATTGCTTTGCTAGTTAGAGCACATATTAGGATAGTATGTTTACGGCAAATTTTGTTTTAAATTGTTGGGCAATCTTAATGGAAGACAGAGCAAGAAAGGTTAATAGCCTTCTCCGCTTGCAACACTTTTAAAGGTCAGCTAATCATTAGTGCCCAAAGAAGCAAATGAACCACCCCCATAAGAAACAGGTATTGAACACTGTTAAGATAATGTCAATATAGACTCTACAGAGAACGACTTTTTCTGCTTTATGTATGACATAAATGTCGATTAGACATATTTTAATCACAAGCTAGGTCTGAAATCGCGCTTTCACAAATATATTTTTTCGATACATAACGTGAAAGGTTAAAAATAAAGCCCGGTGTAAGGTTGGGCGTCACTCATGACTGACTGACTTGCGCTGAAAATTTTGATTTAAGTGAGGAGGATTCGCGAAACACGTCGACCTCAATCTCTCGCCCTAATGCCCATCCTTTTCCAGAAAAAAGATTTTGTCAAAAAGACCAGATACGAGGATGTCATGTGACTTTCTGTGTGCCGTTAGTTGTCTTTCTGTCTATCATCTATTATGTCTAGATGTGCAAATATAGGGCACTGACCGCTGTCACGGATGAATGTGTGTATGTATGTATAATCTATTTTTACAATCTGCGCGAATGACCGGAAGTGTGTTTTGTTGTCAGACAGAGACCAGCGTGTGTGATATGCAGTAAAGCTGATTAAAGTTTATGTGTTTGATCTAGTGGTTAATTGTTTCATTTCGTTAACTAGAACTGAACCAGGGACACCTAGACGTATCGAGACCTAAGGTAGATTCTATCGAGTTATAAGTAGATAGAGTTTTCTAATTGTACTGCTGTGACAACCGCCATTGAGATTATCAACCTAAGTAGCATTATTTAAGTAACAATATTTGGTCATACTCTTTCAGCATTTTTGCTTTTTTTTTTCATATTATTACTAGAAAGAATTGCTCTTTCATCTTTACGAATAAAAAAGAATATGTAGCTTGACATTGATACAGTGTGTTATGTATTTATATTATTTTACTCTTTCAGTGGGCAGTTGATAACGTTCAATAACTAAACATTAATTGGCCACTGTTATGTGATGAACTAGACACTTTTATATCTATTTTTTTTGTTATTTAATCATTATTAAATTTTTATGAGAGAATGGAGTTTGTATTTCATTATCAGTATCACAGTTTTTCAATGTACTTATTCCTATTGAACAACCAGTGTTACATCCATAAATGTATAAATATTTCATCTAAACCCTAACTGCATTTATGGCACGATAACTATAAATAGATAGCATTTCGGTGTATCCGGTGCACAGAATAATGAATACTGATGAACTGTTTATTTTGTAAAAGGGTACGCTATTTTGTTTAGCACTATTTTTTTAAAAAGCACTCCAGAATATCCAGAATTATTTCAATGAAGACGAAGTGTTCGAATTTAAATCTACTGTTTGAAAGTTGTTTAAAACCAAAATGGGCAACTGACTGGCTGTACTATAGCATAGATGGTATGAAAGTTAAATTGATTTGCCTTGCTGTGATGTATATTCACATATTTCAGCACATTTAGTTTGCAGCAGCAAAGCTCAATTTAACGCGCTTGATAGTCTGACAAGACTGATTGCCTAGTATATTGTAAGTATTAAGTCATAAACCTACCACAATGTTGATACTCTCAATATGAAACACGCTGTGACGTTTCAATCCTATACTTTATAACACCATGATGTGCTAAACGTATATTATGAGACTATGGTAAACATATTTTTCGATCAATCATCTCCCTTTTTAAAAAGCAAGAACTGCTATAATAAAATTTATACACAATTAATCGATATGTATTTTTTAATTTATATTAGAGAACATATCCGGATGTAAATAATTTTATGATATTTTAAAAATAACATATTAATATTCGTAACAGAAAAGGTAGAGACATTTTGTGTTTGATTCATACATGTATATATATATATATTTACCACCAATGCTCTCGATATATTCTGATACTGATACACATTACAAATACATTATTAAATACGTCATAAAAAGTTTATGAAGCGGATGGAACAAATCTAAAAATATATTCAACTTTAATAAACTTAGTATTAAATTTTAATCTGCCATGAAATTAAACATCAGTTTGGTAAAAAAAAAAAGCGTCATAGTTTGATTTTTTTATAAATTTACTTGTTGTATTTTTAATCTCACTTATATGTATGGTGGCTGAGTGATAAAACCGCTTGGCTTCCGAGCCGAGAGATCTCAAGTTCGAATCCATCCAACTCTAATGGGTACCCAACATTAGTTGGTAAAGTCAAGGCAGTTGGTTGTTGTGCTGGCCACATGTCACCCTCGTTAACCGTAAGCCATAGAAACAGAAGCCCGATACATAGCAAGGTATGGATGGGTATTTTACATTTTTTTTATATGTAAGTTCATATCACGAGATCCTCTGGCCTCCTAAAGACCTTCCTGCAAGAAACAGTACCAGGAGAAAGGAGAAGAGGTAGACAGAAAAAGCTATAGGATGACGAACATCAAAGAATGGACGGGCATGGAATAAAAGATTCTTGTCAAGGCCAAAGACTAATAAAGAAAGACGGTCGACAGTTCATGGCTAGTCGTCCCTTAACGGCAGGGCTAGATTTTCTAATGGCTTATGGCCTCCGACAGATTTGGACTCAAACTATTTTTCGAAATATCAATAGTCACATTTATACTTAAACCTGATTTTAATCTTAAAATCGAATTCCGGTATTTTTTAAAGTTAAAAAAAAGTTTAGCTAGGCCTAATGCCCAGGCCTTTATCTTATTTCTCTGACTTGATCGATAGTTGCTTCGCCATTGAAGGAGGCCCTAAAGTGATAGATGAACATCGAAATTGTATATCAGTTCAACCCAAGGATCTGTAAATGGTACTTTAGAATGACATATAATAATATCTGGAAATATAAAGAGCCCCATATCTCAAAATATCTTAGAGCCTTTCCAAATCTAAATCTGTTCCTGCTTAATGGTCCAACAGACTAAGGCAGTGATTCTTAAACCCTTTTCACCATGGAACTCCTTTATATAGTCAAAAATTGCCCAAAAGACACCGAAATAAAAAAAGTATATACAAATTAAAAAAACAAACAACACATTTTTGAAGGAGTATTTAATGAGATTCTAACCTTTTCTTTATGTAAAATGTTTGTAAGTAATGACCACACATCTCCCAGTAGTATAAATGTGTAGACGGTGACATTATTTATGATGAATTTTATTATATCAATGAATTTACGTTCTATAATGAGAAGACGGAAAATTTCAATGACCACTAATGCAGAGATATAAAATTGGAATCTGTTTCTGTAACCAAAATTTGAGGTCTTTATGTTCAAATATTAAGTTCATCGTTTGTAAATATTTCAATAAGCCACTCCTGTATTAGTATGGATTCATCTGAGATGGGGATCTGAGACTCTCCACACGCAAAGGGGTTCAATACCCAGTCGACAAAATCCAAATATGAATTGTTTTCAATTCTTTGGTAAAGGTCGTCAACAAATAGTACGCAATAGACATATCAAACAGTATTGAGGGGCGAATTGATTATTATTTAAATAATCCGATTGGATAAACAGGCTTTTATCGAAGAAGTTAATTTAATTGTATACAATATTCATCTTTCTGAGGATCTCCTTCGTTAGTCTCGCAGACCGCCTGTAGACCGAGTTTCAAGACTCTAGGCTCAACTCTACTGACAGATACGAAATTAGTCGTTAGGACTTTCGTCGCGATTGCTTAAATTCTACAAAACGACATTCCTGGCCATTTTGATGGAGGTGTAGGCTAGGGGTGTAATCATTTTCAATTATGGTGGAAAATCTAAACGCACATAATTTGACTTATTCACACACCAACTTCACTATGCAAACACACGCACACACACAAGCAATGCAGTTCTTACGAAATGAAACACTCATACTTTATTCTCAATAATGCAGTTTAATTACTGCTTGTGGGCATTGCATTCGAGGATTGATAGCAATCTTCTCAAGGCTGTTCCTTTATCGTTTAAACACGGTCTTTCTGTCAATGAAGTTTTCGACGCTTTTTTTCCCCTCGAAATTGATTTACATTTCCATATCTGCGACATCATAATTGTGCAAAGTTTCAACTTAATCTAAGAATAGGAAGTTGCAAAAAGAACGGGTACAAGATTCTATCCTGACAGACAGACAGACAGAGTAAGTTGATATAGGCTTTGTAAATATATACATGTATATTTGTGAGGGTGTTTGTGTAAGTGTGTTATACAATTCTTAAATCTATAGTCTAATATTCTAGACATTTTATCGAGCTGCCTATTTCATCTTTTTAAAAAGATTGATTCCAACAAGTTCTCAAACTTAAGCGCATCCCGTTCCTAAAATGTCGCGTATTAAGAAGGGGGGGGGGGGAGTGTGTTGAGTCCTTTTTTTTTTCAAGGGCGATAAAATTTGTAGTATTAGCAAATACTTCGTGAGAAGCGTCTTCATCAAGATCGATTTATAAAGCTCCTTTAAAGAAAATATTTCAATGTGACTTGGTAAATTACATCAGAATGGTCAAATTTATTCTGAGTGAGGTCATCTTCAGTTAACGTCACAGAGGTCAAATGTATTCCGAGTGAGGACATCTTCAGTTAACGTCAGAAAGGTCAAATGTATTCCGAGTGAGGACATCTTCAGTTGACTGAACGTTATGATGACCTTAGAGAGATGACGCCTAATACAAAAGTTAAAGGACTTGCTCTAAGCGTCAAATTGTCAGTTACACTCCAGTATCGGCGAACTAACGCTTTTGTTAAATGTAATGTGGTTTTTCGTATGGACGCCTTTATTCCTTGTAATAGGTAAGTACGTTCATGTACATTAACTCTTTCTCTCCTAACTGACGATACCAACGTTGATTCCACCAGAATGTGGTAAATAATTACGGAGATAAGAAGTTAAACTGATCTATTTCTATAATAATATTCCTATTTTAAGAGAAAGTGATAGGAATACAACTTAGCAGCCGATCAGGGATTCGGCATTTAAAAATTCCGTAAAGAATTGTAAAATAGTTATAGAAAATATAAAGATTTAAAACTGTAGATGATTTATATATTTTATTACGAAACTGTTATACAGGTTTCTACAATCACTAAATTAAGTTTATTAAATACAGTTAATGAAAATCTATTCTCAGTAAGGATGTCACGTTCCTTAGTAGAATAAATATTTTTTTACAATTTAAAAAAAGTGCAAAATTCATTAATATATATTGCTATCAAATATTTTTTTTGTCCCTGTCAACTTATAGAATATTTGATATTAATTAGGATTCTTAATGTCTAGTTAAATTTTGGCAAACAAATAGTGGTTTTCTTTCGCCAAAAAAAGAGAGCGGATACGTCATACATATCTAGCACAGGTTCAACGTACAATAAAGCGTCTATTATCCGGATCAATAGTAAACGGGTTGGCCTCAAAATAAACCACCAAAAAACAAAAGTACTGAAAGTAAATAATAAACAAACTGGAGACATAGTGTACTGGATTCTCAGACAATAGACCAAGTAGAAAATTGTATATACCTTGGGAGTGTAGTTAGTATATCAGGTGGAACAGATAAAGACATTAAACGCCGTATAAATCTAGCGCGTCATAAATTTACACAGCTAAAACCAACCTGGAAATCTCTTCACATCTCAAACAAGACTAAACTAAGAATATTGAATTCTAATGTCAAGGCTGTCCTACTGTATGGTTCTGAGACATGGAGAACAACTGAAGCGACAACAACAAAAAAAATACAGACCTTCATCAAGAGATGCCTGAGAAATATCCAAAAAACACACTGGTACGACAAAGTAGAAAACACCAAACTGTGGGAGATGAGTGGACAGAAAAATATAGTGGTGCAGATCTTAGAGAGGAAGTAGAGATGGATTGGTCACACCCTTAGAAAAGATAACAGCAACAGAGCTAGGCAGGCCTTAGAGTGGAACCCCAAAAAGAACATGGCGACGCAGTGTACTTGAAGAAGCCGAGAGGACCAGGTAGAGCTGGGAAACCATCAAAACAACTAGCAAGAGACCGTGGAGAGTGGCGTGTTTTTGTCGAGGCCCTATGTTCCATGAGGAACTCAAAGGAATGATGATGATGAATAGTAAACGGGGGTCTGTCCGGATAATCGATCGTCCGGATAACTGAATGCGGGATATTATAAACGTTTTATTTCATTACTAATGTAAAGGAAATTCATATAGCGTTGTGTTGAGCTGTAACTTTCGATATGTTATTATCGTTAAATAATTAAATCTTATCTTATTTAGATGGTCCTTAACTTGTATGTTCCCATCAATGAATATGATTCATCTAACTAAACTCTAAGTAGCATTATTCTGGAATGGTTGTGCGTGTTTCTGATGCAATGATGCAACCTGGAGTAATATTTGAGTAGATCAATTGTATTAGCTGGATAGTCTTTGATAGAACCACGAGTAACAACAGTCGAGCTTATAAATAGAGTGGTTAAATGTTGACTTAGGAAAGAGAAGCGACAGACGAGTGACAGAAGGACTTGTAGTTTTAAAAGGAATTTTGTTTCAACGATATTATTTAACTTGTGCTTCGCCTTGTATTTACACTAAAGATAAATGTCTATTTGTCAAGAAATGTTACGTTCAGTTTCGTTTCAAAAGAAGTTGAAGTTTCATTCAAAATCGACATTAAGAAAGTAATACGCCACAATGGTTTAGATGGGCTAGCTTTTTGGGCGCTAGAACCCAACGACTGCGTATAGGTAAGCACATGCGCAGATCGTTACTTAGTCTCTGACTTTTACGAATGTTGAAAGTAAGGCATAGTCTGTCCACGTGGTAACCATAGATATTTATTCTTTTAGCATCAAATCAAAGACGTGTGTCATTGTCTAGCGTCTAAATTATTCCAGAAATTTGTAAGGCCAGAGACAGCAATTAAAAATTGGTCTGTCACTGATCATACTAAGTTCCACCTTGCGATCTATAGGGCCAATGATGTGAAGGCAATCAGTTTCAATGATCGATGGTTAACGATGGGTCATATTATCAATACAACGACCAACAGTCTTTATTTTCCATAACTAATGTCAGGTAGACACAGGGGCGCAATAAGCCCAATAGTCACATTTCCAGTTTTAACTAAGATTGGAACCCGCTACCACACCCATTATGCTAGAAGCAGATTATACCTGACACCATATCCGAGGAAGTAGCATAGAGATGAATGAAATGTCACCAGGCCATAAGGAGGAAAGAATCAAAGGGTAACAGTTTACATGTTTATTGTCGCCTAGCAAAAGAGCCACTGTGGAGGCTGAACTAGAAGGCAATAGTAATTTAAAGAAAGGCCCTAGTCGAAGACAGAAACAGATGACTAAAAGAGAACTTAAATAGACCTCTCGTGGACAAAGGCTTTGTCAGCATTAGATGTGGCAAATTATGCAGATTGCAACTGGGTTTGCGTTGTCATGTGAAATACTGCAGTCATCCTTAATCTTCGGAATTGAGGACGAACAGAGTGGTCATATACACTATATTTAGGCTATATGTCCCTGCACCACAGTGGTTAGCACTCTGGACGTTGTGTTAATGTCGTTTGGTTTGATCCCAAGACTGAACTTATTTTAAAATATTGACAAAAAAGAATGTTTAGCCTGGTTGGCTATATTATTTAAGAAGAGTAGAAATTATTTTTATACATAATAACAAGAGATGCTTGTTTGCTCATATTTCACTCATTGTATCATTTACACCTGAGGAGTAATACAGGGAAGGTCAAGGTGAGGGCAGTGGTGGGAAGCGTGTGGGCTGAGTTTGATGTATGACAGGTGTTTCCTTCTACTGAGACCGACTTTATTGTTTTGAGAAGGATGTCTATGCCGGACCTATTGTATGTGAGAATGTGTGATATTAAACTGTAAAGTTTCCCATTATAAAACATGAGGTACGATAATGAATTGATGACAATCCCACAATATGTCAACGTTTCTAAAAACTGAGTTCTATGTAAAATTTAGACGATTGTGAGTATCGAACATATATAGAAAATTACGGGGTATATATTTATAATATAAGTACTTAAAATATGTACTGCAACTGTCGAAGCATAAATATTTGTAACAGTTTAAATTAATGTCCATTAAATGTTGTACCCCCGTACGGGATCACAGATTAAATATGGTATTTCAATGGTGAAGATTTTTTTACACGTAGTGACGCGATTAAAAGCACTTGTATTTATAATTAGTAATACGCGATGTTCGGTTTTAGTTGATGGTATTGAATGCAATATATTCATTATAGAATACATGATGAGAATATATATTGCACTAAGGAACGTTACGGAAAGAAAAATAGAATGATACTGACAACTTTTACGGCATGATTTCATTTGACTTCTAATAGTTCAAGCGAAACCCCAATTCGTCATTTGTCAACCGAATCTATCAAGCCGTAAAAACTCAAACGTCATTTTCATATAAGCGTCTGAGCTTTTTTTTTTTAAGATGGATACCCAGTATTTAAGTTTTAAACCCAGATTTGACTCTGCAGACAAACACAATAAACAAAATGTAGCAGACGTGGAAGGGTGTTATTTAGTGGTGTTCAGAAAAGCCATAACTATGAAATATCAAACAATGTTAAAAGTTAATATTTTCAGCGTCCAAAAATAATGATCGCAAATTGGTTATGTGTATTACGGAAATAATAAGTCTATGAGCAATGTCAACAGCAAGAAATCTAACAATACACTTAATGTCATGTGATTCCTTCTGAAAAACGCACTGACCCAGGTAACCCTAACACTAATCTGTTTGAACCAAAATGGAAAAAAAAAACGTAAATTTCGGGCGGGAAAAGTGACGTCAGACATTGACCTCCATTAATAAGAAAAATATACATGCTGTGTAAGGTTGAACGTTAACCTTTGAAATTCAGCCATTTACTGGTCAAAGATGTGTACATGTGTAATCAACAACTAAATGCGTACATAGCACGTTTATTTTTCAAGTATAAATTACGTGAAAACAATATCAATTTTCTTTCGTACATGTAATGAAAGAACTTGCGGCTCTATAACACAAATGATCTTACATATTAAATCAGTAGTTACCAAAGTTTTTGTCTCGTAGTCACCATGCCATGTTTACCTGTATGCGGTAGACCCCTTGCTTAGCTAATATAACCATTGTGAAACACCCGTCATTCTTTATCCAGGCTTAGGACCGACAGGAAACGCAGGTGGTGAAAATATATTTCCTGTCAACATGTGGGGGAGAACCAAACAAAAACTTATAGCCAGGAAATAAAAAATTGGATAAAACCAACTACCAAAGTTGCAAGGAAATCACGTGAGTGGAATCCGCAAGGAAAGAGAAAAGTGGGCAGACCTAAAACAATCCTTGGAAGATGTCTTCTTGGTCCTGAGGGTACTTGTATGACATGGAAGCAGATGAAGAAAGCTGCTCAGAACCAAGTTCGATGGAGAAGTGTGATTGGGGCCCTATGATCCCCCTGGGGTTCACAGGATTTAGTCAGTCCAATAAGTCAAAATTACCTTTCGGATAAAACTTGACCTTATGAAAACTTTCGTTACATAATTTCCTAACATTCGTAACCTAGCAACAAAATTAGGTCATCGTCTGTACAAATAATTGAAATATTAATCTAAGTGTAAATAATCAGATCTGTAAGATAATATTTTGCGCATGTGTCAAACCCCTCCCCCCATGACCTAACATCCACAGGAGGATAACTTATTTTACTGAATTAAACAGATGCTAATTAGATTTTTTTCTCATTTGTCTAAATGGAAAAAAAGGGCTCATATGATATACTTAAAATACACCTCATTCTTTACGATAGCATGCATGAGCTTTATAAAGTGGTAACGGTTGGTTGAAGCTGACCCTCAGCTGGGCCAGACGTGTCAGCTTTCAAGAGTTCCGTTAGCACGTCTCTGTTCTAGGTGTGCAAGCAGGTGTGACCTTACTGAGAGACGGTGCGTACCAAATGTGTTGCATTCATACCAAGGGAAGCAAATGGCATACAAACATTGCCGTAATAATAGTTTCAAATATTACTCTTTCATACAAGTTGCAAAATTTGTTGCAGTTCATTCCAAGACAAGTTAATGCAACTAGCATACAAACAGAGATATTCTAATGATGATAACCTATTAACTCATTTTTTCGAACGCTGTGTATTGCTACTCTAGCTGACAGAGCTCATACTTGTATATTTATATTGAACTTATTTATTACATGCATAAAACGAGATAAAGAGTCAATATGTGAGGTTTAAAAATAGAAAGAGAGGGAGAGAGAGAGGCAGACAAACCACGCGCGAGAAAAAAAAAGACACAGAGATGCAGAAAAGAAAGTCAGGAAAAGGTAATAATGCCATATTTACAGCATAAGAATTACAAGTGTTGTCTGGATTGTGTTGTTGTCTTTCTTGTAGATTGAAAATATTAATAAAGTAATCAGTTCTGGGGCTATATAGGTGAGACTTGAACTTACCTTACAGTTCTGGAGTTAGATAGGTGAGATCTGAACTTACCTTACGGCGCTTTGATTCTCTTCAGGCTTACAAGCGGCAGACGTCAAATGCAGCACGACTGAGAAAGAGAGCAGCCCATCATAGTGTGCGTGTGTGTTTGTATGTGTATGTGAGTGAGTGTGTGTGTGTGTGTGTGTGTGCGTTCGTATTTTTTTTAGCGATGTGGAAAGAGTAAGAAGTATTACATCAGTGATGCCCAAAATGTTTTTTTTTTAAAAGAAAAGCTTGGCTGTTTAAAAAATAACAAGAACATATAAACGGCAGATCTACAACAGCTTGGGATTATGGCGTGGACACGTAAGGCCCAGGAGAGATCTGAATGGAAGGATGTGTTGAAGCAGGCCTCCATAGGCTGTAGCGCCACTGGGATGAAACAAATATGACGGCAGTCTTTGTTAAACTACGCTTAGAGATTTGAGGATTTATGAGAATATTTAACATAAAGACACGAGAATATTAGTCGTTGGTTAATTTAGCTCCAATGTTGCTCATATTTTAAGCAGAGAAATGAATCCATCTTTCGACGCGTAAAAAAGATAAACTTCAAATCTCCCATTAAGTAAGTACTAGATCCACGGGTTAATAGACAAATAGTTTCAATTTGAATTTCCTTTTGTTTTTTTATTTCATTTAAGTGCACCCCCCCCCCCAGGACATGAATGCGGTAATTAAAATGGCCCGCAGGTCAAACTAGTTTGGGCATCACTGCTTTAGACAATTTAAAAAAAAAGAAGATAAATAGAAGAAGAAATCTGTTGAATAATATCTAGCTAGATCTGTAGATATCTGGTTAGTAGAACAAGTGATTAAACTGGGGACTTTTAAGGTCTTTAAATACTTATAGACTAGATTTAGATCTAATCTAGATTAAGAATAATTATGCTGAAGTAAATCTAAAGAAGATGGCATAGTAGATCTAGATCTAGCCTACATTAGTTCCTTATTATTTAAAAGGTGGACGACTTATTTATATATACATGTATTGTTATAGCCTTTTACATCTAGATCTATGGATTTCTATTAATGTAGAATTAGCTTCAAATCTAGAGATATATAGATCTAGATTCTAGATAGGCTCTAGATATCTATAAACTAGATCCTGGAATTGTCGCGACATTTCAGTTACCTGCAATGCTATCGAAGCCCAATTATTTTTTCTTCTATTTTTGCTTCTAAGAAAAACGCCTTACCTGAGCGCAATAAATTATCCAAACTGCTCCAATAATCCGTGTTATTATAATCCAAGGTACTTGAAGAATTCAATATCCAAACACATTAAATTATCCGAAATGTATATGATTGATAAAGAAACCCATCAAACTGTGCCCATGTGACATGAGCTGCACTCATCACAAGTCTGCTTTCACTGAAAGTAGGTCAAACGTTTTTTTCCCTGGCTCAAACAATTCACGTGAAGATCATAGTTACACAAGAAGAAACTTCCGGACAATAATAAAATAATCGCCATCTCTTGCGTGAATGGCCTTGTGTGTAGAATTAGTGTTGTCTATGTAGCCTACATGCCTATTATGCCCTATGTGGATCTAGTCTATCTGTCTGTGTAGGCCTACATAAAGTAGATTGAGACTATAGGCTACCTTACAAAGTGCCCTGGTACATACGGTGTAGTCTAGATTCTTGATCTATTTCTAACAATTGGGTTTGCGTAGTCACGTGAAGCTTGAAACACTGCACTTATCCTTAAACTAAGGAATCAAAGACATTGCCATTATTATATCTACAATATACATTACTGTCGAATTTCAAGGAACATCGGTAGAGCCGTTTTCGAGATCCGTGTACAGGTTTTTCCCACCCAGCCAGAAGGTACGAGTTGAATAGAGGTATTGTAATACGAAAGAAGTGACTGGAGAACAACATTGTTGATAGAAAATACCTCTCAAGTATAGTCTCATTTTCTGAATGGAGAAAACTCGTCGACGGATCGTGTGTGATGCCTCAACGATTTAAAAGACAAAGGGACAGGTGAACGAAATGGTAAGACATTTGTATACAAATAAATCCATGGCAAAAAACTCGATGTAGAAAGACACATCGATGATACACAGGTTCAATTGCAGATGAAACATACAAACAAGCCACAGCCAGCCTTGATTATAACTTTCTGTTCTGTGGCTAGAACTATCGGCAATTCAAAATGTCTCTATTCAATAGTCCATCCATGTGGAGCGCTACATTTATAAGAACCACTGCAGGGCAAGGTTATTATATACATAGATTTATTTTTCCATCCTAATGTAATACTGCAATTAGGGGGAAACACGGGGAAATATTGCAAAGTTTTAATAGAAAGACTACATTGTGATTGTTTCATTTTTGTGAATTTCCAATCACAAATCACTAATTAATTAAAATCTTTTCTTTGCTATAGTGAGCACCTACGCCAAAAGAATATTTACTGCCGAGGACAGACGTAGACGGCGAAAAGAGAACATAAATCGACCAACGGCGGACAATGGTTATGTCCGGGTTGATTGTGGCAAAATATGTAGGTCGCATCTGGGACTGCGTGAAATATTGCAACGTGAAATACTGCACTCCTTGTTGATCTTGAAACTCAGACGAGACTTGTTTGGAATATATACAAATTAAAAAAATAAACTTATTGACTATTTCTTTAACAAAAAAATAAAAAAGATTTCTCCCAAAATACCTATATTCTAGACGAAGCACTGTCAGACCCATATGAACACGCATTACAAGTATTTCAGAATCTCACATTCATCGCACACCATTGTTCTACGCCTCCGTCTCAACACCCCATGATAAACTCACTAGGGACCCGACACTTACAACGACACCATGCCTCTCTTGCGCACATTCAAAATTAGCCGCAATACACGGAAACGTAAAACAAGCCAAGACGTTGCAAAACATGACATGAACATTGGGAGGTGAAATGTTTAGTTTAAGTAGATATTAGTGTAAGTAGATATTAGTGTAAGTAGATATTAGTGTAAGTAGATATTAGTAATTAGAACAGGGATTTTAGATTGTAAATGTTAGTCTAGAAGTTAATGAAGATCTAAGAAGCCAGACCAGATGTGGATTTTAAGCTCAAAAAGGTAGGTGAATACTGTAGTAGTAAGTAGAATGTAGGTACCTTAACCCTCTTATTGAATGGATTGGACGGACGACGGATCATGCCCCAATGGTTTAACAGGCATCGCAAAGACCTTCCTTCAGACAAGAGTACCAAGAAATCGCTGAAATGGATTCTGTTCAAGGCAAAAATAAATGGATTGGAGAAAGACTGTCGACGATGCCCAAACGGTTTAACAGGCCTACCAGAGAAGAGTAAAAAGAATGAGATGAAGCAGAGAAAGTGATAGTGATAAAGTCAGCATTCAAGAATGTACGGGGAAAGTCGTTGAAATGGATTCTGTTCAAAGAAAAGACGGAATGGATTGGAGAAAACTGGTCACCAGATCATGCATGGTGCCCCAACGGATTGTCAGATACCATTCTTCAGAAGCAGCAGAGAAAACCCAATCAAGAATAAACGGAAAAGTCTTTAAGAGGAATTTTATTCAAGGCCAAGGCAATAGACGAAATGAACTGGAGAAAGACTGTCGACAGATCATGTATGGTGCCCCAACGGCTTAACAGGCTTCGCAAAGACCTTTCTTCAGAGAAGAGCATCAGGAAATAGACGAAGCAGAGAAAACCACATCAAGCAGGAACGGAAAAGTCGTTGAGAGGAATTTTATTCAAGGCAATAGACGAAATGAAATTGGAAAAGACGGTCAACAGATCTTGAGTGGTGCCTCAACGGTTCAACAGACTAAAACCAGGTGGAGATGGTAGTTGGCCTTTATAGGGTCACACAACCTTCATCTTCATCTATCCTTTGTCTTTTGGACCGCAGGGGCACCACACAAGATCTGCTGTCCGTGTTTCACCATTCCTCTATGTCTTCAGCTCTTTCAATGATAGGTCTATCCACAAGGAAATGAACTACAGCCTAGAAACTAGCAGATAATTTTATTAGTCAAGATGTTTTATATCGCTAACCGGCCAAAATAGTTGTAGTCTTCATTTATTGAGTTGTCTCCCGTAGTTTTTTTTTTGTTTCTTTATTGCTTTTAGCTCAATTAAAAAGGAGACTCGGTATAGAAAAACTATGGATGTGGCTTTTTATGACAATGTCTTCAGTTCCGAAGATTAAGTTGTGCAGTGTTTCACAAGATTATGCAAACCGGTTGCGCTGTCTTCCTTAAAGCTCGCCAGAGGATCGCTTTAGCAAGCGGTCGTCTCCCAATGGGGATATGTGTCCGACCCAGCGCAGCTATTGAATGGTATTTAGTCTTTATTGACTGTCCACACCGGCTTCTAGCAGATCGTGGTTCATGGGACATCACATACTGTTGTAACTCCGCTCCTGAGCTACAACGATGGTGCGCATCAGGCCGCCATTCAACACAAGTAGTGGAAGACATGTTTAGACAGGAAGAAAAACTGTTGTAGATCTGGCTGAAGAAGTCATGGGAGTCTGAACAGTCTGGCGCTGAGTGCTGTCCTGTTTGAGTTTAGGCAACAGTTTGGGAGACCTGGATCGACACTGGAGAGTTGTGTCGGTGGTCTGTTCTGTGGTGGTCTGGTATTAATTAGGAATTAAGAAGTTACTACCTGTGACTTGATAGTGGAAGTCTAACTCACACTATTTGTTGATAGCTTATATAATAAATACATTATTGATTATTGACTCCTATCTGTTCGTTGACTGCCTACCTTAGAGTTACAACAATAATATCGCTACAGCTCTTGTTCAAAACAGTTTAGTATTTGCTTCAATTGCAGAATTACTATAATTCTTGTGCAACGCATTTCAATGAGCCCTAGTCTTAGAATGCAAAAACCAATCCCGTGATTGCAGAGCCCTATTCTGTGACGGTAGAGTCCTTTTCTGTGACTGTAGAGCCCCATTGTGTGACTGTAGAGCCCTTTTGTGTGATAGTTGAACCCTATTCAGCAGATGAAGGTGTCTTTACATTTGGACTGTAGAGCCCTATTCTGTGACTGTAGAGTCCAAATGTAGAGTTCTTTTTTGAGACTGTAGAGTAGCCCTATTGTATGATTGTAGAGCCCTATTCTGCAGATGAAAGTGTCTTTACATTTGGTGCTTGAGGATCCAGTCCTAGTATTAAACACAGCTTTCAATTTCAATGTAGTGAATGTAGAAACAAGTAAATAGATACAATACAACTCACCTTCCAACTACACTCACCTTCCAACTACACTCACCTTTCAATCCAACTACACTCACCTTCAAACTACACTCACCTTCAAACTACCTTCAAACTACACTCACCTTCAAACTACACTCTCCTTCAAACTACACTCACTTTCAAACTACAACTCACCTTCAAACTACACTCACCTTCAAACTACACTCACCTTCAAACTACACTCACCTTCAAACTACAATCACCTTCAAATAACAACTGTTTCTGTCTCTCGTCTTCGGGTGACGAATTGCTCAGTTTACAAATAGAGGGCCTTAAGCTTCAAATGTACACAATTTATTATCTTATCTTATATAATACTGACGTTACTTCAAAAAAGAAGATGATTACGTCCTACGCGTCTTTAGGTATCTTGTCTCATCTATTTCAAAGATTCCATGTATCCCTGTCTTTATCTATTTGTGCATGTTAATTAAAGAGACTTAAGTCTTTGAATAATATTGACATGGAGACAAACACATAGAACATCTGTCTTGAGCACAGCATCTTCATCTCGGTTCTAGATATGGGCGGAAATCGTTCTCCCTCTCATGATGTCAACTTTCTTTTCTGTCTAGTTTCTGGCCATGTGCAACTTCTGCACTATTTTGGATGGCGGTGTGCTCGGCAAGTAAACAGTACAGTATGTCAATCGTCGGCCATAGAAACAGATTACCTTAACATCATTATTTGACCTTAACATCATTACATTACCTCTCATTGCACGACCTCTGCACCATTACATGACCTTTACATCATATTACATGACTTTTACATTATTGCAAGTCATTTACATCATTACAAGACCTTTACATCATATTACATGACCTTTAGATCATTACATGATCTCTACATCATTACATGACCTTTAGATCATTACAAGACCTTTACATCGTATTACATGAACTTTACATCATTACTTGGCCTTTACCTACCTCATTACGTGACCTTTACATCATTACATAACTAATAGATCTCTAGGTCTGAACAAGGGACGTCATTTATATTTTGGTTTACTTTTATACTGTTGTAACGCTAAGGTAGGCAACTCAACAAAAGGCAGGAGGTAACAATAAACTAGTTATATATTTACAGTACAAACAGGCATGGACTTCAGCCATCAAGTCCCAAAATCTCAAGTGACACTAGTCCTTTCCTACCTAAATACTAGTACAGACCACCGACACACTTCCTAGCGCCGCCCCAGGTACTCAACACAGTTCATAGCACAAAGGACGTCCTCTCGAGTCAAGACAGCCCAGACTTCCATTACTTTAGTCGGATCCACAACAGTCCTTCTTCCTGTCTAAACATGTCTTCTAGTACTTGTGTTGAATGGCGCTCTGATGCGCACCATCAGTGTGGCGAGAGGGAGCGGAGTTACAACAATGTTTTGGTGTCTTAAGTATTATTACAACTATAGTTATTCGTCTCGGGTATGGATGTCTGTACATTTAGTGGTGTGACTAGTAAAGTGACTCTTGTCAAATGTCAATATTGGTTTGTTATCAATGTCACAGCTCTATTTTACGACTGATCTATTTTATTTATGATTTGTTTGATTGAGGGGAGAGGTTTTTACCAGGGCCGGCCTTAGATAATTGGAAGCCCTAGGTGAAGTGAATTTCGTGGCCTCCTATGAAATAGAATAGTAATAAAAGTTTAAAAGCAAAAACATCAAATGACTAAATAACAAAATCTGGGCACGAGGTGTCGCCATTTCTTCTCTTAACAATTGTTTTCAGACCTGGGCCAATCAGAGGCCCTAGGCGGCTGCTTTGTTTGCCTTTGACTAAGGCCGGCCCTGCCTGTTACGTAGATATTTTACAAAGTATGAAAGTCGTCCTGGCTGACGGACACCCTCTTGTATTTTATATACAAGCTCATCTCGTGATCACGTGAGACTTTGATTGACACACACATACATATGTAAATACATTTAGAGAACGAGGCCACCTTGCGTTGAATTAGTTGGTGTTTTTTTTTTCTTACACCGTACATTCGATAATATAAATGTATTTCAATGTATTGCTGATAATGCTTTACTCGTCTAATGTGAATACAATAACGTCGCACGTGAAACAGAACATAAATCTATCAATGTCATAGTCGCCCCCTCCCCCCATTGGTATCACACGTAGTCCTCTGCCCTACCCACCCAATTCATACACATCCACATAAAATACCGCACGAGCTACATAAATCAACACATTAATAGTTTCTTAACATAGGGGTTTGTCCCTCTAGGAAGGCGTGGACGCGGACGACAAGCGTAGCGTGGAAAAAAGGTTGTCATTGTAGTCCTCAATTTACGTATGAACATGAGTGAACATGAACATTATTACTAACCTTTGAAAAATACAAATATTTTAAATTTGAGATGTTGTTATTTCGACAACTTTTGTGAGACCAAACAACATTTTAATTAACATAGACGATCAAGCCCATTGCAATTAAGGCTCGTATTAAATATTTTATAATATTCTCTTAAAACAATGACCCACTGAGAGTCTTGATTTAAGAAAAAAAAAAGAACTTTTACACAGTGTTATACTAATGTAACAAATAATGTAATAGCCTAATTATGTATACAGTGTTTTTAGCAAATGTAGTCCATAGTAATCGATCAATATGAGACGTATATTTCTTATAAAGATATTGAGTTATGAGGGGCCAACAACAACTTACAACAACAGACTTATAGAAGGCATCTCTAGTCACATTGTTAGCCTGAAACTCCGAAATACATAACACGTAACTTCAAGCTCAAAGTTGGCAAGAGTCTCAAAGTCAACTACCAACCAGAAATCAAACGTCGAAGAGGCAACATTTCAATCAAATCTGTCATTGTCTTTTCCGTTGCGTATTTAGCCTGAAGCTGTCTCTCAGTATGTAGGCAGCCGAATGAAAATTTAACCGAAAATTGAATTTTTCCGTCGTTTTCAATAGCTCTACATTTTTCTTGAACTTTTGACTGGAGCTCATTACGTTCATGAACAGAACATTGAATTTTATTGATTAGATTTTGATCACAAGTGACACATTTTAATAACGCCGTCTCAATGTTTTCGG